>SKCR01025389.1:0-542142 GCA_019454045.1 Zanthoxylum bungeanum
AATTTTTTAAACTTGTTAGTGAGCTAAAATTTTAAGAGTTAAAATTAATTAGGTCATTAGAGTAAACTTAGTTTAATTAAGTAAAATATTAGTTTGGACTAATAAGAATTAGTGAAAAAATTTTAAAAGTTAAAATTGGATATGTCACTAATTTAGCACTACTGTAAAGTTGGAGGTGGTATATCATGTGCCGGATGTATATGCCATCTCTCTCACAGTAGGCGGGCCCCACACAGTTGTGGGGCCCGCCTGCTGTGAGAGAGATGGCATATACATCCGGCACATAATATAATTTTCGGTAAAGTTGAGTATGTTTTAGCCGCGCATAAACTGGTAACTAGTGGATTAAAATATTAGATATTTTATGTAGAAACCTTTAATCTTAAAATAGTTAGTGGGAGGGGGATATATCATAATATATCCCGTGATCTCCATTGTTAGTTCGAAAACGTGAGATCCAAAAGGCATTTCGAGACGACTTTGTTTTCGTCCCCATACAGATGGTGTCCATTTTCGTTCAATATCAAGTTTTGATTCCGAGAGGATAGAAACTCTAGATGTATCTGGTGAACTGACCTACCATACGGCGGTGTGGGAACACAGATGTGGACAACGCTGTTCCGGGCTCGCGGCCCGATTGGGAGTACGGAGTAGCCCGCAGGGGACTAAACCGGAGAATAATGGAGTCGCCACCCGGTGTGAACCGGGAAAATGAGATTTAAGGCCGCACTCACCCCTCTCAAGGGAAGACCTCAAACCGTTGGGTTCGGAACGGTCCCTTACCTATGTCACTTGTAATGAAAGGGTTTGTGCAATAATTTAATCAAGCCTATCAACATATATTTCCAAGGGTATTCTATTTTTAAGTTCACATGCATGAAAGTAATCATCACAACGGCAAACATGCAATAGCACACGGCAATCTCATGAACATGTTTCGATCATATAATGCGGAAAACAAAGAACAACCTAAACATAATGCAAATACAAATAATGTGATTGATTACATGATACAAGAGAAATCACCTAAGAAAAATTTATGCATGACATGTGATGAAAAATGACTCAGTTCAGTGTATGCGCGTTCGTGTAGCGTTCGTAAACGCGTTCGAATGGTAAACAGAAGGTTAGCGTTCGTATAGCGTTTGATAACTCGTTCGAACGGGACCAGATAGAAAACATGCGTTCGTGCGGCGTTCTGAAACGCGTTCGAACGGGGTTACAGCAGTGACCTCTAAAATGCGGTAAACAACATGACACATACATGAACGGATGAATATATGACACCTAATAAATAATAACGGGCTAAAAGGCGCGGTAAAACATCGCGGTAAAGGATTTTAACCCCTTGAAATAGGGGACCTTTAATCCGACTTACTAAGCCCATGCACAATGCAACATGATGCATGATTATGCAAGAAGATGACATACAAAGAAAAGCGAATAACGAAATGAAAGGCGCGGCGAAGCATCGTGGTAAAGGATTTTAACCTCTCAAAGTGGAGGACCTTTAATCGCACTTACTAAGCCCATGCGCAAACAACACAATACATATGTAAAAAAGTAAAGACAATGATATCGGACTTCGTGTATCCGATTGAACATATCTTACATTCAACCGAATATACATCAACCGTCTCGGCAAAGCATCGTGGTAAAGGGTTTTAACCCCTCAAAACAGGGGACCTTTAATCCAACTTACTAAGCCCGTGCGCTCGATCACATCATACACATAAACAATAAAGATAATAATATTGGCTTTGTATACCCGATTGAACACATCTTACATTCAACCGAATATACATCAATCGGCCCGACAAAGCATCGTGGTAAAGGATTTTAACCCCTCAAAATAGGGGACCTTTAATCCAACTTACTAAGCCCATGCGCTCGATCACATCATCACATAAACAAATAACATGCAGAAATCAAGTAACGAATAATAAACAAATCAAAACAACATAAAACGAAATATGCGCAGTTTACTCAAGTGGTACGTGGAGTTGTATCCCGAGTACAGATCACACTACAGTACATTCGGAATCGGCTATGAAATTTATGTCTGGGTTTTCATCCTATATACCACAAGAGGCGACACATTTTCCATTTTACTCAAGGGCCACAACATACATCATTCCACAATACATGCATTTACTATCTATTCAAGGGCCACAATCATGCATCAATAAACGACTCTCATGCGATAAAAACGAATAAAACAATTAAAAAAGATAGATGGAAATAATAGGGAAAGTACCCTCAGGTCAAACTTTTTATGTCGACTTTCGGACTCGCGTTTAACGGCCGTCGGAAGGGCTATCACTTCGCAACTCTTCCGGTTCACTGGATTAACGTCTTAGCTCGTTGTTTTGATGTTTTGGTCGCTATTTTCCTTCCATTTTGCTGCTGTTTTCTCTCGATTTTGGGACTATTTTGGGGTATTTTCGGGGACTGTTTTAGGGTAGTTTTAGGTGCAGTTTTGGGACAGTTTCTGGGCAGTTTTAAGGGGTATTTATGCGTCAAAGTGGATAGTTTTAGTGAGTGTAATTTGTGGCAGTTTTGGGCAGTGCAACAGTCAGTCTCTCAGCAATTTGAGGGGCTGGGTAGTAAGGGTTCTATTCGTGCAGTGAGGGAAGATTTATAAGGCTGTGAAGGCTGTTGGTTGATTGAAGCGTGAAGTCTTGAGGGCAGTGAGTGTGCTTATAAGAAACGGTGGAGGAATGGGCTTTATTTGAGCGATGTGGGAACTGGTTGATGCGTTGAGGGCAGTGGCTTTGTAAAGGGGGGTGGTTGACGTGTGTGTTTTTATGAGCAGCTTGTGTGCGTGAGTGTTTGTTGGCTGGGTTTGTGATGATTGTTGCTGGTCAGTGGCTGGCATAGGTTGGGCTTAGTGTTTTTGCCGTGAGTGACTTGACTTGCTTAAGGCTACGTGAGGTGAGTGATTGTAAGGTTTTTTGGTCTGTGCGAGCTAGGTGGCCATTGTGTTACATGAAGGAGGGCTGTGATGAACGTGGTGCATGAGGTTTTGTCGTGTGTGAGAGAGAGTGAGGGGTGAGCAGTAAGGTTTTGTGAGGGTTCTGCCGAGAGTGAGAGTGTGATTAGGGTTTGTATTTTTTATTGTGTTGCCGTGTGAGAGAGATGTCTTAGGGTTGATTTTGTGTTATATTTTTAATAGTGGTGCAATTAGGGTTAGAGTTGTGCATGGAAAGGGATTTGTGTAATATCTAATTAGTGTCACAAAAGGAAAACATATATTTGATTGGGGGACATGGTTTGGTCTAATTAGGAATATGATATATTTGATTGACTTTAATTAGGCATTTAATTTGTTAATTAGGTGAGTAAATATTTTAAATTGATGAGTGATTTATTAAATTAGGAAATGATTTATTTTAATTTTGGTAATGATTTATTTTAATTTTGGTATTAGATTTTAATTAAATATTAGTTTAATTTAATTTAGATTTATTTTAATTGGTTTAACTTAATTTAGATTTAATTTAATTGGTATTTAATTTGTGTTGGATTTTAATTGGTTTTAATTGTATTTTAATTTATTTTAAATTAGTTAACTTTAATTTAATTTAATTTAATTTGGGACATGCATTTTAAATGTTTTAATTTATTTATTGGATTGAGCTTGAGTGAGATGGGCTTGGTGTGTGTGTCTTATAGGGTTTGGGTAAGGGTGTGTTTTAAAACAAAGGTCCAACAAGCGAACCCGAAGCTACTCCAGCGAATCCAACAAAAAAAGACTTTTTCCCTTCCGACGTCCGTTTCCCGTGGCTCCCGCGACTTAAAAGGTAGTGCCTCCAAATGAGACTCATCATCGGGTCTTACATGCAAAAATGCAGTGCCTACAGTCGCCCCCACTTTGATGGGACTTGTGTAATGTGTAACAGTGACAATCCTATCAAAGTTTTGCAATGCATTTTTACTTACCTGGCTCGCCAGCTGCCACCTGACTTGCCTGCTGCTCCGCTGAGCTGATGATGCAGTGGACCTCGTTCCTGGGACGCATCCCAATTACTGCAACTGATGTGTGGGCCTCGACCCTGGGACGCATCCCCAAACTGGAACTGCAGTGGACCTCGATCCTGTGACGCATCCCAATAACTGCAACCGATAACGGGGGCCTCGACCCTGGGACGCATCCCAATACCGCTGATAAAATGGGCCTCGACCCTGGGACGCATCCCAAAACTAAAGGTGCAGGTGGCCAACGGCCCTGGGACGCATCCCGATAACTGCAACCGACAAGGGGCTCACGGCCCTGGGACGCATCCCGATAACGTTGCCAAAATGGGACTCGACCTTGGGACGCATCCCCAAAACTAAAGGTGCAGGGGGCTAACGGCCCTGGGACGCATCCTGATAACTGCAACCGACAACGGGAGCTCACGGCCCTGGGACGCATCCCGATAACGCTGCCAAAATGGGCCTCGACCCTGGGACGCATCCCAAAAACTGCTGATGATATGGGTTTACAACCCTGGGACGCATCCCCAAAATGCTGATAAAATGTGGGCCTCGACCCTGGGACGCATCCCCTAAACTGATACTGCTGTGGGCCTAGACCCTGGGATTCATCCCCATAACTGATACTGATGATGACGTAGGCCTTGGCCCTGGGACTCATCCCCGAAACTGATGCTGATGTGGGCCTCGCCCCTCGAGTGCCATACCAAGCAGGACTGATTCTGATAAAGATGTGGCCATGCTCGGCAAGATTGGTACCAATAAAGACGTGGGCCTCAACCCCTAGAGTGCCATACCCGGCAAGACTGGTTCTGATGACGATATGGGCCTCGCCCCTGAACTGTTACTGATATGGGCCTCGCCCCCAAAACTGATATTGATATGGGCCTAGCCCTATACTGATACTGATATGGACCTCGTCCCAAACTGATACTGAAATGGGCCTCGCCCCCAGAGTGCTATACTCGACCAGACTAATAATGATAAAGTGGGCTTCGCCCCAAGAGTGCCATACCCGGCAAGACTGATGTTGATGCTAATGTGTCATTTCAACATATTAAATTGCCTCTCATGAGATAATCCTGATAGCTAGACATATTTTCGTCCTCAACGAATGCTTTCGCATCGAAACCTGAGAACCTTCAAAGTATTTGATACACTCAACTCCGATCATCTGGATAGGTGATCTGAACTAGACTCCTAGTGTGTGTGTGCCCAGGCTCTTTCACAGCTTATTCCTTAAGAGAACTAACTCGATGATTTCGTTTCGGAGATCGGATCGGCGGGTCTAACCAAACTGGATGTCTTGATCACAGTCTGTTATTACTTCGTCATACTCAACATGATATGGTCTTCTTCTCGTTTCTTGTCTCTTTCTTTTCATTCTTTTTTTTTGACACACCTACCCTTTAAGGTAGCATTTCTCCTCATGGTGGTCCTAATACTCGCCCATGGGTAGCTTCACGCTTATCGGTTATATGCGGTCTATTTTTCTTTTCTTTTCAGAGACTTTCTTTGTTTCCAACCATATCATATATCGTAGCATAAGTAAACCAGGGTGGACATCCAGGAAAACGGTCATTCACCGATCCATCATCCCTTCGGCTAGTCATCTTGTCAACCACTCAGGTTTTCACTGTTGAGATCCCTTAATCAAGTGCTCGCGAGTCCAGTTGAGATCAATCCATTCAGAATACCGGACGAGAGGACGTCTCGCACTTATCGTTTCTAAAGCTTCTCCCTATAGCAAACAATGTCATCACCGGACATATGTCTAACTATCAAAGATTTCTCTCTCTCATTTTTTTTCACTCATTCCACATAATTCTTCCGTCATCTTCTGATAATGTGGGCTTCGCCCCTTGAGATCTATTCCTGAAACTCAAACTCATACGGGCCTCAGCCCTTGGATTCCTCCTCAATACCAAAATCAATGTGGGCCTCAACCCTCAAATTAATACCTGAATCTAACACCAATGTGGGCCTCAACCCTTAAATTAATACCTGCATCTGTCACCAATATGGGCCTCAGCCCTAGGATTATTACCAGAATCTGATACTGTGCTTTCGCTGTTTCTAAATGGCTTGTCTTTTCCGCTTTCTCTTTTCTTCTTCAAAACCTGTGAACACAAAACAAAACAAACACAAAAGGAATGCAAAATTGGTTACGTGCATGCATGCATGTGTTTTTTATCCCGTCGGGTTAGGTCTTCTGCCAATTCTCTTGGTGACTGCTCAGTCTCAGGCAAAATATTGCTTTAATCTGTCAACATTGATTGGCTTGGTGAACTCATTCCCTTCCAAGTCTGACAGCCTCACTGCCCAATTTCCCATTACTGAATTGCTATCTTGTCTGCTATGCTTGCTTCTTCCAAAAATTCACCGGGTTCGAAATATCGCTGAGTATCATAGTACCAATGTTGAATACTTTTGTCAAATATACTCATGTTGCAGAGATTCAGGCAAGTTAACGAAATGAACATCTTTATTATCATTAAGAGAAGGTTCGAACAAATAGACAAAATCAATGTCTCTATTAATAAATGCTGGATCACAACTGAATAAGATCTGGGAGACAAACATCTCCATAAATTGCAACTTTATTTTCCCTTGCTTTCTTATTTCCTTCGACCATCAATTTCTCCAGGTACACTAGTTCTTCTTCCCATTCACTTCTCCCTTTTGCAACCTCCGTCTCATCACTGTCTGAGAAGTTTTCCCAAAGATCCTCTCTTTGCTTTATTTCACTTTAACCTTTTCCCCGTATCCCCATGCGAGAAGTTTGATAGTTGTGGGTTTGAAGGACACGGTTGTCGGGTAGGCCGGAGTCAATAATGTGGGTAGGTGGAGGTTTTCTGTGTATGTTGGCTTGTTCTTTTTCCGGGTTGGGTATTTTATGGGTATCAATGAGGTTTTGGACCTCATGCCTAAGGCGGGTACAGTTGTCGGTGTCATGGCCTTTTTCTTGATGGAAGTAACAATACTGATTTAGGTTGAGGTATGGTGGCACGGGGTTTGGAAGTGGTCTAGGTTTTAAGGGTTTTAGAAGTCCTTGTATCTTCAGTTTCTTAAACACCTTTGACAAAGGTCTACCAAGATTGGAGAATCATCTGTTTCTGATAGAGGCGATCTCAGAAGGAGGGAATTTGGTCTCCGAAGGTTCCCCGATGGTCTTTCCATTCTGATTGTTCATCTCTCTGTTATCGGCTATACAGAGTGCGGTTAAACTGGCCACAACATTAGTCAAAGCTTGCAATATCTCAATAATTCTTGTTACTTTGGTCTCCAATTGATCCAGGCGGGATCCCTCGTTGGCTGACTCACTTATATTGGCTGATGGTCTTCTGAAAAGTCTTCCCCCAACCCAACGGGTATCTATGATGGCTTTTAGAACACAAGGGGTTAGCATGATGCGTGTATGCATGAGGTGCATGACATGTATGCGATATATGTAATAAATAAGCTTATAAAATAATTTGCACCAATTGGCCCATTATCATTTTAAAGTGTTCAATCATATTATTGCGCGGTGCAAACTTGTCCCAGTTGAAATGGCCCAACAGGTTTACATTTTGTGATAACATAACCAAATAACTTCAAATGATAAAAGGCCTATACATAAAATGGCCCACCGGCATTTTAGAAGCCTTTGGCCCAACTGTCAAAGGACACGAACTCGTCCCAGTTTAAATGGCCCAACAAGTTCACATCTCTTGACAAAAGGTCCAATTGGATCCAAATAATGATGGTCCAAAACATAAACATAACAAAATAATTCAAGCATAAAGCAATAAGTTCTACAGAGTGGCCCATCAACATTTCAGAAGCTTTTGGCCCAATCGTCATAGGATACGAACTCGTCCTAGTTTAAATGGCCCAACAAGCTCGCATTTCTGACAAGAAGCCCAACTGCATCCAAATGAGGATGGTCCATAAGCACAAGGAAATAGTTGTTATAGGCCATACAATTCCGGTCTACGTGTGGGCTTGCGGGAGTGTAGACAAATACTCTCGCTGGCGAAGGATTACCCACAACTAGGTCTCCCCACTCAAGGGTTCGAGTGACCAAGTGAGCGCACCTTTTTTATACCTTACAGTACGTGCCAACGAGTTATGGTGTGTGAGTAACTGTCAAATGGATTTCTTGTTGCAGATTCCCCAGAGGGAGGGTGGAGCGAGGCTCTCTTAAGTACCCAAGCCTCTTAGGCTCTTATCGCTTGGTGACAGGAATAAGCAACAAGTCATCCAGATTAGTCTGCCACAATAGGCTACAAGTATATGATTATCTAGGTGCCTTCACAACTTTTCCTTCTAGAAAGGTAGTGAGTGAAGGAAGACACCAAACCATTACCCAGCCTAAACAATATGCCTTTGATTAAACCCCTTTTAACTCACAGTAGACACAGTTAATTAAAGCACAAATCATAATATTACAAGACATTATTTCGGGGCCGATTCTCTATCCCCAGTGGAGTCGCCAGACTGTGGGAACACAGATGTGGACGACACTGTTCCGGGCTCGCGGCCCGGTTTGGAGTACGGAGTAGCCGCGGGACACTAAACCGGAGAATAATGGAGTCGCCACCTGGTGTGAACCGGGAAAATGAGATTTAAGGCCGCACTCACCCCTCGCAAAGGAAGACCTCAAACCGTTGGGTTCGGAACGGTCCCTTACTTATGTCACTTGTAATGAAAGGATTTGTGCAATAATTTAATCAAGCCTATCAACATATATTTCCAAGGGTATTCTATTTTAAGTTCACATGCATGAAAGTAATCATCACAACGGCAAACATGCAATAGCACACGGCAATCTCATGAACATGTTTCGATCATATAATGTGGAAAGAAAGAACAACCTAAACATAATGCAAATTCCAAACGCAAAACAAAACGATTAATCATGCTTGAAAATAAACAACCAAATAGGCTAAATCATGCCTAAGAACCAAGTAACATACTAATGAACTAATCATGCCTGAATACCATCTCATTAACACATCAAACAGGTAAACGCAAGGATACAAATAATGTGATTGATTACATGATACAAGAGAAATCATCTAAGAAATAATTATGCATGACATGTGATGAAAAGGACTCAGTTCAGTGTATTCGCGTTCGTGTAGTGTTCGTAAACGTGTTCGAACGGTAAACAGAAGGTTCGCGTTCGTATAACGTTTGATAACGAGTTCGAACGGGACCAGATAGAAAACATGCGTTCGTGCGGCGTTCTGAAACGCGTTCGAACGGGGTTACAGCAGTGACCTCCAAAATGCGGTAAACAACATGACACATACATGAACGGATGAATAGATGACACCTAATAAATAATAACGGGCTAAAAGGCGCGGCAAAGCATCGTGGTAAAGGATTTTAACCCCTTGAAATATGGGACCTTTAATCCGACTTACTAAGCCCATGCACAATGCAACATGATGCATGATTATGCAAGAAGATGACATACAAAGAAAAGTGAATAACGAAATGAAAGGCGCGGCGAAGCATCGTGGTAAAGGATTTTAACCTCTCAAAGTGGAGGACCTTTAATCGCACTTACTAAGCCCATGTGCAAACAACACAATACATATGTAAAAAAGTAAAGACAATGATATCGGACTTCGTGTATCCGATTGAACATATCTTACATTCAACCAAATATACATCAACCGGCGCGGCAAAGCATCGTGGTAAAGGGTTTTAACCCCTCAAAACAGGGGACCTTAATCCAACTTACTAAGCCCGTGCGCTCGATCACATCATACACATAAACAATAAAGATAATAATATTGGCTTTGTATACCCGATTGAACACATCTTACATTCAACTGAATATACATCAATCGGCACAGCAAAGCATCGTGGTAAAGGATTTTAACCCCTCAAAATAGGGGACCTTTAATCCAACTTACTAAGCCCATGCGCTCGATCACATCATCACATAAACAAATAACATGCAGAAATCAAGTAACGAATAATAAACAAATCAAAACAACATAAAACGAAATATGCGCAGTTTACTCAAGTGGTACGTGGAGTTATATCCCGAGTACAGATCATACTACAGTCCATTCGGAATCGGCTATGAAATTTATGTCCGGGTTTCCATCCTATATACCACAAGAGGCGACACATTTTCCGTTTTACTCAAGGGCCACAAAATACATCATTCCACAATACATGCATTTACTATCTATTCAAGGGCCACAATCATGCATCAATAAACGACTCTCATGCGATAAAAATGAATAAAACAATTAAAAAAGATAGATGGAAATAATAGGGAAAGTACCCTCAGGTCTAACCTTTTATGTCGACTTTCGGACTCGTGTTTAACGGCCGTCGGAAGGGATATCACTCTGCAACTCTTCCGGTTCACTGGATTAACGTCTTAGCTCGTTGTTTTGATGTTTTGGTTGCTATTTTCCTTCCGTTTTGCTGTTGTTTTCTCTCGATTTTGGGACTGTTTTGCGGTATTTTCGGGGACTGTTTTAGGGTAGTTTTTGGTGCAGTTTTGGGACAGTTTCTGGGTAATTTTAAGGGGTATTTATGCGGCAAACTGGATAGTTTTAGTGAGTGTAATTTGTGGCAGTTTTGGGCAGTGCAACAGTCAGTCTCTCAGCAATTTGAGGGGCTGGGTAGTAAGGGTTCTTTTCGTGCAGTGAGGGAAGATTTATAAGGCTGTGAAGGCTATTGGTTGGTTGAAGCGTGAAGTCTTGAGGGCAGTTAGTGTGCTTATAAGAAACGGTGGAGGAATGGGCTTTATTTAAGCGATGTGGGAGCTGGTTGATGCGTTGAGGGCAGTGGATTTGTAAAGGGGGGTGGTTGACGTGTGTGTTTTTGTGAGCAGCGTGTGTGCGTGAGTGTTTGTTGGCTGGGTTTGTGATGATTGTTGCTGGTCAGTGGCAGGCATAGGTTGGGCTTAGTGTTTTTGCCGTGAGTGACTTGACTTGCTTAAGGCTACGTGAGGTGAGTGATTGTTAAGGTTTTTTGGTATGTGCGAGCTAGGTGGCCATTGTGTTACGTGAAGGAGGGCCGTGATGAACGTGGTGCATGGGGTTTTGTCGTGTGTGAGAGAGAGTGAGGGGTGAGCAGTAAAGGTTTTGTGAGGGTTCTGCCGAGAGTGAGAGTGTGATTAGGGTTTGTATTTTTTATTGTGTTGCCGTGTGAGAGAGATGTCTTAGGGTTGATTTTGTGTTATATTTTTATAGTGGTGCAATTAGGGTTAGGGTTGTGCATGGAAATGGATTTGTGTAATATCTAATTAGTGTCACAAAAGGAAAACATATATTTGATTGGGGGACATGATTTGGTCTAATTAGGAATATGATATATTTGATTGACTTTAATTAGGCATTTAATTTGTTAATTAGGTGAGTAAATATTTTAAATTGGTGAGTGATTTATTAAATTAGGAAGTGATTTATTTAATTTTGGTAATGATTTATTTAATTTTGGTATTAGATTTTAATTAAATATTAGTTTAATTTAATTTAGATTTATTTTAATTGGTTTAACTTAATTTAGATTTAATTTAATTGGTATTTATTTGTGTTGGGATTTTAATTGGTTTTATTGTATTTTAATTTACTTTAAATTAGTTAACTTTAATTTAATTTAATTTAATTTGGGACATGCATTTTAAATGTTTTAATTTATTTATTGGATTGAGCTTGAGTGAGATAAAACAAAGGTCCAACAAGCGAACCCGAACCTACTCCAGCGAATCCAACAAAAAAAAACTTTTTCCCTTCCGACGTCCGTTTCCCGCGGCTCCCGCGACTTAAAAGGTAGTGCCTCCAAATGAGACTCATCATCGGGTCTTACATGCAAAAATGCAGTGCCTACAGGCGGCACTTCACTAGTTAAGTGCAAGGGTTCCGAAATAACGGGTTACACTCATAAAATGAATGATTAAATGTTAATCAAAATTCCTTGATCGAATCAAACAATGGTTGATTAATATAGGAATAAGAGTTATTCTCGCATATTTTAACTAATTGAGATTGTCTCGATCTATCATGAAAATATTTGTGGAATGATATTTTCCATGACATAGTAATTGTTTTTAGGTTTTTGATTAATTAAACATGGTACATACATCATGTTTAATGAAATGCCTGAATGTTTTTGATGATTTTAATATGCGATGAGTGAATGCTAAAATGCATGCTTATTCTATTTTTAGCCATGGTTTCTCCTATCATATCACTTCTCTCCAATGACAAATTAATGCGAGAAAACTACGTTAAATGGAAAAGTAACATGAATGTCATCTTGGTCTATGGAGACCTTAAGTTTGTCCTGACAAAGCAATATCCTCCTGAGCCGACCAGAAATTCTGGCAAAGTTGTGTGCGATGCCTACCAAAAATGGGTCCCGTCCAATGAGAAACCCTGCTGCTACTTGCTAGTAGGGATGTTCGAGGTTCTTGCTACAAAGATTGAGCCAATGGCTACAACATATTTGATGATGGAGTCATTACAGGGCATGTTCGGCCAGCTTTCAGAGCGGCAACGTCATAAGGCTTTGGTCACAGCGATGATCGCAAGGATGGAGGAAGAGACATCTGTCCGAGATCATGTTTTGCAGATGATGACCTATCTTAACACGGCTGAAACTCATGGAGTTCGTATTGACAAGAGAAGCCAGGTGACCATGATCATGGAAACTCTTCCAAATAGTTTCTTGAAGTTTAAAAGCAATTATATTATGAACAAGTTGACTTTTACTTTGACTCAGCTGCTTAATGAGCTCACCCATTATGAGTCTATACCGTGGATTCTCGCAAGCCCAGTGGAGAAGCAAATATTGCCAAATCTTCCAAATATGAAAAGAATAAGAAGAAAAACACTTAGAAGGCTAAGGCAAAGCCTATGAAGAAGAACAAGAGAAGCTTCAAGGACGCCAAACCAAAAGGAAAATGTTTCCATTGCAACAAAGATGGGCATTGGAAAAGGAATTGTCTGAAATAATTTGTAGAGCTGAAAGAGAAAAAGACCTCAAGTAAATATGATTTACTTGTAATTGTGTCTTTATTAGTGGAGGATGATAAATCCGCATTGATTGTTGATTCAGGAGCCATTAACTACGTTTTTTTTTCTTTACAGTTACTTGATTCATGGAAGGACCTTGCGGAATGTGACTCTATTATAAGGGTGGGGATAGTGGATTCTGTTTCAGCTAGAGTAGTGAGAGTTTCCAGTTTGAAATTTGTAAATAATAGTTATTAACATTTGAACAATGTGCTGTTTATTCCTGGTTTTTGCAGGAATTTGATTTCTATTTCTAAAATTTTGGATGATGGTTATTCAATTTTATTTAATAATAATTCAGTTATTATTGCTATAAACAGATTAACTATATGCACATAAAACTCAGAAAATAACTTATATGTGTTAAGGCCGTTAACACATAGTTCACTACTCAACACCGAAATGTTTAATGTTGAAAAACCTAAAACAAAGCGGTAAAAAATTTCTCATGGTGACACATATCTATGGCATCTTAGACTTGGTCATATTAGCCTTGACCAGATAGATAGATTGATAAAGAATAGAGCTTTAAACCACTTAAAGCTTGATACTTTACCAGTCTGCGAATCTTGTCTAGAAGGAAAGATGACCAATAGACCTTTTACTGGAAAAATGTATAAGAGCTAGTGAATCAGTTGAGTTAGTACATTCAGACATTTTCGAACCGATGAATGTAAGAGCCCGGAGTAGTTATGAATATTTCATCATATTTATTGACGATTATTCGAGATATGGGTACATTTACCAAATGCAGCACAAATTAAATAGCTTTGAAAAGTTCAAAGAGTATCTGACCGGCGTAAACACACGCGTATAACGCAAGCGCACATATCGTTCAAGTAGTATAAAAAGTATCGATCCCACGAGGACTTAATACCTAATCTATTAATTTTATGAGGTCAAACGATTACTAGTATCTAACAGGTTGTTTGATTGATTTGAAAAGGTGACGATTCTATATTTAAAAACAAGTAAATTAAATTGTTTGAAAATAGGTTTTAAGAAAATTCAATATTAAAAACTATCCAGGGTTGTGATTTCTTCCTCTATCATTTAAAAGATGAAGTGGTTATCTTAAAGTTGGGTAATATATTGATTTATTAACCTAGAACACTAAATTATGTGTAAGCCTCTGTCGATGGTCAGACACAAATACCCAGTTTAACCCAATTGAACCATATGTCTATGTCAACCAAATTATCTGGATTCATTAAGTTTAAGTTCCAATTATGGCTACCCCCGCCCGACAGGTATATGTTTATCCTGTAAGGAAATCTATTAAAGGGTTATCTATCCTCAAGGAAGATCATGGGCTATTGAGTCTAAGGCTGAAACCTAAAATCCCTATGTCTAGTTCATTTTAGATTTACCAGATCAATTTTATTAATGGCCAGTTAATGAAAAAACATTAAGATTAAAACTTAATAAATAAATCTTTATAATACCAAAACTATAATCTAACCCCTTATAAACCGGTGATATTAAAAGTCATCACAACCCCAGATAACTAATTTAGTTACAACACATAACTAGGGCTAGTAAAAACTTGAAAATAAAAGACATAAAGTAAAAATGCGGTAAAGTAAATACTGAAAAGTAAATTACAATAAAATAAAATGCTAAGGTAAAAGGAATTACTTTTACTACTACTAATTTAGATATCTCCCATAATATAATATATAAACTTGTGATAACATTACCAACGAGCCATATAGGCAGTATCCTGATTAAGTCAAATTAAGTCCAACCAGCCATTAAGGCGGTAAAAAGATTTGTCCATGAACCTGCCATATAGGCGGTAAAAAAGTTTAATTACCAACCGACCAATCTGGCGGTATCCTTGATTAGTCAGGTTTAAACCAGATTAAAAATTAATTACCAACCGACCAATCTGGCGGTATCATTTTTAAGTGAATATTTTAAATAGTGAATATATTATATTTAAGGGAGATTAATCTAAATAGTAATAGTAAAAGAATTACCGTTCACCCTAGTTGGGGAAGTTACTTCCTCATGGTGAATAGTAAAAACTGTAAAAAAGTAAATTACTATTACTACAAAACGTAATTAAAATTAATTACAAAACTAAAAAAAAAAACTAAAAACTAAAAGAAACTAGAGAGAGAAACTCCCTCTTTACATCAAAGAGATGAGAGAGAGTGGTACAACTGAAACTGGAATTTCGCGCTTTATTTAGAGGGGTCAGTAGGGGTCCGGGGTCGCGACTCCCAGCTCGTGTCGCGACGCGCGTTTTGACGACGTGGCACGCTCCAGTTTGTCGGTTGAAGATTCTGGATAAGGTGATAAGGCGACACGTGGCAAGGTGGTTGGGGCTCAATTATTGTGACACATGGCGGCTTCTGATTGGTCGGCTAGATTCTTATCCGCCACGTGTCAGATAGGGATAAGAGAGCCAATAATTGATGCTGACGTGGCGCTGACGTGGCGGTGATGTGGCAATTTGTCTGTCGGCACCATAGAATCGCGACACGTGGCACTTCCTCATTGGCTGATGATGACGTGGCGGTGAGGTGGCATGTTGACTCGGTCAACTGATGATGTGGACGATGACGTGGCTGACATGTGGAGTGACATGTAGCGACATATGGCGATGGTGACTGTCGGCACCGTAGGATGATGACACGTGGCACGGCGCATGTTAGTAGATTGGCTGTGATGGTGACACGTGGCACGGCGCACGTTAGCAAAGTCAAACTTTTCTCAGATTCTGATTTGTGGACCTGGCGCACGTTAGCACTATTCGGTGCTCGTTAGGCGTCGCGACGCGCCCAAATTACCAAAATGTCCTTTTTCCAATTTTCACTGTTTTGCTCCAAATTACCTCCAGAATGTCCTAAAACTTTATTTATCTACAAAATGACACAAAACACATCAAAATATTCACAAAACTCAAGAAACTATACAAAATATTAAGTTAAATGAGGGGGAAATAATGATAGATTTACCACTCATCACACCCCCAAACCTAACATTTTGCTAGTCCTCGAGCAAAACACAAAATAAAATAACATAATAAAATTTTACTAAGCCACTTTCGTAGGGATCACAGTTGCATTTAGCGTATGCAACAAGCCTTTAAACCCCTTGGTGTCCCTAGTGGACGAGTTGTAGTCTCGTGAGGGTTTACAGCAATGATACCCACAAACAATTTACAAAAGTAAAAAGAAAGTAAAACTAATGCACACAAAAGCAAAAAGACAAGCGAAAAGAGAATAAAGAAGTTAGTGACTAATCAGGTGAAACTTCTACTCCAAGTTACTAGTTGTTTTGTTTCTTTCTAAATTACTGAATAAGTAAATTCTCCGATTATTTTTACCATTCTTCATATACACAGCCAACAAAAAATTAAACAACTCATTTGTTCCCACAACTGTCATAAGTGCAGTTGATAAGAGAGTAATATTTTTGTCCTAATGTTCTATCAGATTTCACACCTTTTTGTAGCAATGTAATAATTTTTTCTGATTTTTTCTTTGATTTTTTATTTTTATTTTTTTATTTATATACAATATCTTCTGTCTATGTAGCGAGCTTTGGGTCGGTGGCTCCCAAACAAGTTGGCTTTAGGGCACCAGGTATTAAGACACCCCTACGGACTTAATTACTCAGACTTCATATATATATATATATTTGCAGCATCTTTAATCCATGTAGCGAGCTTTGGGCCAGTGACTCCCAAACCAGTTGGTTGTAGGGCACTACGTGTTAAAACACCTTAACAGACTTAATAACTCGGATCTCAGAATTTTTTTTTTACTCCATTGCTTTTTTAGATGTTTCCTCCAATTAAACTAAAGCACTGAATATTACAAACTTTTCAATTACAGTTCATGTCTGTATGTTACTATGCATGTTGATAATACCTCTCAACTGAGCATATGAAGATTCATTTTAGTCCGTTTTATGGAGAATTTACAAATTAAATAATTCAAAATTAACTAAACAAAAATTAACTTGTTCCGAAAATGGGTTTGAGACATGTATCAGGAGTGGGAACTCCTTACTCAGCTATCTCTCACCAATTTCACCCTTTTAGTAAAAAAAACACAAAAACACAAAATATTTTTGTAATTTTTGAAAATTTTTCAATTTTTTTTTTTGTATTTTTCGAAAAATTTTGAACTAAAAATAAAAACAAAACACAACAAAAAAGAAGATACTAATCAACTAATTCCCTCCCCCAAACCTAAATGAGACATTGTCCCCAATGTCTTAAACAGTAGAAGAATAGTTTAGAAGATAGTATCTGGTTAGCTGAAATTCTTACACGAAAAAGTTAAAGGTTAAGATCCAGATTAACACGACGCCTCTTACCACGATCGTCCTCGGACCAATTTATCTTTGAAAGGATAGGGTCAACTTGTGGTTCATAGGCTAAGAGTTGGTCGATTAGATCCGGAGCAGTTCTGACACAATCAGTTCATCTCCGTTTGATGATCCAATAAGATTTGCCTCTGCCAAGGGCTTTGGGATGATTCCCAAAACATGACTGCCTCCTTCCTGTATAGCCTTTGAAAAGATCCCCATTAGTCCAAGATTGCCTCTGCCATATACTAAGTGCATATTCCTTGCAGCTAAAACTCGACCCAATTCTTGTGCTGCTTCTACGTATTGTGGTGTAGTACCAACACTACTAGCGCAAAATACACAGATGTTTTCAACTCATCTTCTTGAAGTGGCTTCCATGTTTTACTCTGGATGTCTTCAAAAGTGCAATGATGAGTTGAATTTATAATACCTGAAAAGGGTGAGTAAAATAATAGCACTAGTACCTGCTAAATGACAATTATAGTTTAACAGTAAAACAAATCGTGATAGTCAAAAAGGTCTGGATCCTGTCGGAGAAAATAAAAGAAAACAACAAAACAAATTACAATTATTAGGAAAAGACAAAGAGATATAATATTTACAAGAAAAGTAGCGGCTTGATTGACGTCTATGCGTCAGGGACAAGCTTCCCATCCAATTTTCTTATAAATTGGCAAACATGGTCTTTTTGAGTCAGATTCCCGAGACTTAACTGTTGTCTTTCCTTTTGGAATTGTGCGTATAACATGCGAATTTCATGATACACACAACCACTGGGATGCGTCTCAAGAGTTTTAGATATGTCATCCAAAGACTCCTTACTCAAGCCATCCCTAATGAAATTAATCTTATCTTCGCGGTTATCAGACACCATTCCTAAAGAACGACAACGAGTATCACAAAACATACGAGCACATTTATAACAAACACACATTCTTTTGGCTCTTCTCTTTTTAGCATATGTGATATTTCCTAAACCAGGCAGATGTGAAATAAAAGAGTCAGAAGACTCACCTGCCAATCGAACCAGTGCTTCAATTAACCAACGAATGTCAGTATGAATACCTTTGATCATCAGTAATCTTATTCCTTCCAAGCGAGCTTTGTAGACTTTCATCAGAGATTTTTGAGGGAGGGAAGGAAATTGTTTGCGAAGATTTGCGAGAGCTTCTTCCATCTTGAAATGACTAAACCTACAAAATTTAAACACACAAAAATAAAACACACCAAATCACAATATATACACAAATTGCATGGGTTGCCTCTCTGCGAGCGCTAAGTTTTAACGTCGACAGCTAGACGTGACTTTTCAAACGTTAGGTGGATCTGAAAGTGTAACACTTTCTTTTTGTCGCTCAAATGATTTTCCCCAGTAGTGCTTGACACACTTGTTTTTAAACTTGAATGTTTTTTTGGTGTCAGGATCATGTATCTCAACGGCTCTATCTGGTAAAACTTTGGTGATCACAAATGGACCTGACCACCGTGATTTGGGCTTTCATGGGAAGAATTTCACCCTTGATTTGTTTAACAGTACCTTCTGCCATGGTTCCATTTGTATGCGCAGTAACTTCTCATTATGTCTCTTCTTTCCCTTTTCTTTATACAATTTGGCATCCTCAAAAAGCTGTATGTGAAATTCCTCCAATTTGTTGAGCTGGTGGAACTTTTTTCTTCTGTTACTTGTAGTGAAAGAATTGGCTTCTTCAGTACAAAAGACGCTTTATCTTTAGGCTCCACAGGAAATTGACATGTTTCAAGTTTGTCAGTAGATCTTTGCATTGCATAGGAGTTCTGAATGGTACTGTGTATCACATCAAGTTTGAAACATTCCTCATTCTTTTCATCATCTGGGAAATTCATGGCCTTGAAAACATTGAATGTTACTTCTTGGTCCTGTACCCTCATGGTTAGTTCTCATTTTTGTACATCAATAATGGTTCGACCTGTAGCCAAGAATGGTCTCCCGAGGATGATTGGCACGTCTGCGTCTTCCTCCATATCAAGGACAATAAAATCTGCTGGGAAAATGAATTTGTCAACCTTGACTAGCACATCCTCAACTACGCCTCTCAGAAATACGAGCGTTCTATCAGCAAGTTGTAGTGAGACTGAAGTTGGCATTGTTTCTCCAATCTGCAGTTTCCTGAAAATAGAAAAAGGCATCAAGTTAACACTTGCACCTAAATCACATAAAGCCTTACCAAAGTTATGTTCTCCTATGATGCAAGGAAAGTGAAACTGCCAGGATCTTTCAACTTTAGGGGAAATTTCCTCTGAATGATAGCGCTGCATTCTTCTGATAATGCTACTGTCTCCTAATCTCCCAATCTCCGCTTTCGTGAAAGAATGTCTTTCATGAATTTGGCATAGCTGGGCATTTGTTCCAAAGCTTCTGCAAATGGAATGTTGATATGCATCTTTTTGAAGATCTCCAGGAAACGAGAAAACTGCTTGTCCAATTTGTTCTTCTGAAGACGCTGAGGAAAATGTGGAGGTGGAATGATCTGTTCTTTTTCCTCTATCTGTTGCTTTGTTTCTTTTGGAACTTCCTCAGCAGCTGTTTTGGCTCCAACATCTTTGTTGATTTCTGTACCGCTTTTTAACATGATGGTATGACTGCTCCTTCTCTATGTTCCTTGGATTTGGTTCTGTGTTGCTAGGAAGGGTACCTGGCGGTCTGTAACTCTGAGCATTGGCCAGTTGTCCGATTTGATTCTCCAGTGCTTTAATAGAAGTAGATTGACTTTGAATTAATGCTGTTTGGGATTGAAACATAGCATCATATCTTGCTGTTTGAGATTGAAACATAGCATATATCTTGCTGCTTGAGAGTCGTGTTTTGCTTCTATCTTTTTCAAGTGGGTCAACACTTCTGTTATTCCTGGTTCATTTGCCTGCTCCTGGCATTTGTTCTGTTGCTAGAATTCAGGTGGTGGATAGTTGTGCTGTTGGCCTGAATTGTTGCTCCATGAAAAATTGGGATGATTCCTCCACCCTGGGTTGTAGGTGTTGGAATATGGATTGTTCCTCTGTCTGTTGAAATTGTTGACATAATTCACCATCTCTTCAAGTTGGTTCGACTCAGGTGCTCCTCCATATAGTGAACTTGTGGATCCAGTGGTAAGAGTCACCATGAATTTGCATATCTGATCTAGCTTGGCGTTGACTGCTGTATTGGCTCCACTTTCATAAATTCCTGCAATTCTTTGGATCATGCTCCTTTCTGTTGGCCACAAAGAATTATTGTTGGCCATTTCTTCAATTAGGTCATAGGCTTGATCTTCTCCTTTTGCCATTAAAGCTCCTCCAGCAGCAGCATCGATTGTGGTTCTCATCAGTCCAGAAAGTCCATTATAGAATGTTTGGACTTGAAGCCATTTTGGAATCTCATGATGAGGACATTTCCGGAGCAAATCTTTGTACCTTTCCCAAGCTTCATAGAGAGTTTCTGAGTCTTGTTGTACAAATGATGTGATGTCATTCCTCAGTTTTCCAGTTCTGGCTGGTGGAAAGTACTTTGCAAGAAATTTAGTGGCTAAAGTGTTCGAAGTTGTGATGGAACCTACTGGTAGTGAATGTAGCCAAGCTTTGGCTCTGTCCTTCAAGGAGTATGGAAAAATACGCAGTCTCATTGCTTCTTCAACTTCTCGGTTGTAATTGAAAGTGCCGCAAACTTCCAGGAAGTTGCTGATGTGGGCATTAGGATCTTCAGTTGCATTCCCCCCAAACTGAACTGACTGCTGAATCATCTGAATGCAAGTTTTGATGTCACCTGCATTTGCTGGTAAGGGAGGAAGTACAATACATGAAATGAGTCTGTCAAACCACGGAATGATTCTGTCTCGAATGGGGGGGGGGTGTGCAACGTTCAAAGTTTCATGTTCCATGTTGACTAAAGCTTCTTGGCCTTCCCGCATTTCCCTTCTCAACTGTCTGATGGTTCTTTCAATTTATGGGTCAGACGGTCAGAGTTCAAAGCTTCTAGTTCGTCTCATGAAGTTTCTGAGAACCTGAAACACAAGAAAACAACAACAATTAGCAAAAAGAAATTAGATACAAGTAAATGTATCTAACCTTAAAACTAATAGTGAAAGATAAATAAGTCCCCGGCAACGGCGCAAAAAACTTGACTGGCGTAAACACACGCTTATAACGCAAGTGCACGTATCGTTCAAGTAGTATAAAAAGTATCGATCCCACGAGGACTTAATACCTAATCTATTAATTTTATGAGTCAAATGATTACTAGTATCTAACAGGTTGTTTGATTGATTTGAAAAGGTGAAGATTCTAAATTTAAAAACAAGTAAATTAAATTGTTCGAAAGTAGGTTTTAAGAAAATTCAATATTAAAAACTATATAGGGTTGTGATTTCTTCCTCTATCATTTAAAAGATGAAGTGGTTATCTTAAAGTGGGTAATATATTAATTTATTAACCTGGAACACTAAATTATGTGTATGCCTCTGTCGATGGTCAGACATAAATACCCAGTTTAACCCAATTGAACCATATGTCTATGTCAACCAAATTATCTGGATTCATTAAGTTTAAGTTCCAATTATGGCAACCCCCGCCCGACAGGTATATGTCTATCCTGTAAGGAAATCTATTAAAGGGTTATCTATCCTCAAGGAAGATCGTGAGCTATTGAGTGTAAGGCTGAAACCAAAAATCTCTATGTCTAGTTCATTTTAGATTTACCAGATCAATTTTATTAATGGCCAGTTAATGAAAAATCATTAAGATTAAGACTCAATAAATAAATCTTTATAATACCCAAACTATAATCTAACTGACCGGCGTAAACACACACGTATAACGCAAGCGCACGTATCGTTCAAGTAGTATAAAAATATCGATCCCACGAGGACTTAATATCTAAACTATTAATTTTATGAGGTCAAATGATTACTAATATCTAACAAGTTGATTGATTGATTTGGGATGGTGACGATTCTAAATTTAAAAACAAGTAAATAAAATGTTCGAAAGTAGTTTTAAGAAAATTCAATATTAAAAACTATCTAGGGTTGTGATTTCTTCCAATATCATTTTAAAGATGAAGTGGTTATCTTAAAGTTGGGTAACATATTGATTTATTAACCTGGAACACTAAATATGTGTAAGCCTCTGTCGATGGTCAGACACAAATACCCAGTTTAACCCAATTGAACCATATGTCTATGTCAACCAAATTATCTGGATTCATTAAGATTAAGTTCCAATTATGGCTACCCTCGCCTGACAAGTATATTCCTATCCTGTAAGGAAATCTATTAAGGGTTATCTATCCTCAAGGAAGATCGTGGGCTATTGAGTCTAAGGCTGATGAAAACTAAATCACTATGTCTAGTTCATTTTAGATTTACCAGATCATTTTATTAATGGCCAGTTAATGAAAAAGCATTAAGTTTAAGACTCAATAAATAAATCTTTATATTACCCAAGCTATAATCTAACCCTTATAAAACGGTGATATTTGATTTCATCACAACCCCAGATAACTGGCTTAGTTACGACACATTTACGGGTAGTAAAAAAAAAACTTAAATAAAATAAAAGACATAAAGTAAAATACTGAAAATTAAAATGAAAAGTAAATGCTGAAAGTAAATGCTGAAATTAAATACTGAAAATTAAATGCTGAAAGTAAATTACTGAAAGTAAATTGCTGAAAGTAATTGCTGAAAGTAAATTGCTGAAAGTAAATTACTAAAAAGTAAAAACTGAAAATTAAAGAAAGAAAAGTACTGTGCGTAAAAGTAAATTGCGGAAAGTAAAAACTGAAAAGTAAAGAAAAGAAAGTGCGAAAACGAAAATTAATTACTGAAAGCTATAAATAAACAAACAAGATACAATCTTCTTAGTATTCTTAAGGATTCCTTAGAAGAAAGTATGAATTTTACAAATGAAATGGCTTGGTATTTATAGGCAAAATTTTGCCACCATCAAATCATCAATCAATTTCTCCACCAATTACATTATTAATTTCTCCACTAATTACTCCACCAAATCCATAATTGCTCCAATAATTTCTTATCTTGTTTGGTGTTGATTTGATAATTTTTATTAATTATTAATTAATTAATATTTTGCTTTGAAAATGATTGATAATGACTTTTAATAATTACACTCCACACACTTCTGGATGGTTCATCAATTGCGGTCATGAACTCTTCAGAATTCGAAAATATTTTCTCTTTCAAAGTTGTAGATCTTTGAGTCTTCTTTAATCTGGCACTTGAATCAGCTCAATCCGATATCTGAGTAAAAAGTTATGCCCAACATACGACAGATGTGCAAAACTGGAATTTCCAAAACTGCACTTCGTCAAAAACGCCCTTTCAAATTTCCAATCTCCAAAATTAATATATCAAGTCCAATAATTGCCCTTATTTGATCCACATTTCGTCCTAAATGATTTCATTGAGTCCCGATATTATTTTATCTGCAAAATAAAATAAAACATATCAAAACGTTCATCAAACCCGAGAAACTAAACAAAATATTAAGTAAAAGGGGCGGTAAATATTGATATATTTTCCGCTCATCACACCCCCAAACCTAAGATTTTGCTAGTCCTCGAGCAAAACAACAAAATAAAATTAAAATTAAACTAAGCCACTTTCGTAGGGATCACGGTTGCATTTAGCATATGCAACAAGCCTTTAAACCCCTAGGTGTCCCTAGTGGACGAGTTGTAGTCTCGTGAGGGTGTTTACAGCAATGATACCCACAAACATTTTACAAAAGTAAAAAGGTATTAAAACTAATGCACACAAAACAAAAAGACAAGCGAAAAGAGAATAAAGAAATTTAGTGACTAATCAGGTAAAACTTTTATTCCAAGTTACTAGTTGTTTTGTTTTATTTTAAATTACTGAATAAGTAAATTCTCCGATTATTTTTACCATTCTTCATATACACAGCCAACAAAATATTAAACAACTCATTTTTGCCCACAACAGTCATAAGTGCTGTTGATAAGAGAGTAATATTTTTGTCCTAAAGTTCTATCAGATTTCACACCTTTTTTTTACAGCAATGGAATAATTTTTCTCATTTTTCTGATTTTTTCTTTGATTTTTCTCTATTTTTTATTTATATACAATATCTTCCACCTATGTAGTGAGTGTTGGGTCGGTGGCTCCCAAACCAGTTGGCTTTAGGGCACCAGGTGTTAAGACACCCCTACGGACTTAATTACTCAGACTTCAGATATATATATTTTTTGCAGCATCTTTGATCCATGTAACGAGTTGAGCCAGTGACTCCCAAACCAGTTGGCTTTAGGGCACTAGGTGTTAAAACACCTTACAGACTTAATAACTCGGATCTCAGACTTTTTTTTTTTTTTTTTTACTCCACTGCTTTTTGAGATGTTTCCTCCAATTAAACTAGAGCACTGAATATTACAAACTTTTCAATTTTAGCTCATGTCCGTATGTTACTATATATGTTGATAATATCTGCTAACTAAACATATGAAGATTCCTTTTAGTCCGTTTTAAGGAGAATTCACAAATTAAATAATTTAAAAGGAAATAAACAAAAATTAACTTGTTTTGAAAATAGGCTTGAGATACGTCTCAGGAGTGGATACTCCTTACTCGGCTATCTCTTACTAATTTCACCCTTTTAGTCAAAATGAAAACTTAAAAATGCAAAATATTTTTGTAATTTTTTTTTTGAAAATTTTTCAATTTTTTTGTATTTTTCGAAAAATTTTGGACTAAAAATAAAAACAACATACAAAATACAACAAGGTACTGATCAACTAATTCCCTCCCCCAACCTAAATGAGACATTGTCCCCAATGTCTTAAACAGTAAAAGGAGAGTTAGAAGGTTGTACCTGGTTAGCTGAAAATCTACAGGAAATTAAAGGTTAGATCCAGATTAATCCGACGCCTCTTACCACGATCGTCCTCGGACCAATTTATCTTTGAAAGGATGGGTCAACTTGTGGTTCATAGGCTATGAGTTGGTCTATTAGATCCGGAGCAGTTCTGGCAGTGAAGAGGAGTTCTTTCATAGGTTTTGACACGAACCCATTTCTCCGAGCATCATCAGAAACACACAAAGAAAATCATAAAATCCATCAACGTTGAGCAGTCCAAGCGGTTTCTGGTGTATGTTCAGGTTCGCCCAAGATAGAACTATAAAAATTTCCTCCAGTGTACCCAAGCCACCTGGCAAAGCGATAAAAGCATCAGCACGGTTAATATTTCTACCAGTCGTTCAGACATACCTGGCACGATCAATTCCTCTCCGTTTGATGAACCAATAAGATTTGCCTCTGCCAAGGGTTTTGGGATGATTCCAAAACATGACTGCCTCCTTCCTGTACAGCCTTTGAAACGATCCCCATAAGTCCGAGATTGCCTCCGCCATATATTAAGTGCATATTCCTTGCTGCTAAGACTCGACCCAATTCATGTGCTGCTTCTATGTATTGTGGCTTAGTACCAATACTACTGCCGCAAAACACACAGATGTTCTCAACTCGTCTTCTTGAAGTGGCTTCCATTTTTTTTTTTATGTATTTCTTTTTCAACTCTGGATGCCTTCAAAAGTGCAATGACGGGCTGAATTTATAGTACCTGAAAAAGGGTGAGTAATAATAGCACTAATATCTTCCAAAGGACGATTGTTAGCTAAACAACAAAAGAGATCGTGAAAGGTCAAAAAGTCTGGATCCTGTCTACGAAAATAAGATAATTACAATAGAAAAGCGAATCAAAGCAATAATTAAGGCAACGGAATTGTGTACGCAATACGCCACTCGCTCGCTTAGTATAAATTCATTAGGATGTGTCTCAAGATTTCATTCCTATTCATCCATCGCTAATGAATTGTTTCTCATCTTTGATTGCCAAACACATTCCTTCTGTCTTAAAATGCTTCGTTTGTGCCTTTCCCTACAAAAATAACACACAAAATTAAAAAGTTCACACAAAATATGAAAACAAATTACAACAAATTGCATGGGTTGCCTCCCTACTAGCGCTAAATTTTTCGTCTTCAGCCAGACGTGACTTCTCGAACGTTAAGCTGGATCTGAAAGTGTAACACTTTCTTTTTGTCGCTCAAATGATTCTCCCCGTAGTGCTTGACACGCTTGTTTTTAACCTTGAAAGTTTTGTTAGCGTCAGAATCATGTATCTCAACGGCTCTATTTGGTAAAACTTTGGTGATCACAAATGGACCTGACCACCGTGATTTTGGCTTCCATGGGAAGATTTTCACCCTTGATTTGTTTAACAGTACCTTCTGCCCTGGTTCCAGTTGTATGCGCACTAACTTCTCATCATGTCTTTTCTTGCCCTTTTCTTTGTACAATTTGGCATCTTCAAAAGGCTGATTGTGAAATTCCTCCAATTCGTTGAGCTGGTGGAACTTTTTCTCTTCTGTTGCTTGTAGAGCAAGAATTGGCTCTTTCAGTGCAAAAGATGCTTATCTTTAGGCTCCACAGGCAATTGACATGTTTTAAGTTTGTCAGTTGAACTTTGTCTTTTATCAGAGTTCTGAATGGTACTGTGTATCACATCGAGTTTGAAACATTCCTCATTCTTTTCATCATCTGGAAAATTCATGGCCTTGAAAAACATTGAATGTTATTCTTGGTCCTGTACCCTCATGGTTAGTTCTCCTTTTTGTACATCAATAATGGTTCGACCTGTAGCCAGAACGGTCTCCCGAGGATGATTGGCACGTCTGCGTCTTCCTCCATATCAAGGACAATAAAATCTGCTGGGAAAATGAATTTGTCAACCTTGACCAGCACATCCTCAACTACGCCTCTTGGAAATACGAGCGTTCTATCAGCAAGTTGCAGTGAGACTGAAGTTGGCATTGTTTCTCCAATCTGTAATTTCCTGAAAATAGAAAAAGGCATCAAGTTAACACTAGCACCTAAATCACATAAAGCCTTACCAAAGTTATGTTCTCCTATGACGCAAGGAACAGTGAAACTGCCAGGATCTTTCAACTTTGGGGAAGTTTCCTCTGAATGATAGCACTGCATTCTTCTGTTAATGCTACTGTCTCGTAATCCCCCAATCTCCGCTTTCGTGAAAGAATATCTTTCATGAATTTGGCATAGGTGGGCATTGTTCCAACGCTTCTGCAAATGGAATGTTGATATGCAGCTTTTTGAAGATCTCCAGAAACGGGAAAATTGCTTGTCCAATTTATTCTTCTGAAGACGTTGAGGAAAAGGTGGAGGTGGAGTGATCTGTTCTTTTTCCTTTGCTTCTTTTTCTTCCATTTGTTGCTTTATTTCTTTTGGAACTTCCTCAGCAGTTGAATTGACTCCAACATCTTTGTTGATTTCAGTACCGCTCTTTAACATGATGGCATGACATTGTTCCTTCCCCATGTTTCTTGGATTTGGCTCTGTGTTGCTGGGAAGGGTACCTGGCGGTCTGTAACTCTGAGCATTTGCCAGTTGTCCCATTTGATTCTCTAGTGCTTTAATAGAAGCAGATTGACTTTGAATTAATGCCGCTTGAGATTGAATATAGCATCATACTTTTTTAACTGAGTCAGCACTTCTGTTATGCCTGGTTCATTTGTCTGCTCCTGGCTTTTGTTCTGCTGTTGGAATTCAGGTGGTGGATAGTTCTGCTGTTGAAATCCTGGTGGTGGATTGTTCCTTTGTCCAGAATTGTTGCTCCATGAAAAATTGGGATGATTCCTCCACCCTGGGTTGTAGGTGTTGGAATATGGATTGTTTCCCTGTCTGTTAAAATTGTTGACATAATTCACCGTTTCTTCAGTTTGAGTTGGCTCTGGTGCTCCTCCATATGTTGAACTTGTTGCTCCAATTTGCTTTGTGTTGAGAGTCTCCATGAATTTGCATATCTGGTCCAGTTTGGCACTAACTGCTGTGTTGGCTCCAACTTCATAAATTCCTGCAATTCTTTGAATCAAGCTCATTTCTGTTGCCACAAGGAATTGTTATTGGCCATCTCTTCGATTAGGTCCCAGGCTTGATCTTCTCCTTTTGACATCAAAGCTCCTCCAGCAGCAGCATCAATGTGGTTCTCATCAATCCAGAAAGTCCATTATAGAAAGTTTGGACTTGAAGCCATTTTGGAATCTCATGGTGAGGACATTTCCGGAGCAGATCTTTGTATCTTTCCCAAGCTTCGTACATGGATTCTGAATCTTGCTGTACAAAGGATGTGATGTCATTTCTCAGTTTTGCTGTTCTGGCTGGTGGAAAGTACTTTGCAAGGAATTTGGTGGCTAGGGTGTTCCATGTTGTGATGGAACTGCTGGTAGTGAATGTAGCCAGGCCTTTGCTCTGTCTTTCAAAGAGTATGGAAAAACCCGCAATCTCATTGCTTCTTCAGCTCCTCGGTTGTAATTGAAAGTGCCGCAAACTTCCAGGAAGTTGCTGATGTGGGCGTTAGGATCTTCAGTTGCATTCCCTCCAAATTGAACTGACTGCTGAATGAATCATCTGAATGCATGTTTTGATGTCACACGCATTTGCTGGTAAGGGAGGAAGTACACAATACATGAAATGAGTCTGTCAACCATCGGAATGGTTCTGTCTCGAATGGGAATTGGTGGTGTGCAACGATCAAAGGTTCAGGTTCCAAGTTGACTAAAGCTCTTGGCCTTCTCGCCTTCTCTTCTCAACTGTCTGATGGTTCTTTCAATTTCTAGGTCAAGTGGTCGGAGTTCAAAGCTTCTGGTTCGTCTCATGAAGTGTCTAAGAACCTGTAACACAAGAAAACAGAAATAATAAGTAAAAAGAAATTAGATACAAGTAAAGGTATCTAACCCCTAAACTAATAGTAAAAGATAACTAAGTCCCCGGCAACGGCGCCAAAAACTTGACCGGCGTAAACACACACGTATAACGCAAGCGCACGTATCGTTCAAGTAGTATAAAAATATCGATCCCACGAGGACTTAATATCTAAACTATTAATTTTATGAGGTCAAATGATTACTAATATCTAACAAGTTGATTGATTGATTTGGGATGGTGACGATTCTAAATTTAAAAACAAGTAAATAAAATTGTTCGAAAGTAGGTTTTAAGAAAATTCAATATTAAAAACTATCTAGGGTTGTGATTTCTTCCAATATCATTTTAAGATGAAGTGGTTATCTTAAAGTTGGGTAACATATTGATTTATTAACCTGGAACACTAAATTATGTGTAAGCCTCTGTCGATGGTCAGACACAAATACCCAGTTTAACCCAATTGAACCATATGTCTATGTCAACCAAATTATCTGGATTCATTAAGATTAAGTTCCAATTATGGCTACCCTCGCCTGACAAGTATATTCCTATCCTGTAAGGAAATCTATTAAAGGGTTATCTATCCTCAAGGAAGATCGTGGGCTATTGAGTCTAAGGCTGAAACCTAAAATCACTATGTCTAGTTCATTTTAGATTACCAGATCAATTTTATTAATGGCCAGTTAATGAAAAGCATTAAGTTTAAGACTCAATAAATAAATCTTTATATTACCCAAGCTATAATCTAACCCTTATAAAACGGTGATATTTGATTTCATCACAACCCCAGATAACTGGCTTAGTTACGACACATATTACGGGTAGTAAAAAAAAAACTAAATAAAATAAAAGACATAAAGTAAAATACTGAAAATTAAATATGAAAAGTAAATGCTGAAAGTAAATGCTGAAATTAAATACTGAAAATTAAATGCTGAAAGTAAATTACTGAAAGTAATTGCTGAAAGTAAATTGCTGTGAAAAGTAATTGCTGAAAAGTAAAATTACAAAAAGTAAAAACTGAAAATTAAAGAAAGAAAAGTACTGTGCGTAAAAGTAAAGTAAATTGCGGAAAGTAAAAACTGAAAAGTAAAGAAAAGAAAGTGCGAAAACGAAAATTAATTATGAAAGCTATAAATAAACAAACAAGATACAATCTTCTTAGTATTCTTAAGGAATTCCTTAGAAGAAAGTATGAATTTTACAAATGAAATGGCTTGGTATTATAGGCAAAATTTTGCCACATCAAATCATCAATCAATTTCTCCACCAATTACATTATTAATTTCTCCACTAATTACTCCACCAAATCCATAATTGCTCCAATAATTTCTTATCTTGTTTGTGTTGATTTGATAATTTTTATTAATTATTAATTAATTAATATTTTGCTTTGAAAATGATTGATAATGACTTTTAATAATTACACTCCACACACTTCTGGATGGTTCATCAATTTCGGTCATGAAATCTTCAGAATTCGAAAATATTTTCTTTTTCAAGTTGTAGATCTTTGAGTCTTCTTTAATCTGGCACTTGAATCAGCTCAATCCGATATCTGAGTAAAAGTTATGCCCAACATACGACAGATGTGCAAAACTGGAATTTCCAAAACTGCACTTCGTCAAAACGCCCTTTCAAATTTCCAATCTCCAAAATATATATATCAAGTCCAATAATTGCCCTTATTTGATCCACATTTCGTCCTAAATGATTTCATTGAGTCCCGATATTATTTTATCTGCAAAATAAAATAAAACATATCAAAACGTTCATCAAACCCGAGAAACTAAACAAAATTTAGTAAAAGGGGCGGTAAATATTGATATATTTTCCGCTCATCACTAACCCCTTATAAACCGGTGATATTAAAAGTCATCCCAACCCCAGATAACTAATTTAGTTACAACACATAATTAGGGCTAGTAAAAACTTGAAAATAAAAGATACAAAGTAAAAATGCGGTAAAGTAAATACTGAAAAGTAAATTACAATAAAATAAAATGCTAAGGTAAAAAGAATTACTTTTACTACTACTAATTTAGATATCTCCTATAATATAATATATAAACTTGTGATAACATTACCAACCAGCCATATAGGCGGTATCCTGATTAAGTCAAATTAAGTCCAACCAGCCATTAAGACGGTAAAAAGATTTGTCCATGAACCTGCCATATAGGCGGTAAGAAAGTTAATTACCAACCGACCAATCTGGCGGTATCATTGATTAGTCAGGTTTAACCAGATTAAAAATAAATTACCAACCGACCAATCTGGCAGTATCCTTTTTAAGTCAAATTTTAGGGAGATTAATCTAAATAGCAATAGTAAAAGAATTACTGTAGGACACAGAACTTGGGCGACGCATGCTGTTCCAGGCTCGCGGCCTGGTTGGGAGTACGGAGTAGCCCGCGGGGGACTAAACCGGAGAATAATGGAGTCGCCACCCGGTGTGAACCGGGAAAATGATTTAAGGCCGCACTCACCCCTCGCAAGGGAATACCTCAAACCGTTGGGTTCGGAATGGTCCCTTACTTATGTCATTTGTAATGAATGAATTTGTGCAATTTTAACCAAGTTTACTTAACATACATATTGGTCAAAGTAGTCTAAATTCTTATAAAGCCTAAATCTAGGTTTTCATGCTTCAAAAGTAAACTTTTATAACGGCAAACACATGATATCACACAATAAACATGTTGAATAAATACGGCTTAAACATAACATAAATTAAATTCCTATTACGAAAGGTAAATAACTAAATCATGCTAACAACATTCTAATGACCTAATCATGCTCAAATACAAGTTGGATGAAATGAAATACATGAATCCTTCAAGTGGTACGGGGCATTGTATCCCGAGTGCAAATCATAATACCGTCCATTCGGATTCGGCTGTGGAATTTATGTCCGGGTTTCCATCCAATATACCACAAGAAAGAACACATATTCCATTCACCCGAAATCACATCACACACTAATTCATAATTCTCATGCGAAGAAAAGTAAATTACATGCTTTTCTAAGTTACTAATTTACATAACTTAAATTAAATAACATGCTAAACCAATTATTCATGCTAAACACATTTCCTAAGTCATTATTTCATGTGAATAAATTCAAACAACATGCTAAACTAATTATTCATGCTAAACACATAAAATACATTTTCTAAGTCATTATTTCATGTGAATAAATTCAATAATATAAACCCTCAGGTCTAACCTTTTGTGTCGTTCTTCGGAGGTGCGTTATACTGCCGTCGGAAGGGCTAAGACACCACGATTTCACCGGTTCACTGGTTCGATGTTTTGCTAACTGTTTCGCCGTTTTATTCGCTGTTTCCACTTCGTTTCACTGCGATTTAAGTCTCCACACTTAGCTCACTGGTTTGCAGTGAATTAGGGGCTGTTTTGGTGATTTTTAGGGGGTATTGAACTGCCGTTTGCTCGGTTTTCTTAAGGACTTTCAAGTGCAGTTTTTATTCACTGTTTCGGTGATTTTGGTCACTGTTTTGAGTGCAGTGAGCTGCTATTTTGGCGTGAAGAGTGAGGGTTAAATATGGTCAGTTTGTGCACTGGTTTGAGGGGGGAAATGAGGGTGATTTAGGCGTGAGCTTTGGGGCTGAACTGAAGCAGTTTTGCGTGAGCTTTGGAGGAAGTTTATGTGCTATGGAGGGGCTGTTTGAGGGCTGGTTATGCGACGGTTTAGAGGCTAAATGGATGGCAGTGAGTTGCTTGAATATTAGAGCTGATTTGGAGGGCAAAATGCGTGAACAAGTAGCTATGATGGATGACAGTATATGCGCTGATGATGAAGGGCTAAGTGGAAGTGATGAAGGGTGTGTCTTTGAGGCAGTGAGGAGGGGCTGTATGCATGAACAATATAGGCTGTGAATGGGCCTTTGTGCGTGAAGATGTGGGCAGTGATGGATGATGAGCTGATTAGAGGCAGTGAAGGAAAGGCTTGGGCGTGACTTGATTGAAGACAAGGGCTGTATGGGCGTGAAGATAAGGCAGTGATGAGAGGCCTTGGGCGTGTCTTCTAGGGGAATAAGGGGGCTTGGTGTTTGATTTGTTTTGATTTCATGGGCTTTGGATGTGGGTTTAGGTGTTTAGGTGGGCTTAGAGTGGTTTGCGGTGATTTCGGGCCAAAGACATGCCTCGAAACGAAGATTCAACAAGCGAACTGCGAGCTAATTCAACGAATCAAATTCAATGATGTGTCAATTCTTGACTTCTCCTTTCCGACGACTGTTTTCCGCGACTTCCATGACTTAAAGGTAGTGTCTCCTTACGAGACTCATCATCGGGTTTGGTATGCAAAAATGCAATGCCTACAATTACCTTTCACCCTAGCTGGGGAAGTTACCTCATCATGGTGAATAGTAAAAATAGTAAAAAGTAAAAAAGTAAATTACTATTATTACAAAACGTAATTAAAATTAATTACAAAACTAAAAAAAAAAACTAAAAACTAAAAGAACTAGAGAGAGAAACTCCCTCTTTACATCAAAGAGATGAGAGAGAGTGGTACAACTGAAACTGGAATTTCACGCTTTATTTAGAGGGGTCAGTAGGGGTCCGGGGTCGCGACTCCCAGCTCGCGTCGCGACGCGCGTTTTGACGACGTGGCACGCTCCGGTTTGTCGGTTGAAGATTCTGGATAAGGTGATAAGGCGACACGTGGCAAGGTGGTTGGGGCTCAATTATTGTGACACGTGGCGGCTTCTGATTGGTCGGCTAGATTCTTATTCGCAACGTGTCAGATAGGGATAAGAGAGCCAATAATTGATGCTAACGTGGCGCTGACGTGGCAATTTGTCTGTCGGCACCATAGAATCGCGACACGTGGCACTTCCTCATTGGCTGATGATGACGTGGCGGTGAGGTGGCATGTTGACTCGGTCAACTGATGATGTGGATGATGACGTGGCTGACAGGTGGAGTGACATGTAGCGACATGTGGCGATGGTGACTGTCGGCACCGTAGGATGATGACACGTGGCACGGATCATGTTAGTAGATTGGCTGTGATGGTGACACGTGGCACGGCGTACGTTAGCAAAGTCAAACTTTTCTCAGATTATGATTTGTGGACCCGGCGCACGTTAGCACTATTCGGCGTATGTTAGGCGTCGCGACGCACCCAAATTACCAAAATGCCATTTTTCCAATTTTCACTGTTTTGCTCCAAATTACCTCCAGAATGTCCTAAAACTTTATTTATCTACAAAATGACACAAAACACATCAAAATATTCACAAAACTCAAGAAACTATACAAAATATTAAGTTAAATGAGTGGGAAATAGTGATAGATTTACCACTCATCACACCCCAAACCTAACATTTTGCTAGTCCTCGAGCAAAACACAAAATAAAATAACATAATAAAATTTTACTAAGCCACTTTCGTAGGGATCACAGTTGCATTTAGCGTATGCAACAAGCCTTTAAACCCCTTGGTGTCCCTAGTGGACGAGTTGTAGTCTCGTGAGGGTTTACAGAAATGATACCCACAAACATTTTACAAAAGTAAAAAGAAAGTAAAACTAATGCACACAAAAGCAAAAAGACAAGCGAAAAGAGAATAAATAAGTTAGTGACTAATCAGGTGAAACTTCTACTCCAAGTTACTAGTTATTTTGTTTCTTTCTAAATTACTGAATAAGTAAATTTTTCGATTATTTTTACCATTCTTCATATACACAGCCAACAAAATATTAAACAACTCATTTGTTCCCACAACTGTCATAAGTGCAGTTGATAAGAGAGTAATATTTTTGTCCTAATGTTCTATCAGATTTCATAACTTTTTGTAGCAATGTAATAATTTTTCTGATTTATTCTTTGATTTTTGAGTTTTATTTTTTATTTATATACAATATCTTCTGTCTATGTAGCGAGCTTTGGGTCGGTGGCTCCCAAACAAGTTGGCTTTAGGGCACCAGGTATTAAAACACCCATAGGGACTTAATTACTCAGACTTCATATATATATATTTTTACAGCATCTTTAATCCATGTAACGAGCTTTGGGCCAGTGACTCCCAAACCAGTTGGTTGTAGGGCACTACGTGTTAAAACACCTTAACAGACTTAATAACTCGGATCTCAGAAATTTTTTTTTTACTCCATTGATTTTTTAGATGTTTCCTCCAATTAAACTAAAGCACTGAATATTACAAACTTTTCAATTACAGTTCATATCCGTATGTTACTATGCATGTTGATAATACCTCTCAACTGAGCATATGAAGATTCATTTTAGTCCGTTTTATGGAGAATTTACAAATTAAATAATTCAAAATTAACTAAACAAAAATTAACTTGTTCCGAAAATGGGTTTGAGACATGTATCAGGAGTGGGAACTCCTTACTCAGCTATCTCTCACCAATTTCACCCTTTTAGTAAAAAAAACACAAAAACACAAAATATTTTTGTAAGTTTTGAAAATTTTTCAATTTTTTTTTTGTATTTTTCGAAAAATTTTGAACTAAAAATAAAAACAAAACACAACTAAAAAGAAGATACTAATCAATTAATTCCCTCCCCCAAACCTAAATGAGACATTGTTCCCAATGTCTTAAACAGTAGAAGAATAGTTTAGAAGATAGTACCTGTTTAGCTAAAATTCTTACACGAAAAGTTAAAGGTTAAGATCCAGATTAACACGTCGCCTCTTACCACGATCGTCCTCGGACCAATTTATCTTTGAAAGGATAGGGTCAACTTGTGGTTCATAGGCTAAGAGTTGGTCTTTTAGATCCGGAGCAGTTCTGACACAATCAGTTCATCTCCGTTTGATGATCCAATAAGATTTGCCTCTGCCAAGGGTTTTGGGATGATTCCCAAAACATGACTGCATCCTTCCTGTACAGCCTTTGAAACGATCCCCATTAGTCCAAGATTGCCTCCGCCATATACTAAGTGCATATTCCTTGCAGCTAAAATTCGACCCAATTCTTGTGCTGCTTCTACATATTGTGGTTTAGTACCAACACTAATACCGTAAAATACACAGATGTTTTCAACTCGTCTTCTTGAAGTGGCTTCCATAATTTACTCTGGATGTCTTCAAAAGTGCAATGATGAGTTGAATTTATAATACCTGAAAAGGGTGAGTAAAATAATAGCACTAGTACCTGCCAAATGACATTATTAGTTAAACAGTAAAACAAATCATGATAGTAAAAAAGGTCTGGATCCTGTCGGAGAAAATAAAAGAAAAAAAATTACAATTATTAAGAAAAGACAAAGAGATATAATATTTACAAGAAAAGTAGCGGCTTGATTGACGTCTATGCGTAAGGGACAAGCTTCCCATCCAATTTTCTTATAAATTGGCAAACAGGGTCTTTTTGAGTCCGATTCCTGAGACTTAACTATTGTCTTTCCTTTTGGAATTGTGCGTATAACATGCAAATTTCATGATACATACAACCACTGGGATGCGTCTCAAGAGTTTTAGATATGTCATCCAAAGACTCCTTACTCAAGCCATCCCTAATGAAATTAATCTTATCTTCGCGGTTATCAGACACCATTCCTAAAGAACGACAACGAGTATCACAAAACATACGAGCACATTTATAACAAACACATATTATTTTGGCTCTTCTCTTTTTAGCATATGTGCTCTTTCCCAAAACCAGGCAGATGTGAAATAAAAGAGTCAGAAGACTCACCTACCAATCAAACCAATGCTTCAATTAACCAACGAATGTCAGTAGGAATACCTTTGATCATCAGTAATCTCATTCGTTCCAAGCGAGCTTTGTAGACTTTCATCAGAGATTTTTGAGGGAGGGAAGGAAACTGCTTGCGAAGATTTTCGAGAGCTCCTTCCATCTTGAAATGACTAAACCTGCAAAAATTAAACACACAAAAATAAAACACACCAAATCATAATATATACACAAATTGTATGGGTTGCCTCCCTGCGAGCGCTAAGTTTAACGTCGACAGCTAGACGTGACTTTTCGAACGTTAGGCTGTATCTGAAAGTGTAACACTTTCTTTTTGTCGCTCAAATGATTTTCCCCAGTAGTATTTGACACACTTGTTTTTAACCTTGAATGTTTTGTTGGAGTCAGGATCATGTATCTCAACGGCTCTATCTGGTAAAACTTTGGTGATCACAAATGGACCTGACCACCGTGATTTTGGCTTCCATGGGAAGAATTTCACCATTGATTTGTTTAACAGTACCTTATGCTCTGGTTCCAGTTGTATGCGCACTAACTTCGCATCATGTCTCTTATTGCCCTTTTCTTTGTACAATTTGGCATCCTCAAAAGGCTGTATGTGAAATTCCTCCAATTTGTTGAGCTGGTGGAACTTTTTCTCTTCTGTTACTTGTAGTGCAAGAATTGGCTTCTTCAGTACAAAATACATTTTATCTTTAGGCTCCACAGGCATTTGACATGTTTTAAGTTTGTCAGTAGATCTTTGTATTGCATTGGAGTTCTAAATGGTACTGTGTATCACATCAAGTTTGAAACATTCCTCATTCTTTTCATCATCTGGGAAATTCATGGCCTTGAAAACATTGAATGTTACTTCTTGGTCATGTACCCTCATGGTTAGTTCTCATTTTTGTACATCAATAATGGTTCGACCTGTAGCCAAGAATGGTCTCCCGAGGATGATTGGCACGTCTGCGTCTTCCTCCATATCAAGGACAATAAAATTTGCTGGGAAAATGAATTTGACGTGGCGGTGACGTGGCGACACGTGGCAATTTGATTGTCGGCACCATAGAATCGCGACACGTGGCACTTCCTCATTGGCTGATGTTGACGTGGCGGTGAGGTGGCATGTTGACTCGATCAACTGATAATGTGGATGATGACGTGGCTGACAGGTGGAGTGACACGTAGCGACACGTGGCGATGGTGACTGTCGGTACTGTATGATGATGACACGTGGCACGACGCATGTTGGCAGATTGGCTGTGACGGTGACACGTGGCACGACGTACGTTGGCAAAGTCAAACTTTTCTCAGATTCTGATTTGTGGACCCGGCGCACGTTAGCACTGTTCGGCGCATGTTAGGCATCGCGACGCGCCCAAATTACCAAAATGCCCTTTTTCCAATTTTCACTGTTTTGCTCCAAATTACCTCCAGAATGTCCTGAAACTTTATTTATCTACAAAATGACACAAAACACATCAAAATATTCACAAAAATCAAGAAAATATACAAAATATTAAGTTAAATGAGTGGGAAATGGTGATAGATTTACCACTCATCAGTATCGTGCTGAAGTTAAAAACCAATTAGGTAAGACGATTAAAACTCTACGATCAGATCGTGGAGGAGAATACCTAGATAGTGATTTCGAAGAATTCTTGGTTGAGCATGAGATAGTATCCCAACTCCATCACTTGGAACATTACAACATAATGGTGTTGGAGAGAGGAGAAATCGGACTATACAGCATAATGTATATCCTTAATGTAGTTTCATCTAAGTCTATTCCTAAGACCCCCTTAGTGTTGTGGAGTGGTCGTAAAGCTAGTTTATGAGATGTCCGCATATGTGGGTGTCCAGTACATGTGTTGAAGAATAAGACTATAAAGTTGGAGTCACGTTCTCAGGTGTGCCTATTTGTAGGCTATCCTAAGGAGACTAGGGTGGGTTCTTCTATAGTCTTGAAGATAACAAAGTGTTTGTATCGACAAACACTATATTTTTTTAGGATGATTATATCTCAGCTAATGTGAGATATTTACCTTCCCATCACATAGTAAGGTAGTGTATAGGCCTCATTATTGGTAAGTTAGACTAATCATCGTCATATATTATAGGCCCACTTGTGGATGAGTTAGCTTTAATACATTATAGAAGCCTATGACCTACCTTATAGTCAAAAATAGCTTAAGATGTCAGGATTATCCAAGCTGTATTGGTGTAAAGTCCCTGACTCCCTTGAATACATCAATTATATACTTAACCCAAGGTTCAATCTCAGTCAATCTATGTTATTTCCTTAATTATAATATTTTATCTAAGATAGTTCAATAGATACTTGATATCTATTCTATTATAACTCTATGATTACTATTCATAGTTCTCAAATGCCTTCACTTCTGAGGGTGCATTTAAATTCTCTGAAGCTATGTTATATGTGAACCAAATTTTATATTGTCAAAAGATTTAATATCAACCAATATAAGATATTTTATTTAATTAACTAAAATAGTTCAAAAGGTAATTGATATTCATTCCATTGTAACTCTATTATGAGAGCTCTAAAAAAAGAGTTTGTAGAGAGTTATTTTGAGAAGGATTCTACTTGAATTATATTTCCAGAGTATAAGTATGTTGGACAATTATGACCCATAACATCACTATTTGTAAATAACATTGTGTTTTGTAAAAATTAACTATGTGACAAAAGGAAATTGCTATTTTATCATTATTGTAATTGAATTACTTCGATATATATAATGATAAAAGTCCATATGGTTAAATCAGATTAATAAGATATGAGACAGTATTAATCCACGAACGGTTTAATAATTAAATATCCCTTGTCATATTATTATCGAGACTGGACATCGATAATACGAAATAGACTAGTATTACACTTGTGCGCGTTATTGAAGCTTAACGGTATAGTTCTCATATATTTAGGCATTGGATACTTATGCAAGTGTAATAAGAGGTTTTGTTAGCCGTTGGACCAGGAACAGCTTCGCTCTGGATAGACCCCCTCAGAATCCCATTGGTATTATGACTATGTGTCTATGGGAATCCGAATCAGGGTAGGTGTATGTGATCTTTAACCTGAGACTTGCATCGCTATTACTTGCGACAATCAGTTTACTTTGATATTGGTCGTCCGGAGCTTTAACAGGTTATGTGTACGCCTATATTGGGTTTACTGAGAATCGTAGTGTATTCGATGTGATGTCAAGATGGGAGTATCACTTCAGTAATATGGAGATGATGGTCACACAAGATACAAAACTATTACTCTTAAAAGCTACAGCTATCGGGAAAATATGACTAAGTTATGACTTTCCGATTACAGAGACTAGTTACACGGGATTCGATATATGCTTCATACGGGGCAGACACAGAGCCAGCCCTAGGACTAGCATGTGACATCTGATACTGGGTCGTATTACACATTACATTAGTATTACTATGCCTGATACATATAATATTCCTCGGTGGATATTTCTGGAGAATTGGGTAGGCACGGTGCTTTGCTAGAAGCCAACCATGTCTTGTAAATCGGTGAGAACGTGGTACGGGGTATACACGTGTTCGGATAGTCCAAAAATCGTATTTACTGCCAACATATCCAGGAATCTCTTGGGTCGCTTCCCAAAGATTCACCAATAACATTTGACTCATATAGAATTAATATGGGATTAATTATGAGAGAGAAAATTAATTTGGGATTAATTGTGGCAAGAATTAATATGGGATTAAATTCATATAGAAGAGAGAACGCGATTAATTTAGAATTAATCGATAAAATAAATATATCGGATATATTAATTGAAATTGGATTTCAATACAAAATTAAAATTGGATTTTAATTCGGGCGAATGAATTAATTTGGAATTAATTCGTAAGCGACTATCGTAAATATTTTGTTAGGCATAATTATTTAATTAAATTGGATTTAATTATGTCGCAACGACAAATTCATTTAATTCGGAATTAAATGAACCCGGGCCCAAGTCTAGTTGTGTGTTGGAGAAGCCAACTTAAATTTGGAATTTAAAAGTGGTGGGACCCACTTGACTTACATCAACTTTTAACACATTGATGGAAGTAGTTGGCAATAGTAATTCACTTATTTAAAACACACAACAAGCAAAAGTTTGGAACTATTCACTCATCTCTCTCCTTCTCTCTCTTTGCCGATTTCTTCTCACCTTTGGAATGGAAAATTTTTGCTTCAAAAATTTTCAAAGCTAGCACTTTTATGGTCAAACAAGGTGATCGGAAAACTCACCCAAGGCTTCAACAACAAATCTAAAGCTTGGAGCTTGGAGCTTCATCCAAAACGAAGGAAATTTCGAATTTCACCCACAAACCAATGTAAGTATTTTCGCAACTTTACTTGGTTAATTCACACTTAAATCATGTTTAGGATCTTGGAAGCATGTCTTAGAGAATAACAATGGTATCTAGAGCCTTTCTAAACTTGATTTTGAAATTTAGGGTTCATAACTTTAATTTGGGTATTTTTGCTTGGAGCATAATAATTCTAAATTGAGTGTTTGGTTGATGTTAGATGATGATAACTTAGAGTTGTGCATCATTGGATTGTTAACAATTGATTAGATAAAAATTTTTCCCAAAATCCTTTGCATGGCCGAATGTACCCTAGGATTATCTCATGGTGATTTTTTGAAATTAGACACTTGGATATGTTAATGGCATTAAATTGAATGTTAATTGTTGATATAATTGGATTGAAATCAAATTGAATGTTAATTTCTTGCTTATTGCTGTGAGATGCATGTTGTTGGAGACTTGATTTTGCTTCAATTTGTGTTGGACAAGAATTGGAATATTAAGCATGATTAATTAGATTAATTAATATTTTGGACATGCTAGATTAATTAATTAGTTGTGTGAATTACACTTTAATTGAATTAATATGATATTTGGAATATCATATTAATGAAAATTAGTCCCTAAAATACTAATTGGGCTAATTTTGTTATATTTGGGCTAATGAGCTTGGTTTGGCCAAGTTTGGTTTTGGACAATTGGGTTGGATCCAATTGGGCCTAAACCATTTCCATAAAAGTCCAAAATATTACTTTGGGCCTTTTAATAATTTTATTGGGCCTAATGGGCCAAAATTAATTTTTGGCATATGGTGATTCCTAAATGAGCCAAAGCATTATGGGTTTGATCCATAATGGCCAAAAGCCCATGCCTAAAGAATTAATTAAAAGCCCATTGGACCTAATCGAATTGGCATTGGATGCTAATTGGGCCTTTGAGACCCATTTGGATTGGATTTGGATTCCAAGTATAAAAAGGCACTATAATAAATGTAATTGTTAAATTTGGAATTAAACTTGAATTAGTATTGAATACAATTAAAATTGGATTTAGTATTGTAGTTCGATATAATTCAAGAATACTTACTTTGAGTATTTAATCTTAAACGAGTTGGACTCGCGCAAATCAAATCGTTGTATGAACATTGGATGGTCATTAATTGAAGAATTAATTAATTGGATTAGATTGATTGATAACATGCTATGTGTGAATACTTGGATGTATTTGTTAAATAATGTATATCAGATGGATATTAGATGGGTGAGACAATTTTGGAAATTATTGTAAATATGGTATTTATTTGAAATTGGATCTGCGAGTCCAGCCTATCACATATCACCTCACATTCACATTGTATTTCTCTTCTCACAAATTCCCCTCAATGTAAATGAGGTTTCTTATAGTGTTATGTAATTGGGTTTTAGAAGAATGTAAAGTGCTAGCGGGAGAGAGAAGAGAGAGAGATTTGTTCTAGGAACAAATTGTATATATATCCATCCGTATATCATTATTAAATTTATCGCGCCTTATTATGCTTTTAGAATGCATGTTTAAGGGTGTAAGATGAGACCTAATCAAAGATAATAAATTGGTTGTCAATTTACGAAAACACCATCACATTTAATATTAAGTGTTTCCTTCTATTGAGTGGTTCTCTCTCATGATCCAAGATTGGCTTTGATTTGTTGGCCAAGTCAAGATCGTTGTCTATCGCGGATGTGTTTGAACCATGAAAGCTTTGTTATACATCGCATGTCTTGGGCAGTTGTGGCTTGTTGGCCAAAGTCAAGGTCACTCATGTACATCGACGTGGATTACGAAGCTTTCCCACTGTCAATGGGTCGCGCTTAACTGGAATCATTAAGCTTGTTGAGCCAAATCCAAGGTTAGGAAATATATTGGATATATGTTTCAGACTTGGATGTCTACCTACCGGATCTAGGAATTGGATGAGATCCAATTGATCTTAGAGATCTACCTAGTTAAATTTTATACAGTTTGTTGGCCAAAGTCAAGGTTGTGTATTATTTAATGGGATCCTAGCCCACTAGGAAACTAGGATTCCCGAGTACTCAACAGATGGTTAGAGGCTTGCCGAAAAATAGTGGGAAGCTATTATTAAATTTGTAATTTTATTTAATACTTGCTAATGCGCGCTCTATTTTATTTATCATTATTATATATATTAGTTGGACTAATATTATTTTATTGTTTTCTTTGAACAGTTAGACTGTACTCCATACTACTCCATTTTTAGTTGGTTATATAGTTGGATTATAGTAACCATTGCATTTTGAGTGTACCTGAAATCGTTGATTGGATAGTTGGACTATAGCAATCAAGATGGCTGGAAAGATTAGCGTTAGGGACATAATCATGGGCGAGAATGTCTTTAACGACACAAATTTTCCAGACTGGGAGATGAATCTCAAGATAGTCCTGGGAGCTGAGAAGTTGCTATATGTTATGGAGAGACCTCTCGGGCTTGAGCCCGGACTTGAGCGACCAGTTGATCATGAGCTTTGGAAGACTCATCGAGATGATAACTTTACTGCTCAATCCATCATGCTTGCTGCAATGACTCCTCAATTTCATCGTCAGAACAAAGGATCGAATCCTTATAAATGATGTTGAAATTGAAGGATCTTCATAGATCTATGAAGATCCAATCTTAGATGTCAGAAGTATGAATTGCAAAAGAAGCTCTTTCACTCGCGTATGTTAGAGGGTACATCTGTCGAACACTATGTGTCGCAGATGATTGCTGATATTGAACATCTAGGTCAGCTGGGCATTACCTTCGAGGCCGAGACTTCCATAGATTTGATCTTACAGTCTCTACCCGATTGCTGGGGCAGGTTCACCGTGAACTATAATATGATGAACCAAGAGAAAACTCTTGGAGAGTTAATGGCTATGCTGAAAGAGGCAGAGCCAGAGCTTCTGAAGGGCAAGAAGCGCGATGCGCATCTTACTTCGACATCCAAGAAAGCCAAGGCTTGGCCGAAGGCTTCTGGGGGTGTGAAGAAGAAAAAGAAGAAGGGCAAGGCTAAATTATCACAGTCTTTTGGGAAGACAAATGACATATCCCAAGACGTCTGCCTATACTGTGGCAAATGGGGTCACTGGAAGCGTGACCGCCGTATGTACAAGGCGGTGAAAGAAGCGAAGGCGGGCAAGGCTCCGCCTTCAGGTATGTTTGTTATTGAAATAAACATGTCCACTGCTGGTTTGAAAAATTGGATTTTTTATTCTTGATGTGGTACTCACATATGTACTGATGTGTAGGATCTGCAGATTAGCAGAAGACTGGCTTTAGGAGAGATCGACCTGCGAGTCAGAATTATGACGGGAGTCACCATTTTGGCCGTTGGCACCTATGTTTTGAATCTGCCCTCGGGGCATGTACTTACATTAGGTGACTGCTATTTTGTACCTAGTTTGACTAGGAATATCATCTATGTATCTAGTTTAACCCGATGCGGGTATATCTTTGTATTCCGGAACACTGGGTGTTTTGTATATAAAGATGATGTTTTGATATGTACATCAGATGTTAATAATGGTCTTTATATTTTGAATATAAACGAATCTCAAACATATAACATGACAAACAAAAGGCTCAAATTGAGTAAAACCGATGAGACTTATTTGTGGCATTGTTGTCTGGCACACATTAACAATACTCATATATCCACTCTTTCGAAGAATGGATATTTGGACAGATTTGATCCTAATTCATATGATATATGCGAATCTTGTTTCTTAGGCAAAATGCCTAAAACACCTTTTAATGATAAAGGTGTACGTGCCACCGAGCTATTAGCCCTTGTTCATAGTGACGTATGTGGGCCCATGTCTAGCCAGGCTAGAGGTGGATATGAATACTTCGTAATTTTTATGGATGATGCATCGCATTATGGTTATGTGTATTTTATGAAACACAATTCAGAAACTTTTGAGAAACTCAAAGAGTTTCGACACGAAGTAGAAAAACAGACTGGCAAAAGTATTAAAACATTACGGTCGGACCGTGGTGGAGAATACTTAAGCAATGAGTTTCAAAATTACCTGAAAGAATATGGTATTCTTTCACAGTGGACTCCTCCCAGAACACCTCAATTGAACGGTGTGTCCGAACGGAAAAAACGAACTTTGTTGGACATGGTAAGGTCAATGATGAGTCGCACAGAGCTACCAATTTCCTTCTGGGGATACGCATTAAACAGTGCAATACTTATTTTGAATAAGGTTCCGTCAAAGTCTGTTGGACAGATTCTATATAAAATATGGACATGAAAGAAATCGGGTTTCTCATTCCTGAAGATTTGGGGATGCTGGGCATATGTTAAACGTTTGGATGGTACTAAACTAGAACTCAAATCAGATAAGTGCCTATTTGTAGGGTATCTTAAGGAAACCAAATGATATTATTTCTACAACCCATAAGAGAACAAAATATTTGTTGCTCTCCATTCAGTTTTCCTAGAAAATGAATTCATGAATGCAGTGGTAAGTGGGAGGAAAGTAGAACTCGATGAAAATCGAAGTGATACTGTTCCTGGCACCGACCCCTTTACGGAACACGAACAATCCATCAAGGATGAGACTGTTCCATAATCTTCTAATACACAAGAACCTCGTAGGTCGGAGAAAGTCAGAAAACAAACTGAGAGGTATGGGTTTCTGATCTCACCTCATGTAGACATTAATCTTATTGAGGAAGATGAACCGGCTACATATGAGGAAGCGATACAAGGTATCGACTCAGCTTTATGGCAAGATGCCATGAAGTCCGAAATGGATTCCATATATACCAACCAAGTTTGGACACTGGTTGATGCACCAGAAGGCATTAAGCCTATTGGTTGTAAATAGATCTTCAAAAAGAAAACAGACATGGATGGAAACATACAAACGTACAAAGCTAGGCTTGTAGCGAAAGGGTAACGTCAAAGCCATAGTGTCAATTACGACAAAACTTTTTCACATGTTGCCATAATTAAATCCATTCAGATAATGCTTGCTATTGCAGCATATTTAGATTATGAAATATGGCAGATGGACGTCAAAACCGCTTTCCTTAACAGAAACCTTTTGGAGGATGTTTATATGCAACAACCTGATGGTTTTGTCATACCAAGACATGCAAACAAGGTTTTCAAGTTAAACCGATCCATTTATGGATTAAAGCAAGCATCGCGTTCTAGGAACCAACGTTTTAATGAGATCATAAAAAAGTATGGTTTCATTCAAAACGAAGATGATTCTTGTGTATATAAAAAGGTTAGTGGAAGCGCACTGACATTCATTATCCTATTCGTTGATGATGTATTTCTTCTTGGCAATGACATTCCCATGCTACAATCGGTGAATGCTTGGCTTTCATTAAAATTCTCCATGAAAGACTTGAGAGAGGCAGCCTTTATTCTAGGAATAAGGATCTACCAGGATAGATCTAGAAAGCTGCTTAGACTCTCCCAGAGCTCGTACATTGACAAAGTGTTGATGAGATTCAGCATGGATCAGTCCAAGAGGGGGCTGCTTCCGGTGTCACATGTCGTCTCTCTATCGAATGACATGTGTCCTAAAACTCAAGATGAGAGAGATGTAATGATTCAGATCCCGTATGCTTCAGCATTCGAATCGATCATGTACGCCATGATATATACACGACCTGATGTCTCATATTCTTTGAGCACGTGCAGTCGCTATTAGGCCGATCCAGGTGATGGTCACGGGATTATTGTAAAGAACATCCTTAAATATCGTAGACGAACTAATGATATTTTCTTAGTCTATGAGTAAGGTGAACTTGAGGTGACTGGGTTCGCTGATGCAAGTTTCCAAACCGATAAAGACGACTGTAAGTCGCAATCAGGGTACATATTTTGTTTGAACAACGGAGCAGTGAGCTGGAAATCTTCCAAGTAAGAGACTGTTGTCGATTCAACAACTGAAGCGAAATATATTACTGCAGCTGAGGGAGTAAAAGAACCAGTTTGGATTCGTAAAATTCCTAATTAGATTAGGAGTAGTTCCGTTAGCAGCTGTTGTGATATTTTATATCGTACCGCAAATGTACAGTGTCAAGTTTTAGTATAAATGAGTTTAGAGTGTCGAACCCACATGGATTGCGTTAACTCGTACTAAGTACTACAATTGATAATCCTAACTTTATTTAGAAAGCAAATAATAAAGATTTTAATAAATAAATATAAAAATAGTTATATGGGAGAGACTAATACGATAGAGATTCTAGATCCTGATTTCACCTAGTTCGCCTATGTATAGCCCTGGGCATTATCGGATTCGGATCGGATCGAACCGAATCCGATCCGATCCAATAAGCGCTGAGAAGTTTGATTCGATCGGATTGGATTATCTTAGCAAAACCGATCCGATCCGATCCGATAATTATCGGATCAGATCAGATTGGTTTGATCTGATTCAAATGATTTCGGATCGGATTGGTTCGATCCGAAATCATCCCATTTCAGATCGGATTGGATCAATCCGAATCGAATTATTTCGGATCGAATCAATCCGATCCGAAATCATCCTATTTCTGATCGGATTGGTTCGATCTGATTCAAATTGTTTCGGATCCGATTGATTCGATCTGAAATAATTCGAATCGGATCGATCCGATCCGATCCGAATTCGGTACATTTAGAAGCCACTGGCGCATGAGGTTTTCAGCTTCAGCTTCTGCTTCCTGTCTCTGCTTCTCTCATCAGTATATATGTCATCAGACAGGTTTTATGCCTATTTCCATTTCAAAATCATTACACATTATTCATTCATTCTCATTACAAAATCATTTCAATGTATGCACTGCCACTGCATATTTCCTACATAACCAATATCAGCTGCATCAATCAGAAACAAAATGCCACATCAAACAGCTAAATTCATGCATCAATTGAAGTCAATACCGAAGGTCAAAATGCCACATCAAATAGAATTCAGAATCATAAATGAGCAAGTAAAATAGAAGCCGAAATTTTCACTACACAGTACACACAACATGACCACATCCACAAGATCAATCCACAATACTATCCACATTCCACAATCACAATGCCATTCCACTTCTAGCACACCAACATCCAACAGTTAACAAAAGTGCAACACAAAATCTTTCTCACGAGTCATCACCATCAGGCCTGCAAAAGAGGAAAATTTTGAAGACCACCAACAAAGACAATCTGGAAGAGGACCACACAACATTTGCATATAATTAAAACCTTGAAAAGATAACTTGTATATGATTTGCGGGCATGATGCATATGATGTTTTAAAGTAAGTTCACCAAATTCAGAAAATAACACATATTATATATAAAAAACCAACCAAAATCCATTCAAAATAATAATCAAAGAAAAACAGAACTTTGTCAAAATTGTACCTTCAGCTTCAGGATAATTGGACTCAAACTCTGCTGCAAACAATATGATCCAATGATTGTGATTCAGATTGAAACTTGTGATATTCTTCAAATAAAATACAAAAATAAAAATTAAAAACTTATTCTAAGTTAGTAAATTTGCATTTTAATTAAAAAACTAATTAATAATTTTTTTTACCTTCCTCAAGCTTTTCGTAGTACTCTGCCTCCAATAGCATGGCTTCCACTTCATTAGTTTTGTCAATTGTAAGCGTATTCCATATCCAATTTTGAGTACATATTAGAGCCTCGACCATAACGGGAGTTAATGAGCTACGAAAACTATAAAGAACACGACCGCCCGTACTAAATGCCGATTCAGATGCCACTGTTGATACCAGCATCACAAAAATATCACGAGCTTTTAAACTCACTCATCTACAATGAAAATAGAAAAGTGAACATTAAAGTTTTGAACATTATGAAAACAGTATCAACAATATGGGATAACAGGCTTAACATCATACACAATAATAACATAGTAAAACACTAAAACGATGTCAGTGAATAGCTTATGTTCAATTTGATTTTATGATTTTGTTTCAGCGTTCTAAAATGAACAGCATGTGGGAGCATACAGGTAGCATCAGGTAGCATCAGAGGCCATTAGCAGTAATCTTCGTTAATTTGATATGCATACAGGTAGCATCAGAGGCCATTAACAACATACCAAATTGGCAAATTCCTTCCATAATAACACATTCAATTAGGCAAAACTATCCCCAAATGGCCAAACCAAAAGAAATAAAGAATCATATTTTCTGAACCATTAACAGTATACCAAATTATGTTGATGTGAAGAGAATACGTTTTGTTATACAATACTTCTGTAAGCAGTGAAGAACAATGTGGATTGAAGATCATTAAACAATGTGGATTGAAGAAGACAGAGCCAAATTCAACAAAATTCAGAAGAAGACGAAGCCAAATTCATATAAAATTTTAATTGTTTAGACTAATAGTCCTTAAATAAATGAAATATCACTTACAGGCTGCAGCTTTTTGTAGCTACAAAGACAAGTCATAAAGCATACAACACTAGCCAGCGATAAGCCAGAATATCAGTATTTATTTGTGTATTTATCTACTGGAGGAGAAACCATAAATCCAAAAACCCAGAGAAACGAAAAGAGGAGAAGTAGAGAAAAATGATAATTACCTTGATGAAACCTGCATGGATGATGAAGAAGACTGATTTTTGATGAAGAATAAATGAAGATTGAAGTGGTTGTCTGTGGGCTGTGGCTGATTCGACGAAGAAGAAGAAGTGAAGATAGAAGATTGAAATTTTATATTCTTCATAATGACAGTCTGAGACCGTGAGAGTGGTGAGACGAACCAAATGAACCATAACTTATGCAAAACGACGTCGTTTATGACACTGCAAAACGACATCGTTTTGCATATTACAAAAAAAAAAATCGATCGGATCAGTTTTTATCCGATCCGATCCAAAATCCGTCGAATCCAACTGTCAATGTTCGATCGGATAAAAGAATCGGATCCGATCCGATTTGATCCGATCATCGGATAAAAGAATCGGATCCGATCTGATTTGATCCGATCAAATTGGATCGAATCCGATTCGATTCGATCCGATGCCCACCCCTACCTATGTATTTGTCATGCCAATTAATCATTGTTCGGTTATATTATTTATAAGTCAAGATTCCTAAAATATCCACTCCATTTCTCGAGTGCCGAGTGAAAATATCATCAACTATAAACTTCGATATCTCTATAAAAATCAAGTAGTTAACAACTCATTACGTTTTGTGATTCTATGTTAACGACTTCAAAGGAACTATAGATTCTCTCGAACTCTATAAAATCTTAGGTCATATTCTCTAGATCCATTCAAAATCCCCTCTCTCGAGTGATAGATTCTAAACATTCATCATCTTCAATTGTGGCCAACAATCAAGAAGTATTAAACTCAAAAGAATATAAATAAATCAATAAGACTTCATAACAAAATTAGCAAACAGTTACAAGGTTCAAGCATCGATTACATCATTTTCCAAAATTAAGGAGTTTAGTTAATAACAATAGATAAAAATAATAAGAATAAGGTCATGAATCTAATGGAAATCATTAGAGTTCTAATAAAGAAATAAGATGATAAAACCCGAATTGAATCTCTTCCTCTTCGGATGTTAACGCATTTGTCTCCTCTTATTGCTCTTCAATCCTCCTCCTTGGATCTCTAAAAATATGTGTTTCTGTGTTTTGTGTTGTGTATTAGCCTCTTTGTTGAATATGGACGAACTACTGTATTTATAATGGAGCCCTGGAGTCATTGGGTATCTTAAAAACCATAATTTTAAGTTTTTGGAACGTGTCAGGTACGCATGCCCCGCATCGCGTGTGTTGTCTTTCCCACAGCGTCGCGGCACTGAGCATTGGGCGCTGCAGCGCTTATCCCTCGGCCTTTTGGCTGGAAATGCTGAATCTTGAAGGCGCCGTGGCGCTTGGTCTTTGGCGCCGCGGCGCCAATCCCTCGGGTACTTGTATGGAGCTTGTGAGGCGCCGTGGCGCCTAGTGATTGGCGCTACAACACCAGTATAATTTTTCCAATGGTTCCTGCGTTTCGCGTTCTATGCTTCCGTGTGCGTCCGATGCTTCCGAAAGTTCCCAAAACACATGCAAATATCCCAAGATCCATGTTTTAATGCTCCTACAAATAAAACATTAAATAAACTATAAATGACATTAATTGGTTCGAAACATAACAAAATAATATGCTAAGAATGCCATAATAAGTGGGTATAAACCGCATTTATCAAACACCCCCAAACTTAAGATTTTGCTAGTCCCGAGCAAAAGATAAAATAAAAACTAATTTCGAATAAACAAATAAAAAATAACTAAATTAACTAAGCCACTTTCTAGGGATCACGATTGCATTTAGCGTATGCAACAAGCCTTTAAACCCCTAGGCGGCCCTAATGGACGAGTTATAGTCTCGTGAGGGCTTAAAGTGACGACACCTACAAACGTCATTCACACACAATCATGCAAAAAATATAAAAATAATAAAAGCATAGTCCCGATAGTTACACATAAAATTATCCTTAAGGAAAGGTTATAAATGAAATTAGAGAACCTTCAAAGTACGCAATGCGACTCAGATCCAAGTTCCTGAATAATTCATCTAGGCTAGACTCACTGTGTGTGTGTGTGTAAATGTTCATTCACAGCTTGATTCCTAAGTAAGCCAACTTAATGATTTCGTTTAAAAATTTAGATCGATGAGTCAAACCAACCTAGATATCTCAATTATGCTCTGTAATTGCCTTATTTTGTGCTCAATATGGTATGATTTTTCTTTTCTTTTTCTTGTCACTTTTTACTTATCTTTTTTTTTTTGAACTCACCTACCCTTTAAGGTAGCATTTCTCCTCATGGTGGTCCTAATACTCGCCCATGGGGAGCTTCACGCTTATCGGTTATATGTGGTTTATTTTCTTTCTTTAAAGATTTTTTTTTCTTTTATTTCTATCCATACCATACATCATAACACTAGCAAATCAAGATAGATATCTAAGTAAACGGTCATTCATCGACATGCAATTTCTTCAACTAGTTACCTTGTTAACTACTTAAGTTTTCACTGCTAAAAACCTATAATTGAGTGCTTACGAGTCAAACATAGATCAACTACTCAAGGCATCAGATAAAAGTAATTTGGGCACTTATCGTTTCTAAAATTTCACCCATAAACAAACAGTATCATCATATGATTTATGCTTTACTATCAAAGACTAAAAATAATTTTATATATATATATAAATAAATAACAAGTAAACAACATGCACACACCCCCAAACTTAAAACTTGCATTGTTCCCAATGTAAGATAAAAAATAAAGAGTAATAGTGAGGAACAACACTACCATGCATGAAGTTGATTAGGCTCCTACTGGTCAGAATTTGGTTGCGCTGGCTTTTTGTGTCTCGTGCTACATGCATAAATAGCATGCAAAACGAATAAATAAACGATAGCACACAATAACAATCAAAATTAAAAATAAAATAAAAATAAATAAATGCAAGGGTTGCCTCCCCGCTAGCGCTAAGTTTAATGTCTTCAGCCAGACGCAAGTCATGGTAGCTTCTTCTTTTGTATCCACTAGCTGTTTTGACATGAAACAGATAGCTTGGCAAGCCGTGGCAGTTTATCCATAGATAGTCCCCCAAGATATGTACATTGTCCCCCAGTTGGAAATTATGGACTGCACATACGGCAGAATTGGCTCGGCCTCATTTTTAACCTTCCAGGGATCATCTCCAAGTGAGCAGTGACTTTTTTTTTCCTCTTTTTACGGCACTTTGGGAGTGGTTCAGGTTTAGCTATGGATAATTTTCTTTTATGCATGGCTGCAATATGCTCGTAGGTTGCTGAAATACTGATTTACCCTGCGTGTTTGCAACTCCCTTATCTACTATATCTACCCTGTGACATTCTGCATCACCTTGATGACTCGGCATGGTTCTGAAAGCACTGAATGTGACATCTTTATATTTACTGCCTAAATCTTGAGAGATTTCTTTAATCTCTTTTCCGCTCCTAAGGGTTATGACTTGACATTGCTCTTTGGGGTTGACTTCAGTATTACTATGAAACACCCATTTCTGTTGATTGGCCATGGAAGAAACAAGCAGCCCAATTTGCGCTTCAAAAGATTTCAATGTTGCCCTCATATTGCCCATATGTGTTTCAATGTTATCCAGCCTTGACTTATTCTTCTCAAACCTCTCTGAAGCTGTAGATACAAATGTACTCATGAGGTCTTCTAAGGAAGGGTTCTGCTCATCTCTTGGATAGTTGAAGCCATGAGGAGTTTTCAAAATGTTCTCCATATTAGCATATGAAAAATTCAGATGATAATAATTAGGCATAGGATTGCCTCTATAGTTGTTGAAATTCCGATTGTTCATATATTGTACTTGTTCAAATCCTGCTCTTCTGTTGGGTAAAAGCATTCCATTAGCAGAAACAACTCCAATAAACTGTTGGCTCATTTGATTTGTCAATACTTCTAGATGAGTCGTGAGGGACGATACTTGAGCTATCAGTGCACCAATAGGATTTGTCATTGCTTCTTTTCCAACTCTCCTCGTACGAAAGGAAAAAAATATCTATATATATATAACAATAAAAATATATATATATAAAATAAAATAATAAAATTAAAAAAAATAAAAACAAAAATAAAACTTAAGACCAAAAATAAAGAAAATATAAATAAATAAATAAATAAATAAAATCTAAATTAAAGCTAAGATTACTTGGTAATAGTATTAATGTGAATTAAACAAACAATCCCCGGCAACGGCGCCAAAAACTTATTGTGATATTTTATATCGTAAGGCAAGTGTACTGTGTCAAGTTTTAGTAAAAATGAGTTTAGAGTGTCGAACCCACAGGGATTGCGTTAACTCGCACTAAGTATTACAATTGATAATCCTAACTTTATTTAGAAAGCAAATAATAAAGATTTTAATAAATAAATATAAAAATAATTATATATGAGGGACTAATACGATAGAGATTCTGGATCCTGATTTCACATAGATGTCGCCTATGTATTTGTCATGCCAATTAATCCTTGTTCAGTTATACTGTTTATAAGTCAAGATTCCTAAAATATCCACTCCCTCTCTCGAGTGCCGAGTGAAAATATCATCAACTATAGACTTCGATATCTCTATAAAAATCCAGTAGTTAACAACTCATTACGTTTTGTGATTCTATGTTAATGACTTCAAAGGAACTACAGATTCTCTCGAACTCTATAAAATCCCAGGTCATATTCTCTAGATCCATTCAAAATCCTCTCTCTCGAGTGATAGATTCTAAACATTCATCATCTCAATTATAGCCAACAATCAAGAAGCATTAAACTCAAAAGAATATAAATAAATCAATAAGACTTCATAACAAAATTAGCAAACAATTACAAGGTTCAAGCATCGATTACATCATTCTCCAAAATTAAGGAGTTTAGTTCATGACAATAGATAAAAACAATAAGAATAAGGTCATGAATCTAATGGAAATCATTAGAGTTCTAAGAAAGAAATAAGATGATAAAACCCGAATTAAATCTCTTTATCTTCGGATGTCAACGCTTTTGTCTCCTCTTGTTGCTCTTCAATCTTCCTCATTGGATCTCTAAAAATATATGTTTCCGTGTTTTGTGTTGTGTATTAGCCTCTTTGTTGAGTTATGGACGAACTAATGTATTTATAATGGAGCCCTGGAGTCATCGGGTATCTTAAAACCCCTAATTTTAAGTTCTGAAACGTGTCAGGTACGCATATCCAGCAGCGCGTGTGTTGTCTTTCCCGCAACGCCGCTGCGGCGCTGATCCCTCGGCCTTTTGGCTGAAAATGCTGAATCTTGAAGGCGCCGGGGCGCATGGTCTTTGGCGCCGCGGCGCCAATCCCTCGGTACTTTTATGGAGCTTGTGAGGCGCCGTGGCGCCTGGTGATTGGCGCCATAATGCCAGTGCAATTTTTCCACTGGTTCCTGCATTTCACGTTCTATGCTTCCGTGTGCGTCCGATGCTTCCGAAAGTTCCCAAAACACGTGCAAATGTCCCAAGATCCATGTATTAATGGTCCTACAAATAAAACATAAAATAAACTATAAATGACATTAATTAGTACGAAACATAACAAAATAATAGGCAAAGAATGCCATAATAAGTGGGTATAAACCGCACTTATCAGCAGCTGAGCCCGTACCTTTGTATTGTGACAATAATGGGGCTATAGCACAGGCTAAGGAACCATGGTCTCATCAACGATCCAAGCATGTACTTCGACGATTTCATCTGATTCGTGAGATCATACATCGTGGCGATGTGAAGATCGAGAAGATCACATCAGATGACAACATTGCAGATCCGCTGACGAAAGCTATATCTCAGTAAAATTTTGAGCGACATGTACATAGTTCAGGTGTTAGATACCTGAGTGATTAGCTATAGGCCAAGTGGGAGATTGTTGGACAATTATGACCCATAACATCACTATTTGTAAATAACATTGTGTTTTTGTACAAATTAACTATGTAACAAAAGGAAATTGCTATTTTATCATTATTGTAATTGGATTACTTGGATATATATATATATAATGATAAAAGTCCATATGGTTAAATCGGATTAATAAGATATGAAACAATATTAATCCACGAACGGTTTAATCATTAAATATCCATAGTCGTAGTATTATTGAGACCGTACATCGATAATACAGAATAGACTAGTATTACACTTGTGTGCGTTATGGAAGCTTAACGACACGATTCTCATATATTTAGGTATTGGATACTTATGAAAGTGTAATAAGAGGTTCTGTTAGCCGTTGGACCGAGAACAGCTTCGCTCTGGATAGACCCCCTCAGAATCCCATTGGTATTATGACTATGTGTCTATGGGAATCCGAATAAGGGTAGATGTATGTGATCTTTAACCTGAGACTTGCATCGCTATTACTTGCGACAATCAGTTTACTTTACTATTGGTCGTCTGGAGCTTTAACAGGTTTTGTGTACGCCTATATTGGGTTTACTGAGAATCGTAGTGTATTGGATGTGATGTCAAGATGGGAGTATCACTTCAGTCATATGGAGATGATGGTCACACATGATACGAAACTAGTACTCTTAAAAGCTGCAGCTATCGGGAAAGTATGACTAGGTCATGACTTTCCGATTAAAGAGACTAGTTACGCGGGATCCGATATATGCTTCGTACGGGGCAGACACAGAGCCAGCCCCAGGCCTAGCATGTGACATCCGGTACTGGGTCGTGTTACGCATTACATTAGTATTACTACGCCTGATACAGATAATATTCCTCGGCGGATATTTCTGGATAATTGGGTAGGCACGGTGCTTTGCTAGAAGCCAATTATGTCTTGTAAATCGGTGAGAACGTGGTACGGGGTACACACGTGTTCGGATAGTCTAACAACCGTATTTACTGCCAACATATCTAGGAATCTATTGGGCCGCTTCCCAAAGATTCACCAATGACATTTGACTCATATAAAATTAATCTGGGATTAATTATTAGAGAGAAAATTAATCTAGGATTAATTGTGGAAAGAATTAATCTGGGATAAAATTCGTATATAAGAGAGAACGTGATTAATTTAGAATTAATCGATAAAATAAATATATCGGATATATTAATTGAAATTGGATTTCAATACGAAATTAAAATTGGATTTTAATTCGTGCGAACGAATTAATTTGGAATTAATTCATAAGCGACTATCGTAATAATTTTGCTAGGCATAATTATTTAATTAAATTATATTAATTATGTCGCGACAGCAAATTCATTTCATTCGGAATTAAACGAACCTGGGCCCAAGTCTAGTTGTGTGTTGGAGAAGCCAACTTAAATTTAGAATTTAAAAGTGGTGGGACTCACTTGACTTACATCAACTTTTAACACATTGATGGAAGTAGTTGGCAATAGTAATGCACTAATTTAAAACACACAACAACCAAAAGTTTGGAACTATTCACTCATCTCTCTCCTTCTCTCTCTTTGCCGATTTCTTCTCACCTTTGGAAGGGAAAATTTTTGTTTCAAAAATTTTCAAAGCTAGCACTTTTGGGGTCAAATAAGGTGATAGGGAAACTCACCCAAGGCTTCAACAACAAATCTAAAGCTTGGAGCTTCATCCAAAACAAAGGAAATTTCGAATTTCACCCACAAACCAATGTAAGTATTTCCGCAACTTTACTTGGTTAATTCACACTCAAATCATGTTAGGATCTTGGAAGCATGTCTTAGAGACTAACCAAGTGTGCGTTTACACATACATATATCATGATATTCAAATATTACTGGATAGCCTATATCTCTAATAATCAAACATTATTAGATAACCTATATATCAAATATTCAAATATTTTTATATATTATATTTGAATATTTACATATCATTTACATAGATGGAGATGGGTTGAACTCCAATCTTGGTATGAAATTGTGATAGTCTAGTACTTGAAAGTGGCTTGTTTAGGACATCTACCATTTGATCAGCGAAGGGGTCCATTTAAAACAGCAAGTCGCCTGTTTGAAACCTTCACTTATAAAGTGATAGTCAATGAGAATGTGTTTCATTCGTGAATGGAATACCAGATTATTACACATAGAGGTTGCCCCAATCTTATCACGATAAATAGGAGGAGTGCTTTTTAGCTTGAGACCAAGTTCCTTTAGTGAAGACCGTATCTAGCATATTCTGTAATTGTTGATGTAATTGCTCGATATTTTGCCTGTATGGATGATTTTGAAACAATTTTTTTTTTTTTTTTTTTTTTTTTTAGGAGCTCTATCAAATGGCATTCGCATCGAGGAACACAACATATGCACCAATTAAACGTTGAAGAACGCATGAAGAGTCAATGGTATGGCTTTGTGGATGAAAAGTCCTTGAGTGATGGTTCCATATAAGTACCAGAGTAGTTGTTGGGGTTTATGCCCTAAGAGCAGTTTATAAAACGTAAATGTTGAAATAAATAAAATCAAACATTTTATATTTACATGTTTGTTTAGATTTTACAAATTATAAATTGTTAGAAATATCCTTGATAATTTATATAATCTCAAACTCATTATATATGCAATATATACAAGAGAATTTGAGTTTGAGATCAATGATCTTAAATAGTTAGTAGAGAGTAAATAAAAAGGTGTACTTTATTTACTGTGTACCTATAATTGCGGTCCATTTATTATTTTGATACGACGATGAAGTTCTAAACATTCATGTTGTGACATGTAAATGGAGGTAGCTTATATAATGTGATCATATAGGATTTGATCCTAATAGAGATGAATTTCTTTAAAAAAATCGTTAATGGAAAAAATTCATATCTAATCTAATATGTCTTGATCTCAATTGTTAATGTTCTATGAACTCCTACATATTAGATTGTGTCTTTTGATTTACATAGGTGAGATTTATATGAATTTTGATAAATAACTTCGTACTTTGGAGATACAGTTTAATATGTAATATTGGAATCCACTCCTTTTAAAGAAGTAGATAAGTATTCCCTTATGCGTTGATTATGTACTTTTATAATGTAACACTCACATTTCCGTTACTTTAATAGATGTAAATTCATAAAATTATGAATTTATTATTCATAAAGTTATGAATTTATTATTCATTAGAGAATCAATGGTACTTAATGATGCAATAGCTAATTATAGAGGGATAACATACTTTATGACCTAATTTTAAATTTGAAATACTTGTGGAGAATCAAACCATATGTAATAATTATATCGAATGACATACTACATCTACAATGATGAGAGTTCATATATGGGGTTTTTAGAGGAATAACCTCAAAGTTAATAATAAGGGATTATTGATTAAAGAGTTTAATAATTACTTCTAATGTTATTAGAGCTTAGAACTGTAGGCTCATTTGGCCCATTGGTTAGTTCATAATCACTATAAGAAATAATTGGAAAGTCTAATCAAGAGAAAATATTTTTTTAAGTATCAATGATCAGTACCAGTAAATCAGATAATTAAATGCTCAAGAATAAATTGAAAAAAAGTTAATTCAAAATTAAGTAAATAATGATTATGAATTATTATTTACATTGATGAAAGATAACAAACTGTATAATATTTGATTATATAAAATTTTTGACAATGATTATTTCATAATCATTAATTTAATTAAAGTAATTAATTTTAGAAAAAAATTAATTATTTGATAATTAATTATTTTGAAGTTATTTATTTTAAATAACACCTAATATCCTAATTTGATTAGGAAATTATTTTGTAAATCTTAATTTGATTTTGAGACTATTGTGTAAACCTTAATTGATTGGGAAAGACCAAAATAAATCCTCACTGTCGTGGAACTCCCTATAGAGAGACAAGTAGATGATTTTTATTGATCCTAATTTGATTAGGATTGACAAAGAGAAGGATATTTAAAATAAATTTTGGTTTTTTTTTTTTTTTTTTTTTTTTTTTAAACTCTAATCACACAATACATACAATACAAGAAATCGAGAGCTAAAAATAAAGCTATGGATGTAAATCACAGGGAGAAAAATAACCTTGTGGCCGTAAGTTTGAAGGAAATTTTAGGGTTGCAGAAATCATTTCTACCGTAAAGGAAATCAATAAAGCATAATCAAAAGGTTTGATTGTATCTTTTTTTATCATAATCTTACGAAAAACAAAAACATCAAACATGTCGACATGTGTCTTTCTTGATGAAAAGATATAACTAGGAAGATCAAGTGAAGTTCACAAAGAGAAAAGACCCAAAATTTTTTAAAGCTTCTGATAATACAATTCTGTTTACGCATAAGAATGAAGGAAAATCGTTCTCGTCGAACCCTATAATTGGCATCAAGAGCATGTTAATTTTCTTTTTTATTCTCTTTAAATTTTTGATAGATGTGATGAGTATTAAAAAATGTACACTTAATAAAGGAGAAACTAATCATTTTACACTTATAATTTCATTAATCCCCTTAATTTAGTACATTTGTTAAATAATAATTATATTTAAGTTTTATTGTGATTTTTATTTATTGTGTAGGTAAAATACTCTTTCGGAAGCCAACATGAAAAATTGATATGAGATCTGAATTCCAAGACCCAGAAAACCCAAAAAGAGCGTGACAGCTAGATTCAAATCGGACTTGGAAAATATTCACCGTGTTTAGATTGACGACAAAATGAGCTTATAATGTATTTATCCACAAATGTATTCTATTACTATTATAATAATAATATATATTTTTGTATAATATATATAATATATTTTGGAGGACCTACCAAAATTTTTATATATATTATACTGAAGGTCATACTAAGATTATATATATATATATATAATATATAATATTAATATATTAATAAAAAAATATTGTTTTGAATTGCTTTCCACCTTTCTGTGGAAAGCAATTCACAGCTTGCAAATTGCAAGTTGTGCTTACAATTTGCAAGCAATGGAGATGCGAGCACCTCTACTCAGTTTCCTCGGTCTGATTTTCACAATTCTCTCTGAAAATTTGTGGAGTATTTATTGTGCAGGTAAAATACTGCTTCGGAAGCTCAACATGAAACTGGATATGAGATTTGAATTTCAGGACCTAGAAAACCCAAAAAGAGCATGACAGCTAGATTCAAATCGGACTTGGAAAACATGCATCGTGTTTGGATTAGCGACAAAATGAGCTTATGATGTATTTACCCACAAATGTATTCTATTATTATTATTATTATTATTATTATTATTATAATATATATATATATATAATATATATATAATATATATATTTTGTATAATATATAATATATTTTGGAGGACCTACCAAGATTTTATATATATTATACGGGAGGTCCCATCAAAATTTTAATTATATATATATATATATATATATATATATTAATATATTAATAAAAAAAATACTGTTTTGAATTGCTTTCCACCTTTCACAGCTTGCAAATTGCAAGTTGTGCTTGTAATTTGCAAGCAATGAGATGCGAGCACCTCTACTCAACACCTCAGTTTCCTCGGTTTGATTCCCACAATTCTCTCTGAAAATTTGTGGAGTTTCAGCTCTTATGTATTTTATTTTTTTAAAGCTTTCTTGTAATTTATTTTTTTAGTAATAAAATTATGAGTGTTTTATTCAAATCATGAGTATCTAATTTCATTTTGCTGGGGTAAAGGGTGAAACTTTTATATAAAAATATAGACTAATCTTATTTATATTATAATATATAAATTATAATCTAATGATTAATATTTAATTTAAATCTGGATTATTTATTGACAAACTTTGTTACCACCTATATGGTTGGTTTTATTTATTTGGCATAATTGAGTACCTAACTGGACTTGTTATAGACAAATATTATCACCGCCTTTATGACTGGTTTTATATGTTTTGGCATAATTAATTTCTGAAATAAATTAACTGGGTAAAAATGACAATTTATATATTATAAAAAGTAATACTTCTAAATTTGAAATATTATAAATGGATCCCCTAGCTCCAAAATTTTATTTTATTATTGCAATCTAATTTAAAATTTCCAATCACTTCAAACAAATCAAGTCTTTTTATTTTTACTCGAATTGTTATTTTAATTTACTAAATTTATTCTATGTGGATCGACCACTGGACTTACCAGGCTATTTTATTATTTCGACATTTTTTTTACTTGGGAGTAAAGAACCACTTTGTGAGTGTGTCAAGTTTTTGGCGCCGTTGCCGGGGAATATAATTTAGTAGATAGAATAATAATTTATCATCCTTATATTTTTCTTTTTCTTTTTTCTTTTTATTTTGTATCTCATTTCTTTTTCTTTCATATATTTTTACTTTTTTTTCACTTGTTTATTATTTTTTTTCTTTTTGTATGTATTGAATTTGCATTTAGATTGTATGAAATATCGGTCTCGATCAACCAGCGATAGATTAAATAGAGTCTCCATCACCTTCATCGTTAGTCAAAATGGACGAGAATCGAAATGAAAACTCAACTGGCAAAGATGAAAATCCAATTGATCATGTAGAACATGAGTCTCAACATGACGATCTTAATCATTATAATACACTTAGAGAATTCATGAATCCTACTATGACAAGATCACCATCTTGCATTGCTTCCCCAGAAACATCACGTTTCAATATTAAACCAGGTATCATCCAACTTTTACCCACATTCCACGGTCTAGAATCAGAAAATCCTTATCAACATTTAAGGGAATTCGAAGAGGTATGTAATACTTACACATACCAAAATTGCAGCATGAATATAATTCAAATTAAGTTTTTTTCCCTCTTCTTTAAAGGATAAAGCTAAAATTTGGTTGCAGAACCTTAGGTCAGGATCCATCAGAACATTGGATGATTTGCAATAGTAATTTCTAAGAAAATTCTTCTCACGTCACATGACAAATTCTTTTAAAAGGAGAATCACAACTTTCACACAACAGTCAGAGGAAACACTTTACCAATGTTGGGAGAGATTTAAAGAGATGTTGAATGTTTGTCCACATCACGGGTTTGAAACATGGAGGTTGGTTTCCTACTTCTACGAGGGTTTAACACCCCAAGATAGACAAATAGTGGAAATGATGTGTATGGTGAATTTAGGGACAAAAATCCCGAAGATGCTCTAGTTTACCTAGAACACATAGCAGAAAATGCACAACAATGAGACACAGTTGGCACTTATGAGTCGCCTGTAAAACTACAGTAATCTGGTAGATGTATGTTTAACTTTAGGGAAGACCATGACTTTTATGCTAAATATGCATCTCTAGCTAAAAAAGTCGAGGAATTAGAAATGAGGAAGAGTGATCATGTCAAATCAATTCAAGAAGTCACATGTCAAATATGTAATTCAAATTAACATGTCACACAAGTTTACCCAACCTTGCGAGCCCTGCAAGAATGTCTCAATGACCAAGTTAGTTCCATAAACACTTGTAAGAGACCAAATCCAAACCCATACTCCCAAACCTACAATTCTGGTTGGAGAAACCATCCAAACTTCAATTGGAGGAATGATAACCAAGCATAACCATCACAACAACCTCCCTAGGTACACCGTAATTTCCAAAATTATCAGAACTATGCACCATATGTCCCAACACCTAGGAAAACCCTTGAGGATAACTTGCATGCATTCATTGAGAAACATAAAGCCATCAATAACAAAAATGTGCAAACATTGATTAATCTGAAAAATATTTTCTCCAAAATCACTTCTGCATTGACCATTAATGGGAAAGGGAAGTTTCCTGCATAACCACAGAAAAATGCCAAGAGTTATTAAAACCCTCACGAGGGTAGTTCTGGTAATCAACAAATAGAACAAGTCAAATTTGTTATTACTCTTCATAGTGGTAAGGTCATCCACAGTACATGCATAGTATACTAATCAGGTCCGTTGAGTTCATGAAAAATCCAACAGTACATGCATAGTATGTGGCAACACGTCAGATGAACTAGCATAACTTATAAGGACCCAGCTATGATAAGCAACAAAGTTGGAAAATCGAAAAAGTTCTAGATCCCCCACATATATCTCTAAGTATGATGGAGCTATCTTAGGCCGATCGTCGATTTAGGTGCTCACAAATCTAGAGCCTAGTAATTTAAGCACTTATGGCAAGCAGGATGGGTACCACATGAATATTACACGCACCCTATAAGGTCTTCGTGGTGAATGTGATGGAGTCTCAGGAAAAGTGTAAGAATATAGCACATAGGAATAGGTAATCAAGAAGGTGCAAGATGGCTCAAAATGAGCCATATGCCCTATAAATAGAAATATGATTATCAGTGCACGACCAAGTCAAGAATCAGAGCAAGTGTTGTTTTGAGCAATCTTTTTTAGACCAGCAACTCCCCACGACAACCCCTTATCGTAAACCTATAGAATGAGATATCTGTAGTCATGCTTGAATAGCACACGTAGTGGTTTCTTGTGTGATCAGTCAAGCCATGTGACTAGAAAGAATCCTCAGATCCTTGACCCTTCCAAATTAATCTGACAAGAACAGCAATATCGGTAACACGACCTTCTTACAGAATAAGGGTACAAGGTTGGAGACAAATATCAAGGAAATAAAAACAGAACCCAATAATGTCAGGCCAAGTCCCAGTAATTGTCACCCATGTAAGTATGATCTTGGAGCAAATAGTATTGTCGTGACATGTGCAGCTCAAGCAAGTAAGTATGCTATGACAACCTAACCTGTAGTGGAAATTAGTTCCTGCATAAATATAGGGTCATGTTATAGCATAAATAGAAGCCCAATAATTTCAGAAAGATAAAATGGTACAAAAATGATCTAGCTGGTTGCCACTGCTTAAAAGAGTTTTTTTTTTCCCTAAATGTGGTATCATAGATAAGCTGACCTAAGAGAAATGTTAAGCTTTCATGGTCTAGTTCATATGACAAAATTCCCATAAGTATGGTAGGAGTTATCTACAGTGCTTGTCTCAACACTGTTTTCAGGAATTGGCGAACCCAAGTCCTATAGTAACTCACTCGGGACTTACCTGAGACACTTGTGGATAAGGCATATTATAGTCGTTGGTAACACCTCTAAGAGGATCAAAGGGTACATAAGTTTGACTCTTGGCCAAGCAATAGAGGCTGATGGAGCTACCGATAACTCAAGCAGGAAGCTCATAAACAGCCTTTTCTTTATGGCGGACATAAGCATACCAAATAGTCATCAGCATGGATACATGAACAGTGGGTCATGATTTTATCAGATGTCGTATTGTTAGCACTCACGTATCAATCAAGTCAGAGACTGATGGACACAACTAAGAAGGTTCAGGATTGTAACCACTTTACTAATAAATCATGAGGAGATGTAGAATATGATAGTAGATGCAGCACATTTGACCGTAAGTTCCTTGGAGCTAGGGCGGAGTGATATCCCACCAATAAAGAATTCAAGAAGGGGAGCAAATTAATAAATAACTTATGTTCACCTTACGTAGTGTTCAGGCATGGCAAGATATACTATGTACAAGATAGAGTAATGACAAGAGAAAGAGCATGTAATGTTAGTTGATTAGGTATCGAGCTATCAGTAAATCATGCCAAGGATGCAGAAAAGTGTGGGAATGTCTCAGTATGAAGCTTGTTGAAAATAAGACCAGAATGGATGACCAGTCCATAGATTCTATGATGGACAAGACAGTAACTAAATGAGTCATTGTTCCTTTGGAAATACAGTCGCTGGATTTTGCTGACCAACCCATCTCTTATAAACAATACTACGTTTACTACACTCATTACGATAAGAATTATTCAGTATAAACACATTATGGATTTTTCATTCCATTACTTATAATGTAAGAATTCTTGCTTACTTCCAACTCTTGACAGCTTACATTCAAGTGGGCATAATACTTTATTACCTTAAACCTTGGGAACCAGTAGGCCTATAATCCTCACTCAGATGTATCACTAACCCTGTCTGAGACACTGTAGGGACACAAATGAAAATCCTTATGCATCTATTCAAGTGAATAAAGATGAGACCTCACGATTGATTTAGTCATGAACTCATCCGGCATGACAAGTCGAGTTAAGATGGCCACATAAGCATTGCTTGTAATAAATTCACAATCCTCGTAGACCACAGATGATATATCTAAGGATTTTGATGTCAACTTATGCTTTTAAACTATTTTTATCTTTCATATTACGATTCAATGCATGTCTATGTTCCTCAGCTTATGGTTTAGCCCCCAATTCATGTTACAGCCTGAAGTTCCTAAACGGTCTTCTGGCTAAGATCATGTGTCTAACTCATGCCATAGTTTACAAGTCATGCTCTCAGTACACGTTTTATGTACTCACCTTGAACCAAAGCCGCAATTATAGCTGTTATGTCATGTTAGGCAGGCTCCAGCCTGCAAATTCTATCCTTCTACGTTAGAATGTCAGCTCATGGGATTAGTCAAGATATGGTATGATACAATTATTGAAACAATGGTAGTGTATGAAAATGCAGTCAGATGGCAATATTATTGGGCTAAGAAATAGAAAGTGGATCAAAGTAAGTTTTGGAACTCATTCAGGTTCCGAGTTAAAACAGATTGGAGAACTCAACCTCAAATGGGATTCGAGGATGAATCCTATTTAAGAGGGGATAATGTAAGAACCTGGTCACTCCGGCGTATTTTCGACAACCAATTTCTTCATTTGAGATGTCATATTTAACATAAAATCACGTTTGAGCGCAATAATATTCGAGAAATCATTTTTCGAAAACCCGTAGAATTATTCAAAATTTCAGTACGTGATTATTTTTCGGTCACAATCCGGACAGCCTTCGATATTTTGGCCATAATTTTGACTACCGATATCTACAACTTTCATGTTACAAATTTTTCCAAATTCGGAACAGAATCAAGTCAAAAATCACGTTTTCCTAGCTATTAATATGTATTTTGGGAATACTCTAGAAAGATTTAGTATGTACCTTATTAAAAATCAATATTTTAATATTTAAATATATGCCACATGTTACATAAACCAATTACTATTCATCATCTTCTATCACTCATGTTTTTTAGCCATCTTTTCATACCATTCATCCATTTTTTTTTCTTCTTCTCATGCCATCTATACACAAATTAGAGCTTCCTTCAAGTTGATCAGATTCATGTCTTATAACTTACATGAAAAGATACGCAATGTATGATTCATGATTTATCAATCATGCTCCGTAGCTAAGACTCACGTTTCATGGCCCATAATTACAAATTAATGGTCACCGTTTAAGTTCCAAAATTTATGATTTACGTTTCATGATCTACGCTATGTGTCTATGACCTCTTAAGTTATGCTTTCATGAATAAAAATTGGTAACGACATCACTTTTTCAGATCATGTATTTTATGTTATATTTTCATTTTCAACATTCATTCACTAAGTCAATCACATGACTTATTTGTCCCATTTTCTTGTTGGGATGCAGGGTTTCATGCATACTGAGGACGAACCTTGGAGAATGTGGACAGCAACTATAATCATTAGGAGAATAGTTTCAAGAGTCCACATGTATATGTATTTATCATGTTAGGCTAAGTGGCCGAATGTCATCAAGTGTAGATCATGTTATATCAAGTATGTTTCAAGTATTTCATGTGCATTGTATGTCACACATGCATGTATTTAAGTTCAGTCAACTCAGTTACGCATTATGACATGTCACACATGTATAAGTCATGAGGCTGAGGGAGATGGTAACAATGTCTTTTACCGGTCACGTTCTGGGAAACTTGGATGTGACATGCTCGACCGCACGAGCAGTAGTGCTTGGCATTAGCTTCGTGAGTGAATGCTAGTTTTTTTTAATTGTTTAGCAAGCCAAGTTTTAAGTTTATAGTTATGTCAAACTTCATATTGATATGAATATGTTTCGTTTTACTATATTTCTACGATTAATAGCTTAGGTGTATGTAATATCTCTAATTCATGACAGTTTATACATGTTTTCAAGTTATGCTCAAGTATTTGCTACGTTACATGATTATGATTTGCATATATTAAAAATATTTTTCAAACGCTAGTAGAGTGTCGTCCCTCAGCTATAGCAACTCGAGTACGCTTACTTACAATTTCAACTTACCTAATGGTTCATTTAGAACCCTCTTAGACTATTTCAATTACAGCTCAGTGTTGGGACTCACTAAATAGGTTTTATGCCCCCGGGTTATGACAATGGCGATGTTTTGTCATGACAACTATTGGCAGTATATGTTTTACCAGCTTACCTTCCGTGATCACGTTTATCATATATGCTTTATGTTCAAATATTCATGGTTTTCAGGAAACACCTTGAATTATGATTAAGTAAATTTTATAAGTTATTTTATTCCATGTTTCTCCATATTTACAGTGTTCGTTCACTACGTCGTACATGTAACACCCCGGTCAGTCATGACATCTATTGTACAGTAATTCATCATGCATGACATGTTGTTATTAATATAATCATGTGTTAGTAAATTATATGCATTAGAAATCCTGAGTGGAGACTCAGGAAAAATTTCCAATTCCAACACTTTCTTTGATAGTTAATTGAGTCACATATAATTTTTGGTATTTTTGCCCTAACTTTTGTTCCTGATGTTCTATTTAGTGATATTTATATGGTTATAAATCTTAGACCGAGACCTACAACTTTCATGTTGATCAATTTCCTAAATTTTGATCAAAACTATGTCAAAACTATATTTCTTTTTTCGGATGAATAATAACTTCGAGACTGCCATTAAGATTTAGACAAGTGGCACAATCTAAGCTATTATTTTCTCACAAAAATCAGCCCATTTTTCTATTCATCATCTCTCTCTTATCTTCATCAAAAAATTATTTTGCTTTCAAAGAAGACTCAAATTTCTTCATTCTCACACCGTTTGTGAAGAAAAAATGATGATTCCAAGTTTTTTCTTATGCATGTAAGCTCAATTCACTCATTTTTTCTCCTAATTTTGAGATTAATCATGTATTTTAGTTTCCCCAAATTTGTGCATCATGAGCCCTAGAATTTCATTTGTGTATTTTAGCCATGGATGAGTTGTTAGCATGCATAATCCTGTATTTTATGATGATAAAAACATAAATTAAAGAATTATTATTGAAATGCCCAATTATCCCATTTATGGATGCCATGGCTAAATTGTATATCATGTATTGGGGGTTGCTTTTGTGTTTTTGATGAGGAATGATGATGGTTCATGTGTTTGGTGGTGTTGTGGGTTGTGTTGCACCTGATTTAAGTGGGAAAACTTCAAAGGTTGTTTTTTTAGTGTTGGCCGAATTTAATGAGGCTTAAGGGAATGCTTGATTTCTTAGTTTTGGTTGTGGAATCATGTTCATGATGTTAAGGTTGGTGTTCTGAGCGCCAATTTTATTATGTATTTCCTTGTAAATACTAATGTAACATTTTATTATGAATAAAATAAACAGTTTCTTTTATATAACATCTTTTTAATATGGTAAAAACGTAAAGACCTTACAATGATTAGTTATGATACTGTTGCAAAAGCGTCGCAATTGACATTGAGTTGTATCATGACGTTGTCATTCTTAAACAGTTCCTAGTCAAGGTTTACAATACTTGGTCAGTAAAGTAAACCCGTTGAGACTGGTATATGTTGTATATTGGAATCTAGGATTCCGATGGTTTCTCAATGAACCATGAGTCTTGGAGATTCGTATAGACGTGTAGGTATTTATAGCGGATAGACACTGAACGACTCACCGAAGATTCTTAATGGATGGTACACCAACGTCAATAAGAATCTTCTCGGGTTGAGTGAGCATAGTGATTATTTGACTTGAGATACCACTGTGGATATATGAGTTATCCTCCACACTTAGATGGCAGTCACGTCACCGATCTATTTAGATCAGACCTCCGTCTGTTCGTTGGGTGTGGACTGATGCTCATGATATCATGTGTGTATCAAGAAAGGATCCGCCAGCTCTGTGTACAGAGCATAGATATTCAATATGGAATTTGCAATCTGTTAAATCCATGGGCCCGTGGTACACTATAGAAACCAGTTCTAAGTGTTATTAATGGATTTCTAATAGAAACGTCGACATGATTATATCTATAAAGATTTGATGTTTGTATCTATATCTCTGGAATAATCCGGATACCTGTGACAGATGGATTATACGTATGCATTGACCTCGACCCGTATGGTTCAGAGAGTTTATCTGTGTTCGTCATAATTTAAGGGTGGATGAATTATGGACATGAAATTTGATTTCGTGATGAATATGCATGAACCTATAGAGTCTCACTTATAACTCGTTTAACGGTTAAACGAAAAATACATGCAATCGAGACATAATCGTCATTTTCGAATTAATGTGTATTTTTATTTAATACTTAATTTTATTAAATACACATTAATTAAATATCAAATTGTGATATTTGACATATATCATTAATATATGTATTTGAAATATTTAATGTAAATATAATATATATATATATATATATATATTTAAGATATTTGTATTTAATTATTTAATTATATAAATGTTATATGATTAAAATAATTAAAGTAACAAATATCTTATGTCTAGGGGTGAGCATCGGTCGGTTCGGTCGGTTAATCCATGATTTTTTAACCATAACCGAAATTTTCGGTTAAATAAAAGTGTGACCGAATTAACCAATTTATGACTCATAACCATTAACCAATTAACCGTTATATTTCGGTCAGTTATGGTTAATTCGGTTATTAACCAATCCAATAAATATAAATTCATCAAAATCAAATTTCAATAAAGCATTTAACACAATTACACAAATATAAATTCAAATCCATCAAAAAGACATCAAATTATAAATTCATCAAGCATTTTTGAGAAGACAATCCAGAAAGTCAGAAAACAACTCAAAATTACATTACAAAATCCATCAAAAATACAAACATATTAGGTGTTCAACAACTAATAAATAAGCAATTTTCTTTAATCGTCTTCAAAGTCAGCAACTCAGGACCTTAGGCTCAGCAACTCAGCATCCACAAGGCAGCAACTCAGCAAGGCGATTATGTCATTACTTATATTCAAAATCTGAAGTGACCTTGATTCCAAGTTTTACCATGTCTACATTATTTAAAGTACACAAGTAACACAACATATTTTTAGTTCGACATATAAGAAAAAATAAAGACAATAAATTTAAGAGTAACACTAAACAGTTAACATAATATTGATTTTTTTCCATTTACCTTGCTCAAGCTTCACAACTTCTTCTATTTGTTCCTCCTTTTCAATAATTTTCTTCATGGAATGTTGAAGCCAATCTTGAGAACATATTAAGGATTCTACAATTTTAGGAGTCAAAGAGCTCCTAAATTCATCCAGTACTCTCCCACCTGTGCTAAAAGCTGACTCTGATGCAACAGTTGACATTGGTATTGCTAGCACATCACGTGCCATCTCTGAAAGTAAAGGAAACCTGGAAGAGTTAAGCTGCCACCATCGAAGAATTTCAAAGTCATCACAATCGTCTTCACCTTCCTCCATCAAATACTTTTCCAAATCAGATTTTGCATCACCACTATGAGATTCAGACCTAAACCTCTTATACTTCGATATCATAAGCTTTGATACAGGAACTGCAAGATCGTTGCCTTGTTCACTAGTCGTAGATGATGATGAGGAAAAAAAATAGAACTTGGAGGTCCCTGACTATTTGCAGATGCAAGCTTCTTATAACCCTCATATAGCTCATAAATTGCATCTTTCACACTCTTAGCCAAGTGACCACCTAATTCTTTACCGTACATGTGCTCTAATGCAAATTCAACATACCCTAATTTTCTCCTAGGATCAAGAATGGCAGCTATGTAAATCAATTTGTTCATTTTGTCACTTTTCCCCCAATATTTCTCATACTTTTGCCTCATTTTTATTGCCATAGCACTCATATCCATGTCATCACTATTCTCCAACTCATTCAACAAGCAATCAATTGCAGTAATCTCCTCAAAAAAAGTATTGGCTGTTACATATTTGGTTCCAGAGACACGTAATGTAATCTCATAAAAGTGTCGTAGGAAAACTACTAAGCTATTGACATTGTTCCAATCATCATCCAAAGGAACTCCATCATAATTTAATGTAAGATCTCTACTAAAATTTGGATCTAGATCATCATATCTCTCAAAAGCATTTCTAAATTTCAAAGCCACATCAAGCATCTTATAGGTGGAATTCCACTTGTTGGACAATCAAGATTCAACATACACTTGCTATCAATTTTCTCAATAGCTACACATTCATTAAACTTTTGCAGCCTAGAAGGAGATTGTCTAATGAATTTTACAGCCTGTCGAATACGATCAACTGACTTGCTAGCCTCTTTTAAACCATCTGTTACAACTAGATTCAAGATATGTGCAACACACCTAACATGTAAATACTTAGCTTGAAGAATAGTGTTTGGCCATGTTCTCATTTTTCTCCTCAAATAAGTTATGTCATGATTTACTTTATTAAAGTGTGAAAATGACATGTTACCATTGGAACACATTTTAGTTTGCTTTATTATTAGATAAATGTTATCTTGTTATTAAGTAAAATATGTACTAATTAAATTGAAACAAATTGTAAAATTTCTTTATCCATTTTTTTTCTTATTTCTCGGTAATATTGGAAAAAAAAAAATATAAGGATTTTTTTGTTTTGTTTTTCAAAACTAAGACAAGTTACACAAAATATTTACAAAGGAGTTGAGAGAAAAAGTTGAAGAAAGAAAGAAAACAAAGCTAAATTTGGAATTTTTGTAAGTATTTCTTTACATACTTCAACTTAGAAAATGTTTGTATTAATCTTAGCTTCAATTTGTGTTGCTAAGTTGATGTCTCTACTCTTTTAGTTTGTAATTAAATTGTTGGAAACTTGTTTGAAGATGTTTAGCATGTATGATTAATTAATAAGTTAATTAGGAGTAATTAAGCTTATTTAATTAATTGGTAATTAAAGTTGCCATTCTAGAGTTTTAATTCCACTCAATTATAACCTAGAATCGTTCTTAAAATATTTCAAGTGGTGAGACTTGTTTGGTGAATTATTGGATTGATTAAAGTGTTGACTTTTATCAATTTAGTGTAAATTGTACAATTGGTGTAATTTGTGAAATTAGGGTTCTAAGCCTAATCTAATTTTGGGACTTTTCATATATGTGATGTAATTTGATGTATATATTATGTATATGAAATTTGGGATTGATTGGATTTGATCTTGATGTGTTTTGAACCAAAAAGGACCAAATTCCAAATCCTGGAAATTATTGGGTGCTCTCGGAAATTACTGAAAAATTAGGGATTTGTGTTGCAAATTGTATTTTCATGTATTAGACATGCATAAATCATTTTGGGATTGATTTGGAATCAATTAAATATGTATTTGACTATTTAAGGACCAAAATGATCAAATTGTAAAACTTTGGGGTAAATCGGCAATTAATAGAAATTTGATTTCTTGGGTTAAAATTTCATATTTTAAGTATTGGTTAATTAAATAAATAAGTTTATTTAATTGATTCATGAAAAAAATTTGAAATCGGAAAATTTTATTTTCCGCTTTCCGCTGCGCTAACCCTTGTAGTTCCGTATAAAACCCCAACACATGCGTATGTTGTGAAAAGAATTATGCTTGTTATGTTTGGTGGGATGTTGATTATGCATGAAGCCAATTAGTAAGGCTTGGCTGAATGGCATGTTAGTGAGGGCTTGTTGTTGGCCTGTGGGGTGTGTGAGGCATGATGATAAGCATGAAAAATGTCTCATGTGATGAGGATACACGTGTGTGTGTGGCCGAATGGCGTATGTCCATGTGTGGATATAATGTTTGATAGTTATGTTGGGCATTTCAGTGAATAAATAGCTTATGTTGAAATATCTTTTTTAAGCACGTCATGAGCATGTCATGTCATAAGCACTTCACGTCACATCATTAGCATGTCACGTCATGTGCATTAGTAGCCTAGTCAAGTTTACTAGCATGTTAGTGTAGCTTCGGATGTTAAGTAAACATCCTAAGTAATCATATAATCATGTTATCCATGTCATCATGTATACATCATGTTCATGCATTCACGAATCTCGTTCAGTATTAATAGTTCGAGTATGCTAACCATACTTGAACACATGTTCAGTTATACATTTCGTCGAGTCTTTCCAGTAACATTCAAGCATGTTGACAATGGACGTTAGTTTGTGAGTGGACGCTTTCTTTCCATTTCTCTTTAATGTCTTTTAGTTATTTATATATAAAATCAAACACGAAATCCCCAATTTAAGTTCTCATCGCATGGGTTACTTACCTGGCTTAGCGAGCACTCCAGGTCCTAGTCACATCTGTAAAAACAAAAGACAAAATATCGTCAGAAACAAGACTTACGGAGTTCTCGACTAAACTATGATAAAATCCCGGATCTTTCCGAAACAACCAAATCAAGTCCGTTTTCAATGTTTTCAGTTTCAATAATCTTAAAACACCATTAAATACTATTCCAAGCCATTAGTTCACCTAAATTCTAGGTTTATGCATTTTTGGAAAATATTTTGAAAGTTTCCGCAAACGCTACGGAAGGGTCCTAAATCCGAACCTACCCAGATTTATCCAAACATGTTCATAATATCATATATAACTCATAACGATTTAAATCAAAATACATCATTATATGTAAAATCCCATTTTTACCGAAAAACTTGCATATTCTATTGGATCGATCAAACTCATTCTGTTTTCACTCGGATTCTACCGAATGCTTATATTCAATATATTAATACTCAAACAATTAAATTTGTATCAATACTCTACTCTATGAAGTTACTGGATACATCTGAACATTTAACTATAAACTTGAAATTAATGAATTTTTACCGGGAGGTCTTATTGAGATTTCGAGGGCATATACAGACTCTAAATGATCCGACGAATGCGCTGGAATCGATGAAATTCTGATCGAAGCTACTGTTCATTCAATATTATTGTTCATTATCACTTCTTCTCCTCGTTTCACGTGCAACCAAGCAAAGATCGAAAAATCCATCACCGCCAACTTGTAGTACTCTCCGAGAGCTTCAATTTGGCCAGTGGCTCGGGCCGTGAAACGAAGCATGGAGTCGGGATCGGAACACCTATATGCGTGAGTTTATCTCTCTCCAGCGGCAGTTTTTGGCGTTCCAGGCATTTCCGCCGGCCACCATTGAACGCAGGGTGGCCAGATGCTCCACTTGGTGCCGTCGCGATTGCCGGCCGTGGCCGGATGGCCGACCGACGAGCTGCTGCCTCAAATCATCAAAAGGAAGAAGATGGGTCGAGTGAGGGGAGTGGAAAACTTATTTCATTTTTTGTAATTTCCGAAAACTTCATTGTATTTATAGGAAACATTCTGAAATTTACAATCTGACCCCTGAAACTTATAGTCAGGCCCCTGTCATAGAGTTTTCATGGAAATTCTCATTTTTAAAGTCATTTGGATGCAAATTTCGAAAAGTGTTCAACATGAAAGTTGTTCGTCTCGGAAAAAAAAGTCTTATGATTCAATAATCAACTCAATCGGAGTTCGTTTGCTATCTATATAGCTGAATCTACAAACTTTTTTCGTATAGAATAATATACATGAATCGCGTAAGCGGTTCTTTAATGTCACGCGATTTTCAATGCATCAAATATTTACAACTCGTCTTCTTGAAGTCGATTCCATATATTATATTTAAAAAAATTATTTCTTTCTTAAATATGGATGGCTTCAAAAGTGCAATAACGAGCTGAATTTATAGAACCTGAAAAAAAGGTGAGTAATAATAACACTAGTACCTGCCAAATGACAATTATTAGCTAAACAATAAAATAAATCGTGAAAGTCAAAAAGTATGGATCCTGTCGACGAAAATAAAGGAAAATAACAAAACAAATCACAATTATTAGTTAAAGACAAAGTTAATAATATTTACAGGAAGTAACGGCTTGAATGACGTCTATGCGTCAGGGACAAGCTTCCCATCCAATTTTCTTATAAATTGGCAAACATGGTCTTTTAGAGTCAGATTCCCGAGACTTAAATGTTGTCTTTCTTTTCGGAATTGTGCATGTAACATACGAATTTCATGATACAGATATCCACTGGGATGCGTCTCAAGAGTCAATGATATGTCATCTAAAGACTCCTTACTCAGGCCATCCCTAATGAATTTAATTTTATCCTCGCGGTTATCAAACACCATTCCTAAATAAAGAAAACGAGTATTACATATCATGCGTGCACATTTATAGCAAACACCCATTCTTTTAGCTTTTCTCTTTTTAGCATAGAAGCTTCTTCCTAATCCAGGTAGATATAAAATAAAAGAGTCAGAGGACTCACCTGCCAATCGGACCCGTGCTTCAATAATCCATCAAATGTCATTAGGAATACCTTTGATCATCAGAAGTCTCATTCGTTCCAAGCAAACTTTGTAGACTTTCATCAGAGAATTTTGAGGGAGAGAAGAAAATTGCTTGTGAAGATTTGCGAGAACTTCTTCAATCCTGAAATGTGACTTTACCTACACAATTAAACATGTGAAAAATAAAACACACCAAATCTGAATATATATACAAAATGCATGGGTTGCCTCCCTGCTAGCACTAAGTTTAACGTCGTTAGCTAGACATAACTGCCCGAAAGTTAAGCTGGATCTGAAAGTATGACACTTTCTTTTTGTCGCTCACATGATTCTTTTAAAATATTTCGAGCTATATTTCAACACTTAATCTCTTATTCTCCAATATAGTCTCATTCTGAGACCCGATCTATAATATAAAATTCTTCCAGAAGAGTTTCCGAATTTCTGGATATTACAATTCTCACATTCTTATAAAATTTCATCCTCAAAATTAATTCGTCCTTATACCTGCCAATCTGATTCACAATACATACACGAAAACTCTCTAATCCATTTTTAGAAATTGTTTAGCTCTATTCATCATTTGCATACTTACCTACTGAGGCTAAAGGCTAACTCTTTTTCATATCTATAGCCTTCAATTGTTCGTCAATGGTAAACTATACTAACTTGGTTCTTAACTAGAGAACCTAACTAGCCTCTAACTGTGAAGGTTTCACTCACCCCTTCCAGCTTCGAGCACAACTACGAGACTACTCTGAATCCTTAGTCTCTCAAGGGTCTCAATCACAAGCCTTAGAATCGCTAATAACCTTTGGCCTTATAAAGGCCTAGTACTGTTATTATATGTCTGCTCCGGATTCTCTAGTCTCAAGGGATCATAAGATTTCAACTCAAGGTAACTTCTTCTAATAGGAAAACAACTAGTCTATACACATCAAAGTAAGTCATCCACGGACTCCAATACACTCAGGTTAGACGCCAAGTAGAAAATCATCTCATATTTATATTACATATAAAGACCTATATGGTCTATTCAAAACAGAAGACATTCTTTGACAGTTGGATATCCCACAGTGCAGTCACTGACTCTAGACCATGCTACTGACTTTTAAACCACACTCTGATACCAACTTTGTAACATCACACCTAATGTCGGGATGCTACCGGCAGGAGACAGGAAAATTCATCTCCATAAGCCTCTGATGCTACCAAAATTTCGGTATGACCTCTACTGAAAATCATGAAACCTGGATCAAAATCCAGCACCTCGAGGTGACCTGAAATTAAATTCAAAAGCAACCATCTCAACTCATGCAAATCGGCCTCCGGCTTGACAAATCTCAACTCAATACAAATAGGCATCTGGTCTGACATTAGACAAATAACTACAAACAACTACGTGCTCAGCATGATTTAAAATTATACATATGATACAAATAAATAAAGCTAAAACTGTGGAAGTCCAATTACACATCCCAGAACCATACAACGACTCAAGACCCACTGGACTGCATGAGGGTGAGCCGCTGTCTTCAATACGCCTCTAGTAATCTTCCAGCTTTTTAAGTCTAATGCGAACTTATAAAACTAGCAAACTGTTGGAGTGTGAGCTATAAGGCTCGGTAAGTAACTTATGCCTTATGTAAATACATCAATTAACAATAAAAACTTAAAAAGAAATCGGATATATATATACACAAACTTAAAAATCTCATCTTTATTCGATGACCCCTTACATGTATAATACCTTGATAAGTCACTCATTGCACTGAATGCAACATCTTAGTAAACTTATCTTCTTGAATCCACACTAAACTAGACATCTATGGAATTCTGTCATCGCTCATACATAAAACTGGAAGTCATCAACCATATACATACATACTCTTTCCCCACTGTAGCTATACCTTACATATTAATGGCATCAAATTTCTCCTAACTGGAATTAACTTATTATCTACAAAACCATCTGTGGTTAAGTCCATCCCAAACCTGTAGTGGTTTAGTCAATTTAAACTTTGGCCGGTTACTTCATATGGGTCACGTGAGCTAAAATGCAAGCATTAACTAGCTGTGAGCTATAGAACATTTACTGAAACACTGAGCTGAAACCTCAGACCTCCACATAACATAAGATACTGACACTGGATTAAAGACATTGGAATCTTCAAAAACTACATTCTGAATGTAGTAAACACTCAACATCTAGCCTTTACATTAATATCACGAATCGACCAAGCATTTCAACATACAATTTATACACATCACATATTTATAACATACTACCATCTTACTCGTCGAATCTGAACTAGACATAATTAAAATTTCACGTCAAAGAGAAATATCTCTACCAAATAAGGAAACCAACTATGTAGTGTCCAAATTCTGAAATCACACTATACTAGAATAACAACTGCATCTAGCCCCGTAAGGAAAGCTATATGCAAAAGCTATAATTTTTATATTTGAGAATTGTAAAACTTTAATAGAAACTTTGAAAACTATATAGGTTTGTAAAACAAGAAATCTCATATGTTAGAAGATATCCAAGCTAGGAAACCCTTAGATTTTTCCTACCTATATAAACAAATTTAGAGCCACCTTCACAAGGGTTGGAAACACATTATAATGAGCCTCAACCTTGTTACTTTTCAACCTTCTTGATTTTCATCTTGAAGACTTTATTGACTGTCTTGTCTTCTTCGTATTGGTGATATTGTTTTGATATACCATCAACACAGATACACAAACCTAACCCAATTTCTTAAGCCTTCAGAGTTCTCAAGGTGGAAGATTGGTAGTCTAGTTCTGGTGTTGCGTGTTGCAGGGTTGATCCGCTTAGAGACTTCAAAGGTTTTGAAGAAGGTCGCTTGGTGCGGGCTGGAGTTCTTCGGGTGATTATAGTCTAGAGTTATTGGAGTCAACAGAGTTGCTACCATAGGTCTTATACCATCACTGTAAATTTTTCTCATTATAGTGGATTTTGGTTGGTAACCTAGATTCCCGGAGTGGTTTTTTACTTGCACGAGTTTTCATTTTCGTCAAAAAAAATTACTTATGTTGATTTTGGATTCTGCATTGGTTTATTTTCTTTGTTTTGTAAAACCGAATTCAAAATATGTGATAAGATATAAGATTAAGTAGTGTCGAAATCATATACATGAAATTCCACTTTGGTACTCTGTTGGAAATCAATTCTTTTATAAAAGTAATCGGTTATGCAAAAAGATTATCATGAATTTCTTCATAGTTGGAAATCACATAAAACCTTCTAAAAATTCTTTTATTTGAAAACTTAAATAAAACACTGTAATAACTTGGTGATCAGGGGTGTTACGTATCGCCGTCCCTCTAAGCACCTGTCTGAAATCCTCTTAGTTTCTCTTAAAACTGTTTCTCTTGAAAACTCGTTTATAAACCATCATTATGAAAAATCATGTCTCTCAGTATTTGTAGAAAACGTGACGCATGGGGGCGTTACGTATCACTATCCCCCATACGCCTAAACTAGTGGTCCTGGGGCGTTACGTATCGTCATCCCCAAGGCCACTGAACTGGAGCCTAGTGTACAAATTCATGTCATTGGGGTGTTACGTATCGCCATCCCCCAATACACGTCACTATCATGTCCCTGAATCTAGGGTCTAGGGGCGTTACGTATCACCGTCCCCCTAGCCCTGAAATCTAGCGATCTTGGGGTGTTACGTTTCACCGTCATCCAAGCCACTAAAACTAGGATCTAGGGGCGTTACGTATCGCCGTCCCCCTAGCCCTGCTATACATGTGCACATGTCATGTCCGTCAATTCAAGTAACCGTCAATTACATATCTGAGTCAAGTTACAACTGAGGTGGGTTTTCCCTCATGCCTCTAAAAATCAATACTATGTCCGTCAATTCCAAAAATCTCTAGATTGGGTTTTTCCCCCAATCTCGAAAATCATAAGAAAATCATGCTTTTAAAATCAACTTTCTCAAAATATTCTTAATCATAAAAATATCTGAGATAGACTTGGCTAACACCTTAAATGCGGAAAAATAAGTCTTAATTCAAAAACATATATTAAATACAACTTTGAAAAGAAAACATCCACTCACTATAACTAGGATATGGAGGTGTTACATATCGCCGTCCCCTTGGTCATAGATCTGTATCTGTACATGTACACTGTGTCTCCCACTAGGTATGTAAAATACATATGCATCATCATAACAATCATATGATCATGTAAGTCAAGTGATGCAATGCAATGGAATGCAATGCCATTATGCATATACACAACAACAAAGTCAACCACAGTCAATTACGAGTTGGTGACATCTCACTCATCCAATACATACAAAGTGGGCCCGTACCCTATTTCAACAAACACATCCATATGAAAAATGCTCGCACATGTCATCAAACATATCAACACATACACATAAACATTAAGCTCATTTCATGTCTCACTTCATATCATATCAATAACAAGGATCCATACCTGTGGTAGTCGATTATCCTAACTATACGTAATCTCAAACTTCGTTGTCAAGAATATACCTATCCTCTTTTAACCTAACATGTCAATTATATATATATATATATATATATAAAATCAAACACGAAATCCCCAATTTAAGTTCTCATCACATAGGTTACTTATCTAGCTTCGTGAACACTCTAGGTCCTAGTCACATCTGTCAAAATAAATGGGGAAATGTCGCCAGAAACACGACTTACGAAGTTCTCGACTAAACTACGATAAAATCCCGGATCTTTCTGAAACAGTCAAATCAAGTCCATTTTCAATATTTTCAGTTTCAATAATCTTAAAACGCCATTACATACTATTTCAAGCCACTAGTTCACCCAAATTCTCGGTTTATGCATTTTTTGAAAATTTTTGAAAGTTTTCGCAAATGCTACGGAATGGTCCCAATCCCTCTGAAGCTACCCAGATTTATCCAAACATGTTCATAATATCATATATAACTCTTAACTATCGTTAAAATAAAAACACATCATTATATGCAAAAATCCACTATTATCGAAAACTTGCATATTCTATCGGATCAATCAAACTCGTTCCGTTTTCAATCGGATTCTACCAAATGCTCATATTACATATATTAATACTCAAACAGTTCAATTTCTATCAACACTCTACTCTACAAAGCTACTGGATACATTAGAACATTTAACTATAAACTTGAAATTAACGGATTTTTACCGGGAGGTCTTACTAATATTTCGAGGGCATATACGGACTCTAAACGATCCCACGAATGCGCTGGAAATGACGGAATTTTGATCGGAGGTACTGTTCATTCAATGTTACTATTCACCATCTCTTATTCTCCGTGTTTTGCATGCAACGAAGCACGGATCGGAAAATCCATCATCGCCAACTTGTAGTACTCTTCGAGAGCTTCGATTTGGCGGGTGGCTCGGGCCGTGAAATAAAGCGAGGAGCCGGGATCAGAACACCCATGTGCGCAAGTTTCTCTCTCTCCAGCGGTAGTTTCCGGCATTCCTAGCGTCACCGCCAGCCACCGTTGGACGTAGGGTGGCCGGACGCTCCACTTGGTGTCGTCGCGGCGGCCGGTCGTGGCTTGATGACCGATCGGTGAGCTGCTGCTCAAAATCTTCAACAGGAAGAAGATAGGTCGGGTGAGATGAGTGGAAAACTTATGCCATTTTTTGCAATTTCTGAAAACTTTATGGTATTTATAGGAAACTTTATGAAATTTATAATCTGACCCCCAAAAATTACATTCAGGCCCCTATCATGGGACTTTCACATAAATTCTCATTTTTGAAGCCCTTCTGGTATAAATTTCAAAAAGTGTTCAACATAAAAGTTATTCATCTCGGAAAAAAAAGTCCGATGGTTCAAGAATCAACTCAATCAGAGTTCGGTTTCTATCTATATAGTCAAACCAAAAAAACTTTATTTGTATAGAATAATATACATAAATCGCGTAAGCGGTTCTTTAATGTCACACGATTTCAAATGCATCAAATCTCTATTTTAAAATATTTCGAGCTATATTTCAACAATTAAACTCTTATTCTCCAATATAGTCTCATTTTGAGACCCGATTTGTAATACAAAATCCTTCCGAAAGAGTTTTCGAATTTCTGGATATTACAACCGGTTAGTATTATACCGGTCATGTTGTGTCAAACAGGTCCATGTCAGAGACTTATAGAGATGGTAACACTGTCTCCTACCGGTCATGTCCTAGATATACTGGAATGTGATAGTTAGTAGATTAAAACTATACACAATCTCGAAAGTGAATATGAAGTAGAAGAATATATGCTCATATTATTTACAAACTGAATAAATGACAAAAAATATTCCCAATACTTCAAATTCTTATTAACAATAGTACGCAAAAGTAGAGATAAAGTCTTATTAACTACTTTACTTTATTCATATATTTGTGGATATCAAGTAGTAGAAAATAATAGTTTGGTTCCTAACTTACCCCATAATATTTTCCAAAAGTAGATAATGAACTTAACATCTCTATCAAAAATAATACTTCTAGGAACACCATAAAGTCTTACAATATCCTTAAGGAATAAGTCAGCTATACTTATCGCATCATTGGTTTTTGAATGGTAATAAAATGTACCATTTTATTAAATCTATCCACAACCATAAAATAGAGACTCTACCTCTTTTAGTCTTAGGCAGCATAAACAAAGTCCATAAAACATATGGTTCACTAGGTACAGGTAAGAGAGTAGATAACCCATAAGGTAAAACATTAGATTTGGCTCTTTTACATACAAGACATCTATCAAAAATGAAAAATCGCATTCTTTTTCATCTAAGGCTATTAAAAATGTCCATGTAACATATCTAAAGTTTTTTAACCCAAAATATCCTATCAAGCCCCAACTATCTCCTCTCTCACTAGGAACTCTCTCATAGAATAATTAGGCTTACGAAGTTTATTTTTCCTAAATAAGTAACTATCATTCTTGTAAAATTTACCAAAAGATCCATGTTCGCATGCAACAAATATATTAACAAAGTCAGAGTCATTAGTATATATATCTTTGATATACTCAAACCAATCAATTTAACACTCATAGATGTAAGAAGCTTGTACCCCTTTGATAACGCATCAATAACTACGTTCTTCTTACCTTGTTTATACCTTATAACATAGGGAAATGTCTCAACGAATTCCATACCCCGGGCATGTCTCTTGTTTAACTTACCTTGATATTTAAGATGCTTTGATAATCCATGACCAATATGTTTCATGAATTCCTTGGGTCATAAGTCATATTGCCAAGTCTCCAAAGCCCTCACAATCATATATAACTCATTATCATAAGTATGGCACATTAATGCTGCTCTATTCAACTTGTCACTAAAATAAGTAATGGGTCATTTATCCTACATCAAAACAACTCCAATACCTATTCCTAAGGCATGACACTCAAGCTCAAATGCTTTGTGAAATTAGGTAATTGACCGGCGTAATCACATGCGTATAACGCAAGCGCACGTATCGTTCAAGTAGTATAAAAAGTATCGATCCCACGAGGACTTAAAACCTTTTGTTATCAATTTATGAAGTTAAATGTTTACAAGTATCTAATGGATTGATTGTTTGATTGGGTGGTGACTTTAAAATTAAAACAAGTAAATAAATTACTTGAAAGTAGATTGAAGAAAATTCAAATTAATAAAACTATTCAGGGTTGTGAATCCTTCCAATATATTTTTAAAAGATGAAGTGGCTATTTTACGTTTGTGTAATATATTGGTTTATTAACCTGGAACACGAAATTATGTAAAAGCCTCTTCTGATGGTCAAATACAAATACCCAGTATAACCCAATTAATCATATTCCTATGTTAACCAAGTTATCTGAATTCATTAAGATTAAGTTCCAATTATGGCTACCTCGCCCGACAGGTATATTCTTATCCTGTAAGGAAATCTATTAAAGGGTTATCTATCCTCAAGGAATGTCTTTAACCTAAAATCTCTTTTCCAAGTTCATTTTAAGTTTACCAGTTCAATTTTATTAATGGCCAGTTAATAAAAAGCATTAGGATTAAGGCTCAAAAAATAAACCTTATATTACCCAAACTGTAATTTAACTCCTTATAAACCGGTGATATTGGATTTCATCACAACCCAAAATAACTGGCTTAGTTACGACACATATTTACGGGTAGTAAAAACTTAAATAAAAGAAAAAACATAAAGTAAATGATGGAAATTAAATTACTGGAAAGAAAATGCTAGAAATTAAATTACTGGAAAGTAAATGCTGAAAGTAAATAAAGTAAAAGTACAATAAAGAAAATGCTGAGGTAAAATGATCCACTTTTATTACTACTATTTTAGATATCTCCCTTAATATAATATATTAACTTTGCGTGATAATTACCAACCATCCATATAGGCGGTATCCTGATTAAGTCAAATTATTAATTAATTACCAACCGACCAACCAGGCGGTATCCATGCTTAGTAGGGTTAAAACCAATTTATAATTAATTATCAACCGACCAATATGGTGGTATCCTTGTTAAGTCAGATTTTAAATAGTTATTATATTATAATTAGGGGAGATTAATCTAAATAGCAATAATAAAAGCTTTACCTTTTACCCCAGCAAGGGGGAGTTACCTCCTCATTACTTGAAAAGTAAAAACTGAAAAGTAAAGAAAGGAAAGTACTGTGGGTAAAAGTAAATTGCGGAAAGTAAAAACTGAAAAGTAAAGAAAAGAAAGTGCAAAAGTGAAAATTAAGTACAGAAAGCTGTAAATAAACAAACAAGATATAATCTTCTTAGTTATTCTTAAGGAATTTCAAAAAAGAAAGTATGAATTTACAAATGAAATGGCTTGGTATTTATAGGCAAAATTTTGCCTCCATCAAATCATCCACCAAATCCATTATTAACTGCTCCACTAATTGCTCCACCAAATCCATTATTAATTGCTCCACTAATGCTCCACCAAATCCATTATTAATTGCTATCATGTTTGGTGGGAGTTTGACTATTTTTATTTTTTATTTTTTTATTTATTGTTTTGCTTTGAAAATGACTTTAATAATTACACATAACACACTTACGGATGTTTCATCAATTTCTGTCATGAAATATTCATAATTCGAACTTATTTTATTCTTCAAAGTTATAGATCCTTGAGTCTTCTTTAATCTGGAACTTGAATCATCTCAATCCAATATTGGAGTAAAAAGTTATGCCCAAAATACGACAGTTGCGCAAAACTAGAATTTCCGAAACTGCACTTCGTTAGAACGCCCTTTCAAGTTTCCAATCTCCAAAATTAATATGTCAAGTCCAATTTTTGCCCTTATTTAACCCATTTCATACTAAATGATTTCATTGAGTCCCAATATTATTTTATCTGCAAAATAAACTAAAACACATCGAAACGTTCATCAAACCTCAGAAACTAAACAAAATATTAAGTAAAATGGGCGATAAATATTGATATATTTTCCACTCATCACACCCCAAAACCTAACATTTTGCTAGTCCTCGAGCAAAACAATAAAATACAAGAAATAATAAAATTAAATTAAGCCACTTTCGTATGGATCACGGTTGCATTTAGCATATGCAACAAGCCTTTAAACCCCTAGGTGTCCCTAGTGGACGAGTTGTAGTCTCGTGAGGGCTTACAGCAACGATACCCACAAACGTTTTACAAAAGTAAAAAGATAATAAAACTAATGCACACAAAAACAAAAAAAACAAGAGAAAATAGAATAAAGAAGTTATTGACTAAAAATGTGAAACTTCTTATCCAAGTCAATAATTGTTTTGTTTCATTTTAAATTACCGAATAAGTAAATTCTCCGATTATTTTTACCATTCTCCATATACACAGTCAACAAAATATTAATTAACTCATTTTGCCCACAATAGTCACGAGTGTAGTTGAGAAGAGAATAATATTTGTGTCCTAAAGTTTTATCAGAATTCACACATTTTGTAAGCAATGGAATAAATTTATTTATTTATTTTTGATTTATTTTTGATTTTTTGATTTTTGATTTATATACAATATCTTTCATCTATGTAGCGAGCTTTGGGCCAGTGACTCCCAAACCATTGGTTTTGGGAACTAAGTATTAGATACCCCTACACACTTAATTACTCAAACTTCAGATATATATATTTTTCTGCAACACCTTTGATCCATGTATCGAGCTTTGGGCCAGTGACTCCCAAACCAGTTGGTTTTAGGGCACTAGGTGTTAAGATACCCCTACCGACTTAATTAATCAGACTTCATATATATATATATATATAATATATATATATATATATATATATAATATATATATATATATATATATATTGTAACATCTTTGATCCATGTAGCGAGCTTTGGGCCAGTGACTCCCAAACCAGTTGGTTTTAGGGCACTAGGTGTTAAAACAGCTTTACAGACTTAATAACTCGGATCTCAGACGTTTTTTTTTACTTCATCGCTTTTTATAGATGCTTCCTCCAATTAAACTGGAGCACTGAATATTACAAACTTTTCAATTACAGCTCATGTCTGTATGTTACCATGTATGCTGATAATACCTGTCAACTGAGCATATGAAGATTCATTTTAGTCAGTATTATGGAGAATTCACAAATTAAATAATTTAAAAGGAAATAAATAAAAATTAACTTGTTCTGAAATAGGTTGAGATACGTCTCAGGAATGGAAATTCCTTACACAGCTATCTCACACCAATTTCACCTTATTAATCAAATAAAAACACAAAAATACAAAATATTTTTTTGGTTTTTGTAAAAATTTTCAATTTTTTTGGCTTTTTCAAAATTTTTTGACTAAAAATAAAACAATAAAAACAAGATACAATTTAACTATTCTCCTCCCCCAAACCTAAATGAGACATTGTCCCCAATGTCTTAAACATAGAAGAATAGTTTAGAAAACCATACCTGGGTAGCTGAAATTCTACATCTAAATGAAAAGTTAAAGGTTAAGATCCAGATTTATCCGACGCCTCTTTCCACGATCATTATCGGACCAGTTTATCTTGGAAATAATGGGGTCAATTTGAGGTTCAAAGGCTAATATTTGGTCAACTAAATCTGGGGCAGTTCTGGCAGTAAAAATGAGTTCTTTTACAGGCTTTGACACGAACCCATTTCTCCAGGCATCATCAAGAAACACATAAAGAAAATCATAAAATCCATCAACATTGTACAGTCCAAGCGATTTCTGATGTATGTTCAAGTTTGCCCAAGATAGTACTGTAAAAATTTCCTCCATCGTGCCCAAGCCTCCTGGCAAAGCAATAAAAGCATCAGCACGGTTAATCATCTCTACCAGTCGTTCAGACATACCTGGCACGATTAGTTCCTCGCCGTTTGATGATCCAATAAGATTCGCCTTCGCCAAGGGTTTTGGGATGATTCTCAAGACTTAACTGCCTCTATCATGTACGACCTTTGAAACGATCCTCATTAGTCCAAGATTGCCACCGCCATATACTAAGTGCATATTCCTTTCAGCTAAAACTCGACCCAATTCATGTGCTGTTGTTGTTACGTATTGTGACTTAGTACCAACACTAGGTTCATAAAAGACACATATATTTATAACTCGTCTTCTTGAAGTAGCTTCCATTTTTATCTGGATGCCTTCAAAGGTGAGTAATAATAGCACATGTATCTTCCAAAGGACGATTTGTAGCAAAATATTAAATCGTGAAAGGTCAAAAAGTAGCATGGATTCTGTCGGAGAAAATAACAAAACAAATCACAATTATTAGGAAAAGACAAAGAGATATAATATTTACAATAATGTAACGGCTTGAATGACATCTATGCGTCAGTGACAAGCTTCCTATCCAATTTTCTTATAAATTGACAAACAAGGTCTTTTAGAGTCAGATTCCCGAGACTTAATTGTTGTCTTTCTTTACGGAATTGTGCATATAACATGCGAATTTCATGATACACATATCCACTGGGATGCGTCTCAAGAGTTTTAGATATGTCATCCAAAGACTCCTTACTCAAGCCATCTATAATGAAATTAATTTTATCTTCGCGGTTATCAGACACCATTCCTAAAGATCGACAACGAGTATCACAAAACATACAAGCATATTTATAAAAAAAACACACATTCTTTTAGCTCTTCTCTTTTTAGCATAGATGCTTCTTCCTAAACCAGGCAGATGTGAAATAAAATAGTCAGAAGACTCACCTGCCAATCGGACCCGTGCTTCAATAATCCAACGAATTTCAGTAGGAATACCTTTGATCATCAGCAGTCTCATCCGTTCCAAGCGAGCTTTGTAAAAATTCATCAGAGAATTTTGAGGGAGAAAAGTAAATTGCTTTGAAGATTTACGAGAGCATCTTCCATCTTGAAATGACTTAACCTGCAAAAACTAAACACACCAAATTAAAACACACCAAATCACAATATATACACAAATTACATGGGTTGCCTCCCAGCTTAGCGCTAAGTTTAATGTCGTCAGCTAGACATGATTTCCCGAACGTTAGGATGGATCTGAAAGTTTGACACTTTTTTTTTTCGCTCAAATGATTCTCCCCAGTAGTGCTTGACACGCTTGTTTTTAACCTTGAATGTTTTGTTGGAGTCAGGATCATGTAACTCAACGGCTCTATTTGGTAAAATCTTGGCGATTAAGAATGGACCTGACCACCGTGATTTTGGCTTCCATGGTAAGAGTTTCAAGCTTGACTTGTTTAACAGTACCCTATGCCCTGGTTCCAGTTGTATGCGCACTAACTTCTTATCATATTTCTTCATGGCCTTTTCTTTGTACAGTTTGGCATTCTCAAAAGGCTGAATGTGAAATTCCTCAAATTCATTGAGCTGTAGGAACTATTTCTCTTCTGTTGCTTGTAGTGCATGAATTGGCTTCTTCAGTGCGCAGTACGCTTTATCTTCAGGCTCCACAGGTAATTGACAAGCTTTAAGTTTGTCAGCAGAACTTTGTATTGCATCGCAAGTCTGGATGGTACTATTTATCACATCAAGTCTGAAATATTCCTCCTTCTCGTCATTCGGGAAATTCATGGCTTTGAAAACGTTGAATGTTTCTTCCTGGTCTTGTACCCTCATGGTTAGTTCTCATTTTTATACATCAATAATGGTTCGACCAGTAGCCAAGAATGGTCTCCTGGGGATGATCGGCACATTTTCGTCTTCCTCCATATCAAGGACAATAAAATCTGCTGGAAAAATAAATTTGTCAACCTTGACCAGCACATCTTCAACTACACCTCTCGAAAATACGAGCGTTCTATCAACAAGTTGTAGAGAGACTGAGGTAGGCATTTTTTCTCCAATCTGCAGTTTCCTGTAAATAGAAAAAGACATTAAGCTAACACTTGCACCTAAGTCACATAAAGCCTTACAGAAGTCATGTTCTCCTATGGTGCAAGGAACAGTGAAACTACCAGGATCTTTCAACTTTGGGGGAAGCTTCCTTTAGATGATAGCGCTGCATTCTTCTGATAATGCTATTGTCTCGTAATCTCCCAATCTCTGTTTTCGTGAAAGAATATCTTTCATGAATTTGACATAGCTGGGCATTTGTTCCAAAGCTTCTGCAAATGGAATGTTGATATGCAGCTTTTTGAAGATCTCCAGGAATCGAGAAAACTGCTTGTCTAGTTTATTCTTCTGGAGATGCTGTGGAAAAGGTGGAGGTAGAGTGATCATTTCTTGATCTTTTTCCTTTGCTTCTTTTTCCTCCATCTGTGGAACTGCTTCGCTACTTTCTTTTGGAATTTCCTCAGCAGTTGCCTTGATTTCAACATTTTTATTGATTTCAGTACCGCTTTTTAAAATGATAGCATGACATTGCTCCTTCCCCATGTTCCTTGGATTAGGTTCTGTATTGCTAGGATGGTTACCTGGCGGTCTGTAACTCTGAGCATTGGCCAGTTGTACAATTTGATTCTCCAGTGCTTTAATAGAAGCAGATTGGCTTTGAAAAATAGCATCATATGCTGCTTGTTACTTTTTGAACATCTCTGCAATCCATTCTTTCATTTATGGTTCTTTTTCAAACTTCTGGCTTTTGTTTTGCTGTTGAAATATAGGTGGTGGATTGTTCTTTTGCCCTGAATTGTTGCTCCATGAAAAATTGGGATGATTCCTCCACCCTAGGTTGTAGATGTTGGAATATGGATTGTTCCCCTGTCTGTTGAAATTGTTGACATAGTTCACTGTTTCTTCATGTTGGTTTGGCTCTGGTGCTCCTCCATATGGTGAACTTGTGGCTCTGGCGATGTTTACAACTTGTGTGCTAAGTGTTTCCAGACTTTTGCACATTTGCGCCAACTTAGTATTCACTACTGAGTTAGCTCCAATTTCATAAATTCCTGCAATTCGTTGAATCATGCTCCTTTCTGTTGGCCACAATGAATTGTTGTTAGCTATTTCTTCGAGTAAGTCCCAGGCTTGATCTTCTCATTTTTCCATCAAAGCTCCTTCAGCAGCAGTATCAATTGTGGTTCTCATCAATCCAGAAAGTTCATTATAGAAAGTTTGGACTTGAAGCCATTTTGGAATCTCATGGTGAGGACATTTCCGGAGCAAATCTTTGTACCTTTCCCAAGCTTTGTAGAAAGTTTCCGAGTCAAGTTGTACAAAGGATGTGATGTTATTTCTTAGTTTTGCTGTTCTGGCTGGTAGAAAGTACTTTACAAGGAATTTGGTGGCTAGAGTGTTCCAAGTTGTGATGGAACCTTCTGATAGTGAATGTAGCCAAGCTTTTGCTCTGTCTTTCAAGGAATATGGAAAAACCCGCAGTCTCATTGCTTCTTTTGATGCTTTGTTGTAATTGAAAGTGCCGCAAACTTCCAGGAAGTTGCTGATGTGGGCATTAGGATCTTCAGTTGCATTCCCCCCAAACTGAACTGACTGCTGAATCATCTGAATGCATGTTTTGATGTCACACACATTTGCTGGTAAGGGAGGAAGTACAATACAGGAAATGATGCGTCAACAACCATGAATGGTTCTGTCTCGAATATGAATTGGTGGTGCAACCTCCAAATGTTCAGGTTCCATGTTAACGATTGCTTCTTGGCCTTCTCGCCTTTCCCTTCTTAACTGTCTGATGGTTCTTTCAATCTCTAAGTCAAGCGGTCGGAGTTCAAAGTTTCTGGTTTGTCTCATGTAGTGTCTGAGAACCTGAAACAAGTGAAAACAAAAACAATAAGTAAAAAGAAAATTAGATACAAGTAAAGGTATCTAACCTCAAAACTAATAATGAAAGATAAATAAGTCCCCGGCAACGACGCCAAAAAGTTGACCGACGTAATCATACTCGTATAACGCAAGCGCACGTATCGTTCAAGTAGTATAAAAAGTATCGATCCCACGAGGACTTAAAACCTTTTGTTATCAATTTATTAAGTTAAATGTTTACAAGTATCTAATGGATTGATTGTTTGATTTGGTGTGACTTTAAAATTAAAACAAGTAAAATATTACTTGAAAGTAGATTGAAGAAAATTCAATTTATAAAACTATCGAGGGTTGTGAATCATTCCAATATCTTTTTAAAAGATGAAGTGGTTATTTTAGTCGTTTGTGTAATATATTGGTTTATTAACCTGGAACACAAAATTATGTAAAAGCCTCTTCCGATGGTCAAATACAAATACCCATATAACCCAATTAATCATATTCCTATGTTAACCAAGTTATCTGAATTCATTAAGATTAAGTTCCAATTATGGCTACCCCGCCCGCCCACAGGTATATTCCTATCCTGTAAGGAAATCTATTAAAGGTTATCTATCCTCAAGGAAGATCATGGCTATTGAGTCTAAGGTCTTTAACCTAAAATCTATTTTCCAAGTTCATTTTAAGTTTACTAGTTCAATTTTATTAATGGCCAGTTAATAAAAAGCATTAGGATTAAGGCTCAATAAATAAACCTTTATATTACCCAACCTGTAATTTAACCCCTTATAAACCGGTGATATTAGATTTTATCACAGCCTCAAATAACTGGCTAGTTACGACACATATTTACGAGTAATCAAAAACTTAAATAAAAGAAAAGACATAAGTAAATGATGGAAATTAAATTACTGGAAAGTAAATACTGGAAATTAAATTACTGGAAAGTGATTACTGGAAAGTAAATGCTGAAAGTAAATAAAGTAAAAGTACAATAAAGAAAATGCTGAGGTAAAATGATCCACTTTTATTACTACTATTTTAGATATCTCCATTAATATAATATATTAACTTTGCGTGATAATTACCAACCAGCCATATAGGCGGTATCCTGATTAAGTCAAATTAATAATTAATTACCAACCGACCAACCATGCGGTATCCATGTTAGTCAGGTTAAAAACCAATTATAATTAATTACCAACCGACCAATATGGCGGTATCCTTGTTAAGTCAAATTTTAAATAGTTATTATATTATAATTATGGGAGATTAATCTAAATAGTAATAATAAAAGCTTTACCTTTTACCCCAGCAAGTGGGAGTTACCTCCTCATTGCTTGAAAAGTAAAAACTGAAAAAGTAAAGAAAGGAAAGTAATGTGCGTAAAAGTAAATTGCGGAAAGTAAAAACTGAAAAATAAAGAAAAGAAAGTGCGAAAGCAAAAATTAATTACTGAAAGCTATAAATAAACAAATAAGATACAATCTTCTTAGTTATTCTTAAGGAATTTCAAAGAAGAAAGTATAAATTTACAAATGAAATGGCTTGGTATTTATTGGTAAAATTTTGCCTCCACCAAATCCATTATTAATTGCTCCACTATTGCTCGCCAAATCCATTATTAATTGCTCCACTAATTACTCCACCAAATCCATTATTAATTTCTATCATGTTGGGTGGGAGTTTGTCTATTTTTTTTATTTATTTATTTTTTTGCTTTGAAAATGACTTTAATAATACACATAACACACTTACGAATGTTTCATCCATTTAGGTCATGATATCTTCGGAATTCGAAATTATTTTGTTCTTCAAAGTTGTAGATCTTTGAGTCTTATTTAATCTTGAACTTAAATCAGCTCAATCGGATATTGGAGTAAAAAGTTATGCCCAAATTACGACAGTTGCGCAAAACTGGAATTTCCGAAATTGCACTTCGTTAGAACGCCCTTTCAAGTTTCCAATCTCCTAAATTAATATGTCAAGTCCAATGTTTTCCCTTATTTGACCCACATTTCATCCTAATGATTTCATTGAGTCCCAATATATTTTATTCTGCAAAATAAACTAAAACACATCAAAACGTTCATCAAACCCGAGAAACTAAACAAAATATTAAGTAAAAGGGACAGTAAATATTGATATATTTTACGCTCATCAATAATGCTAAAACAAGTGCAGAACATAATCTATCTTTATGATCATTAAACGCATTTTCTTGTGCAACTCTCTTATTAGAAAGCAACTTCTTCTTAACAACATTAGTAAGAGGTGTAGCAATTATGATCAAATTTTTAACAATTCGCTTATAAAAATTAGCTAAACCATAAATGCTCTTAACATGTTTAATGCTCTTAAATGTTGGCCAATCTCTAATGGCTTTAACCTTTTCTTCTTTCATCTCAATATCATTCCACAGAACATAACCTAGAAAAATAATACGATCCTTATAAAAAGTACACTTATTGACATTAGCATATAATTTTTCATTTTCAAAACATCAAGCACAAAAAGAAAATGCTATATATTCTCATCTAGACTCTTGATGTATATTAGGACATCATAAAAGTAAACTACCATAAACTTACCTATATATGCATGCAAAGCATGATTCATCAATCTCATAAAAGTATTAGGTGCGTTAGTAAGATTAAAAGGCATGAATAACCACTTATATAAACATATTTAGTTTTAAAATAGTTTTTCATTCATCAACCTCCTTTATTCTCATTTAATGGAATCCACTTTTCAAATCAATTTTTGAAACACACACAAATACCATGCAATTCATCAATCATATCATCTAGCCTGGGTATAAGATGGCGATATTTAACTATTATATTATTGATTGCACGAAAATATACACGTATCCTCGAAGTACCATCATTCTTAGACAATAATATCACAAGAAAAATACATGGACTTATGCCTTCTTTCACGTACCCTTTGATCATCAACTCCTCGACTTGCCTTAAAAGTTTTTTGTCTTCTGAAGGTTATAGACGGGTCGATTTGCTATAACAGCTCCTAAAATAAAGTCAATATGATATTCAATGCCTCAATGGGTGGTAAATCGCTAGGCATTTTATCAAGAAATACATCCTCGAACTCCTGTCGTAAAGATACAAAAATACTAGAAAGAGAATTATCAGAATCAATGGTTGGAAAAGACTTATAAGTTTTCTTAATCCCACTCACTCCTACATAGAAGTTTGTTTTTATTTTTCCGTAACATCCCCAATCCGAGAGATGCTACCGGCACAGAATATGTCGTCATATCCCCTGAGCCTCTGTCTCTATGACAACTGCTAATCTCATTTCATATATAAATGCATGCATGCTCAACAATATAAATGTATAATATTTCTCATACTAAGTACTCAATTGCGTTTTCAAAAAAAAAAAGTACTCAATTGCACAACACATTACAACTCTGACAGTGAACACTTATAATGCATTACATATGTAACCTTTACTATACAACATGAATTTTCTTGACTCTGACTGAACTAAACTATGTCTCAGTATGACCTGGTGGACCAAGCACCATAGTGACTACCATTAATATCCATCATCTCGAGCTCGTCCTCAAAGTAAACCTGCAAAACAAAGAAACGGGGGGGGGGGGGTTTAGATCGTTTGAACGATCTAGTGAGTGGACTGTTTAAAATTAGGTATTAAATTTTTTTTTGAAAATCCATGGTTCTAAAATCGAAATCATCTCAAATCATCTTTTCTGAAATCTTTTTCATAATCTGAAAACAACTTTCTCTTCTGGAAAACTTTTCTGAAATCTGCTTTTGGTCTGTAAATCTCTGAAATTCTCATAAAAGTAATTTTTTATGAAAACTCTTTCTTAAAACCTCTTTTCTGTAAGTCTGTCTCTAAAAGTCTATTTTTGAAAATCTATTTCTGAAATATCTGTATGTGAATGTCTGCTGAAAAATTGACGCATGGGTGTGTTACGTATCGTCGTCCCCTCATACGCATAACTAGAGCCAGGTGTGCAAATCCATGACATTGGGGAGTTACGTATCGTCATCCCCCAATGTGTGCCACTATCATGTCCCTGAAACTAGGGTCTAGGGGCGTTACATATCACCGTCCCCCTGGCCCTGAAATCTGGTGGTCTTGGGACGTTACGTATCGCCATCCCCTAAGCCATTGAAACTAGGATCTAAGGGCGTTACGTATCGCCATCCCCCTAGTCCTGCTCTACATGTGCACATGTTTAATCCTTTAATTCCATAAGTCATATCTGAGGTGGGTTTTTCCCTATGCCTCCAAAATCAAACCCATGTCTGTCAATTCCAAAAACCTCTAGATTGGATTTTTCCCCCAATCTCAAAATCATAGAAATCATACTTTCAAAATCATAATTTCTCAAATCATTCTCAATCTTAAAAATAACTAGATATCAAACTTATCTAATGCCCTATTGCGTAAAAGTAAGTCTCAATTCAAAAGTAAATAAATATAATATATTTAAGAAAAATGGTCCACTTATTGATTTGAAGTCCAGCTGACATTGCTTTACTATACCGGATGAATTTATGATTCCTGCGATGATCTATAATTGATAAACTTGATTAGAAAATTTACTGGGGAAATATATTTCGAAATGAGGCTAAGTTTATCCATTCGAGCATTTTTTATCATTTCAAGGCGTATCATACTTATTATGATGTACTGTATGTGTACGAGCTGATATGAGACCATTAGGATGGCCTCTAACATGCTAGGGTGAAACTGGAATGAACTAAAATTGATTCTAGGAATTTCTGTTCACGCGTCGTGACTATGCCCCTTAGGCATCGCCACTCCCACACATGCTAATTGAACCAGTGAGCATCCTCTGTCTCCGCATTGTGATGCAAGGGTTATGCATCGCGACTCCCATATGCGTCGTGATGCTAAGTGCTGAGTGTCGCGACATCCACCAAGCAAAGACGAGACAATGAGCTTTCTATATTTTTCGCGTCGCGACGCTAGTCCTTGGGCGTCACGGCTCTCATATTTCATAATCGAATAAAAGGCAATTTTTCCAGTATGATGACGATGTCGGGGACGTGCGCCACGATGCTAGACTATTTTTTCTGGACTCATTTTTCACTTCATCTTTACTCTCAATTTCTATAATACTAATTAAGCTATAACCACAACAAATACATAAGATATCATGAATAACACCCTCTAACATTCTCTTATATCCAAAGTCCAAACACCAACCATTTACCTTAATATCATCAAATTTCCAACTCTGATCCCCCATCACATTCATACATATAAAAGCTTCATTTCATGTTTATATCTCCAAAACATCTCTCAAAATGCATGCTAATAACTCTTCTAATGCCAATTATGCAATTCTCATTACTAGGGTAATGCAAGATATAAATTGGGGCTTTGATCTCTTTGCCCAAATCTGAAAATTAAAGAGAGAAAGAGAGTTAGAAGCTTACTTTGGAAGCCTTGGAACTCAGAAATTATCACTTTTCCATCAAAGTTCTAGCATAAGAATGAAGAAAGTGGAGCTACTCCATTCCATCTAACTCACGTTTTTTGCTTGAGAAGAGGATGAATGAAAAATGTCATTTTTATAGTGCTTAGAACTGATTTTTGTTTGCAAAAGAGTGGCTAGGATGATGCCACATTATCCAATTCTAGATCATCCTCGAATTTAATGTAGCATTCCATGAAATTTCGACTTTTAACTTGTTTCTCATTTGATTTTTGAAAAATGTCCAACGTAGAAGTTGTAGGTCTCAGTCTTAGATTTCCGACGATATAAAATTCATAGAAATTGGAGATCGTATGAAAACGTTATGGCCTAAAAACCATGGGCTGTTCAGAGTGGAACATCATACCATTTCGTATTGGAATTTCGAAGAATTTATCGATTGTCCCCAAATTCATTTCATGGGTGTATATGTGTTCAAACATAATTTATATTATGTAACACTCATCCCACAATGTAACAGTAGTCGAGATTACCAGATTTTACAAATTCTCCCCCCTTAAATAGGATTTGTCCTTGAATCCATTCTGATGTTGAAATGTTTAGGCCCGTCTTGGTTTGAAGGTATCTGACCTCTACTACTCTTATCTTCCTTTACTTGCTTATTCTTTTTTTCTCAAGAACTTGATACTATGACTTATGGGAATCTCTTACCTCGATATACTCTATTCGATTCTTGTAGATGAATGCTCAATCCCGGGGATTTGTGCCATATCTCTAGCCTTCTCGTAGAGGTGTCACTTTTAATGAAAGTTATCCTTCATAAAATTCAAGTTATCCCTTGTTTCATACTATGTTACGTCCTGCAGGGTGTACTAGAAATACTCAATTTCTCATGATCTGAACTTAGGTTCCCTTCGAACTGGTGCCTGCATGAATTGCTTCTTTCTGTCTGATACTTTATGACTATATTTTACTTAATTGCATACTTAAATTGTAAGGTCCTACCTGAATTTAATGCATTCATACTAATAAGGGCATATTCGCGACCATTCCAATTGAATTATTTCTCCTTAGTTATTATATTATTTACCATGATAACACTAATTCTTAAATATCACTTAGGGCTTCTGTTATTCATTCCTCTTAATGCATCACTATTGTACTTTGTACTAGAGCCGATAATCTTACTTCTTTTGACTTCAGGTTTAGCTCGAATTTTTCTCTATTTTTCTTCCATCCCTTCTTATCTAGCGCATTCTCATTTTTAGAGGTGATTATGTTTCCTTTCGTTAAGTTTCTTCACGTTCTACCATGGCTCTGGAATAATGACAATTCTTGTTTCTAGTAAAATTAATCATACTTTATACATCCCCAGTTCCACATGTTCAACATGAACTTGGCATTCATCCTCTTATCTTAATTATTTAACTGTCTTATTTCTTTTTCACTAAATTTCAACTACTAATGGGCTCCGTCCTCTACGTCCTTCTATCTCTACCTATCTGTGGGACTTAATACCTTATAATCAATCTCTCTACATACTCTAGGTTCATTATCAGAGTTTTTCGATATTCTAACTCCAAGATATTACTCCTTACTGTTAACGTCAACATTAACTACTTGGTTCTGGTTATTGCTAATATACTTTTCATTTCCTATTTGATGGAATTTCCAATCTTATCTCAACGATGAGAAAGTTTGCTATTCCGTAGTACTACTGAACTTAACCATGGAAAGATTATTTTAGTACTTATGTACCCCTGCATTATTTATTTAATATCTTTTCTATTGTCGTATTACCTTGACAGTTCCACCTCCAAACATTTTACTTGTTGTGCTTTATCTCATTTCCTGTTATATTTTATACCTGAAACTTCTATGGTCAATGTCTCTGTTTCCTTATCCAAATGATTTCATCTTTTACATGTCCCTAGTCGTGTCTAGCACTGATTCTTTTACATTCCGTTATTGCTTGACTAATACTTTCTCTCTCAATTATCTCATATAGACTATCTTTCTTCTAAATCTTTTACTTAATATCATTTTCTCCTTTTACTCCGTTATTTTACTATATCTGAAGATTTTATGTTTCGGTCTACTTTTACTGCGTATTCACTTGTTTCTAGGAGTATTTTTCAGGTGAAAATCAAGGTCCATCTTTACTGATGTTGTCTATCGAAGGTTGGGAGGGTAGAAATTGGTCATGACGCCTTCCCGGTGGTGGTGATCTCATTAGGTACCCATACTGTTGTTTTACTTGGTATTTATCTATAAGCTTAGGACTCTCGTGTTTATCCATCTGGCGTTGGCTCCCACACTAAGGTACTTCTGCTAGTTACTACCTTAGTTTCCTTCTTCAACTTCATTCCTGATTCATTTTCTGACCATTGATTATACTACCTCTCATTGTGAACCTCCTTTAGGGTCATGCTCTCTGAAAACTCTATTATGCTACCTTTGTAAGTCTTCCTACTAGTTTCAATTGCTTAACCGTCTCAATTCATTACTCCCCTGGAAAGCTCTACCTCAACTGGGATCGATTAAAGTATCTATTTATTAATTCTTTTGATTCGAATGTTACTTCCCTATTAGTTCTTCCATTTTATAGAAATGAGGCTCTTTATAGATCGTATCTCTAGTTCTTGGGGTCATTCTCTATGTTTCTTACACTGACTCCTTACTTCATTAAACATCTACTTTCTCGAAGGTTGTCCACTCTATGATAGAGCGGTTTATTTCTTTTAGACCTAGCTAGACATACAGTGAATTACATTCACTCCATCTCATACAAAATATTACGATCTCACGATTTTTATCTAGGTTCCGTTGAACTCCTTAGTTTGGCTATTTAGCCATCTCGTGATCTATCAATTCCATCATAAACTCTTCTTTACTTGTTTAACTTATTATTGAGCTCTACATCGAGGTGACTACATGCTTTGAATGCTTACTAGAGTCAGGCTGGAAGGAAAAATTACTTTGTGTTCCACTGGAAACTACATCGACTATTTCATGTCTTAAGATTCCTTAATATTTATCAATCATTCGAGGTCTTCATTTACTTACTATCCTCAAGCTACGTTGTATGTGTCACAATACGCACTGAATTTCCTTGTTACTAACCGTATTCTTCTATATTGTTTCCATATCCTATCTTTTGGGTCTAAGATATATTACCGTGGTTGGTGGTGGCTGGTCTTATGAGCTACTCTATGGATCTCTGCTCTTGCTATAGGTCATGACTATAGCACTATGTCCTACTTTATGTACTGGTACTCTTGTTATTCATGAGTATCTTCACCCTCATTGGTTTATTTGTTTAAACTCAAACGATTTCCCATTGACATCGGTCTGACCTATGAGTTTTATTCTATTTGGTCTATTCTGTGAACTTCTACTAGTACTGTAATCCTCGTGCTCGCTTGTGTAGATTCTTGAACTATGTTAGATTCTCTTATTTCTTACTTCAGAATTTTCCTTGGACCTTTTTCTGGGTGATATACCTTTTAATGTCTTTTGTTCCTGTCTTAGGATAAACCCTCGTCGGCTTCTTTACAATTATTTTTATTTATGCTGATAAGGGTTGGAACAAGCATTTTCATCTCGATGAATATCATTGTCCTCGTTATGGTACTCTATGTCATGGTAGAGTTTACTACTCATATAAGATAGGTATGAGATAAACTCCTTCAGGACAATTCCTTCAACCGGTTATTACTAAGGGGTGAGAATCTGGGTAGCTCAGGACCGTATCTATGTCGGGTTTCTTGGAGTAAGATAACTAATCATCTCGGCTTACTACCTCAATTTATTTACTTGTGGGCCTGGGTTTAGGGATCTATAAGCTCTTCATCTTTTTGGCATCTTTTGCCTATCGGAACTGCCACGTCTAATTCTAATTTCTTGCTTCTTTTATCTTTCTGTCCATCCTTTGTTACTCAGGGAACTTGCTATCCATATGAGGTATTCAAGGCTACTGGATTTACTTAAATGAATTTTCTGAGGAAGGAATGAGTCTCACTAGGAAGGAAATAATCTTACGAGAAGGGAAAAAACCATACTTAGGTCTACTTTGACATTTTTCTTTTGCTCAAGCTTATTCTATTCTCTAGACTACTATAGGTTCTGGTACTTCCTTATTTATTTGTTTCAGTATCTTTATCTCCTATTGGCTCTGGTTGCTTGAACATTTATGTCCATTCTTTGTTTTTCTTATAGCTTTCTCTTCCCATTCCCCGGAGTGAAATATCCTTAGAAACTTACTGTCTATCTTCATAACTTGCCTTAGACATTTCGATAATGAACCAGGGTAACTACAGAAGGATTTTCAAATAATATAGTTACTTCATAAGGAATGATATTCGAATAGTTCATGAATTCTTACTAACCTGTTTATAGAACTTTCAGGACGTACTAGAGGATCAGATACTGGAGAGGTATTGTCTCGCATACTAGTACCCCATGCATACTACGTATATAAAACCCAAACACTCAACCCACTGCAGTCACTGACTCCTTAAACCTGGCTCTGATACCATCCTTGTAACATCCCCAATCCGGAGATGCTACTGGTAGGGAATATGCCGTCCTATACCCTGACCTTCTTACTCTCTGACAAATGCTAATCTCATTTCATATATAAACTCATGCATGGGACTATTGCTGTAACATCCGATAATCCTGGCGACCTGTACATTATCATAGTCCAACGTCTATTAAGTTCTGAATGACATAATATTTGAAATAAATCATGTTCAAACAAGTGCATTCTCATAAATGACTTTTGGGACATCGGTAAATTTCTTGCAATTCTGATGTGGTACTTAGCTTACGTCTCATCCCGAGCAGCCCTAAGTAATCAGAAAGTAACTTTATCATACGATCTTTGATTTTTATGAATTTTATATCTTCGGAAAGCTAAAACCGAGAGCTACAACTGTTATGTTGGACATATTTCCAAATTCAAACACAAATGGGCCAAAAATTCAGAATTATGCGGCTGCTACAGTAAATTTCGGGTGAAGTCTAGAAATGGGTGATGTGGCACACTCTTGACCACCCATTTCATCACCAAAAATCATCCACTTCTCCTATAAAATAGACTACTATTCATTCACCTCTTTTAGGAAGCCAAAAACGTGATTCTTAAGGGCAAAGAAACTCTCAAATCTTCTTCACTTCTCATGGAAAAGGTTTGAAAGGAAAAGTGACGAAATTTAAGATCTCTTGGTTAAGTAATCTTCTTTTTCTTCTCTCTTCCTCTTAATTAGGAACATGGGCATCTATTCTCCATTTAAATTTTCATGCTTAGAAACTCTATGATTTGGGGTATGTTGATTAAGAAGGTTGAGCAAGAAATTGAGTCATAAGGCATGTTTATGAAGTTGTTTAGAATGATTATGCCTAAGTGTGGTTGAAATAAAGTTAAGATGAAAATGTAGATGAGGGCCGAATTTATTAGCTTGTGGGAGAAATATTTTTGATGTTTTGATGGTAATTTGTTGAGGTTTATGCACTAGGAGATAATATAACATGGATTAATGTATTTGAGAGTTGATAACTCAATAGATAAAGATTAGAGCCTTCGTTCAATTTTTATATATGGATGAATTTGGAAATTATATTTGGTGATGGTTGGGGATTGAGTATTGCCATTGTATATGGATATTGAAGCTTAAATGATTGTCTATGTGGATGTGTGTGTGTGTGAAGATGAGGATTGCATTGAGCATGGTTAGTGTAAGAGTGGAAAACTAGCCCTGAATTTAGACTAGCGTCGCGACGCTAGACCCCCAGCTTCGCGGCGCATAGTAAGTAGAAGTACTCTATTTTGGTTAGGTTTAATAGGGTGTCGCGATACGTAGCATCTTGCGTCCCGACACGAAGCAAATCATACTCTCTGTCTGGGTTCATTAGCGTGAGCGTCGTGACGTGCCAGACCCAGCGTTGCGACGCGAGGCAAGAATAATTTCATGATATTTCAGTTTCAACTTAAAATATTAGAGGCCACCCTGAGGGTTCGTATTAATATTTACACATGCATTATAACATGTAGCTAGTAATATACATCATGTGATGGTTATGGATTGGCTAATTGGAGAAACCTAGTATAATTCGAAATAAATTCATAAATTATGTTCTAACCAAGTTTACCGATTATAGTTGTCGGCAGGAATCCCAAGTTCTTCGAGAAAGCAAACATGTGCCAGCGAGATTCCAAATCAGTAAGTGGATATTTTTCTTTAAAGTTGACTTTTATTATGTTATTTTCCATATCAGACTTACTTTTACGCTTCTATTTGATTTTTCTTTTAGTTGATTTTATTACAGTTATTTTTCTGAAAGATCATATTTTAAGTCATATTTGAGAAAGAAATGTTTTTCAAAGCCTGGTTTTATGATTTTTCGAGGCATGGGGGAAAAACCCACCTCAGTATGTAACTTGATTCAGTTATGGAATTGACGGAGACCACATGTGCACATGTAGAGGACTGGGGGGACGGCGATACGTAACGCACCCAGATCCTAGTTCAGGACTATGGATGACAGATATCCTTATATCATAGTTTCAGAGCTTGGAGGGTAGAATAGATTAACACCCCTAGTTCTAGTTCAGTGGCTTGGGGGACGGCGATACGTAATGCCCCAAGACCATTAGTTTCAGGGACATGAGTGCATACTTTGGGGGATGGCAATACGTAACGCCCTAAAGTCATGGATTTGCACTCCTGGATCTTGTAGGCGTATGAGGGGACAACGATACGTAATGCCCCATACGTCAAGTTTTTCAGAGACATACCAGTTTTCAGTTATCAGGTTTTCAGAAATAGTTTCCAGTATAGATTTTTTCAGATATAAGTTTACAGAACCAGACTTTCAAAAGCATATTTCAGAAAGGTTAAGTTTCATAAAAGAGATTCCAGAGAAGTTTTCTTTAAAATAGTTCAGAGTTTCCAGACAAAAAAAAAAGATTTTCATATAATTTGGTTTTTCTAAAAGAACCTTGGTTTTGAATTAAACTATTTCGTTATAGCATTCCAATTTTTATCGTCCACTCACTTAGATCGTTCAAACGGTATAACCCCCACTCCAGTTCTTTGTTTTACAGGATACCCGGAGGACTCGCTTAAGAGGACGGATACTGATGGCAATCACTAGATGGTATGAGTCCACCTGGTTGAGTTACAGTTCAGTCGGAGTCATGTAAAGTCATGTATTTTGCATCATGTATAGTAAAGATTTCTTTTGTTATATGTTTAAGCTTTATTACCATGGTTGTATTGTAAAAAGTGTTGAGTTCATGACATGAGTCAAATGGTACTTATGTTAAAATGAGTTCGGGCAATGGTCTCATGTTTGAACTATAATTGAGATGAGGTAATAATGATGTATACAGTCAATAAGTCAAAGGCTGAGGAGAATAGTACGGCCTATTCCCTGCCGGTAGCATCACCGGGATCAGGGATGTTACAAAGATGGTATAAGAACAGGGTCTAGAGAGTCAGTGACTGCAGTGGACAGAGTGTTGGAGTCTTGTATACGTAGTATGCCCGGGGTACTAGTATGCAAGGCACTACCTCTCCAGTATATGATCCCCGAGTATGTCTTCAAAGTTCCATAAACAGGTTAGTAAGCATTCCCAAGGTTACCTAAGTTGCTTCCCAATAAGTAACCCTAATTCTCACTCTAGTTACAAATCATTCCATGATTACTTGGAACTATCAGTAAAGATCAGGTTAAGACATGAAACTAGAAAATACAAATACTAAGAATAGTTACTTAAAATGGAGTAAACTGAAGAAATAAAATGGATTCACCACCTAGTGTGAACTGGGAAAATGATTTAAGGCCACATTCACCCCTCGCAAGGGAATACCTCAAATCGTGGGTTCGGAATGGTCTCTTACTTATGCCACTTATAATGAATGGATTTGTGCAATAATTTAAACAAATCTACGCAACAATAACCTACATCTAAGTTCGCATACAACATATATCTAAGTTTGCATATAACCTATATCTAAGTTTGCATGCATAAAAGTAAGTCGAATAACGGCAAGCATACAATCTCATGAACATTTAAATAAATAAATGCGGGAACATAAATAAATATGTGACCAAAGAATTTGGCCGTTTTCAATGTAGGACTTCGCAACCCGGTTGGACGTATTCCACGTCCAACCGAGCATGCCATTTCCAGGACGACAAAATAAATATAAAAAAGGGTGCCCTAAGGTCTTACCTTTTAAGTCGCCTCTTGGAAGTGCGTTACGCGGCCGTCGGAAGGGTTAATGCTCTGCAACTTTACTGGTTCACTGGTTCAATGTTTTCATTCGTCGTCTCGCTGTTTTGAGCTGTTGTTTCCTCTGTTTTGAGCTGTTGTTTTTGTCTCAGTTTTGGCACTGTTTTCAGGGACTGTTTTGTGGTGTTTATTGACTATTTGGGGCTGTTTTCTGGACTATTTTAGGGACTGATTTTCTGAGATTTGGGGACTGGTTTTGGTGGCAGTTTGGGGGCTGTTTTGGCTATATTTTGGTGGTTATTGGCTTCGGTACTGGGTGCTTGTTGTTATTATTTCGGTAGTTTGGTGGGGGAAGTTTAGGGACTATTTTTGCTCAATGTTTTAGGGTTGATGAGGGCTGTGTATTTGCGTCTAGGGTTTATTTTGTTATTGTTTCTGGTTTGGCCGAGAGTTAGGAAAGAGGAGGGTGAGTTGTCGTGTGGCTTTTTGCTTGTCTTACAGGAAGGGGGAGTGTGTGGTTTTGGTGTGGCTATGAGTTAGGGTTTTATTTTGTTTGTAGAGAGAAGAGATATATGCGAGAGAGTCTTGAGAAAGTAGGTTTTTGTTTTGGTTTTGAGAGATGAGAAAGGGAGGCCGTGAGTGTTAAGGGTTTATGGGTGGCTTGGTTCATATCCTGGATCCTTTGTGTTTTGGCTCACTTCATATCCTTTGTTTGTTTATAGAGGAGCTGTGATGGTAGAGTGGGGTTTTCAGCGTACGAGGTCGTGAGTGAAGAGAGAAGGTCTGAGTGCAGGGGTTGTTGGTCGGTTGGATGGAAGGGATTAGGGTTGGTGATGAAGGTTAATGAGAGATGGACCTGTGTACGTGAGGCATGGGGGAATAAGGCGTTGTTGTCTTTTGCTGAAGGGTTTATTGTTTTCGTGTGAAAGAGGGTGACACGTTGAGGGTTTATGGTTTGTGCTTCTTAGGGCCGTGAGTGGTTTTAGTGTTTCAATTTGTGAGTGTGTTCCGAGTGGGAGATGGGAGAGAGGTGAGAGGGGAAGAAGAGAGGCTGATTAGGGTTTTTATTTTTTGTGTGTCGTGAATGATCTCCCCAGGGTTTTAGTTTGTGTGTCTTGGTGATGTGTGGGCTTGGTGTGTGACTTGCGGGGGTTTTTGGGTCAAGGATAAGTTTTAAAACAGAGGCCTAACGAGGAAACCCGAAGCTAAGAAAACGAATTAAATCCAACAAGGTATCAATTTCTGACTTTTCCCTTCCGACGTCTGTTTCCCACGACTTCCACAACTTAAAGAGTAGTGCCCCCGTACGAGGCTCATCATCAGGACTTATATGCAAAAATACAGTGCCTACAGTCACCCCCACTTTGATGGGACTTGTGCAGTGTGTAACAGTGACAATCCTATCAAAGTTATGTAATACATTTTTACTTACCTGGCTCGCCAGCTGCCTCCTGACTTGCATGTTGCTTCGAACTGGGTTGATCTGGTGGTGAGGTGCTGCGACCCTTGAGGTTCATCCCTGCAAGATGCTGCGATCTCTAGGAATCAAAACCGAACTGAACTGATGAGAGTTGGTCCCCTTCCGAACCTTGCCCCATTTTCGGAGCGCCATTTCCGGCGTGCTAAACCTCATTCCCGAGGCGTTACGATTGTGATAGTTGTGGTCCCCTTCCGAACCTTGCTCCATTTTCGGAGTGCCATTTCTGACATGCTAAACCTCATTTCCGAGGTGTCGCTAATGTGATAGTTTTGGTCCCCTTCCGAACCGTGCTCCATTTCCGGAGTGCCATTTTCGGCAGGCTAAACCTCATTTCCGAGGCATCGCTGATGTGATAGTGGTCCATTTCCGAACCGTGCTCCATTTCCGGAGTGCCATTTTCGGCATGCTAAACCTCATTTTCGAGGCGTCGCTGATGTGATAGTGGTCCATTTCCGAACCGTGCTCCATTTCCGGAGTGCCATTTTCGGCATGCTAAACCTCATTTCCGAGGCGTCACTGATGTGATAGTGGTCCATTTCCGAACCGTGCTCCATTTCCGGAGTGCCATTTTCGGCATGCTAAACCTCATTTCCGAGGCATCACTGATGTGATAGTGGTCCATTTCTGAACCGTGCTCCATTTCCGGAGTGCCATTTTTGGCATGCTAAACCTCATTTCTGAGGCGTCGCTGATGTGATAGTGGTCCATTTCTGAATCGTGCTCCATTTCCGGAGTGCCATTTTCGGCATGTTAAACCTCATTTCTGAGGCGTCGCTGATGTGATAGTGGTCCATTTCCGAACCATGCTCCATTTCCGGAGTGCCATTTCCGGTGTCTGATGTGGGCCTCGACCCTGGGACTCATCCCCAAAACTGATACTGATGTGGGCCTCGACCCTGGGACTCATCCCCAAAACTGATACTGATGTGGGTCTCGGCCCTGGGACTCATCCCCAAAACTGATACTGCTGTGGGCCGCGACCCTGGGACTCATCCCCAAAACCGATACTGCTGTAGGCATCGACCCTGGGACTCATCCCCAAAATCGATACTGCTGTAGGCCTCGACCCTGGGACTCATCCTTAAAACCGATACTGATGTGGGCCTCGACCCTGTGACTCATTCCCGAAACTGATATTGCTGTGGGCCTTGACCCTGGGACTCATCCCCAAAACCAATACTGATGTGGTTATCGACCCTAGGACTCATCCCTAAAACTGATGCTGATGTGGGCCTCGACCATGGGACTCATCCCCAAAACTGATACTGATGTGGGCCTCGACCCTATGACTCAACCCCAAAACTGATACTGATGTTGGCCTCGGCCCTGGGACTCATCCCCAAAACTGATACTGATGTGGGCCTCGACCCTGTGACTCATCCCCAAAACCGATACTGATGTGTGCCTCGACCCTGAGACTCATTCCCGAAATATGGGCCTCGACCCTAGGATTCATTCCGAAACTGCTGACAATGTGGGCCTCGACCCTGGGATTCGTTCCCCTGGGATTCATTCTCAAAACTACTGATAATGTGGGCCTCGACCCTGGTATTCATTCCCGATGCTGCTGAGAACATGGGCCTCGACCCTGGGATTCATTCCTGAAATTGCTTATAATATGGGCCTCGACCCTGGGATTCATTCCCGAAACTACTGATAGTGTGGGCCTCAACCCTGGGAACCGTTCCCTTGGGATTCATTCCCGAAACTACTGATAATGTGGGCCTCGACCCTGAGATTCATTCCCGAAACCACTGACAATGTGGGCCTCGACCCTAGGATTCATTCCCCTGGGATTCATTCCCGAAACTGTTGATAGTGTGGGCCTCGACCTGGGATTCGTTCCCCTGGGATTCATTCTCAAAACTACTGATATGTGGGCCTCGACCCTGGTATTCATTCCCGATGCTGCTGAGAACATGGGCCTCGACCCTGGATTCATTCCTGAAATTGCTTATAATAGGGGCCTCGACCCTGGGATTCATTCCCGAAACTACTGATAGTGTGGGCCTCAACCCTGGGAACCGTTCCCTTGGGATTCATTCCCGAAACTACTGATAATGTGGGCCTCGACCCTGAGATTCATTCCCGAAACCACTGACAATGTGGGCCTCGACCCTAGGATTCATTCCCCTGGGATTCATTCCCGAAACTGTTGATAGTGTGGGCCTCGACCCTGGGATTCGTTCCCCTGGGATTCGTTCCCCTAGGATTCATTCCCGAAACTACTGATAATGTGGGCCTCGACCCTGGGATTCATTCCCGATGCTGCTGATAACATGGGCCTTGACCCTGGGATTCATTCCAAAATTGCTTATAATATGGGCCTCGACCCTGGGATCCATTCCCCAAAACTGCCTGTCTTTGCAGCTTTTTCATTTTCTTCAAAACCTGTGAACAAAAACAAGACAAAAATTGCGTGTATGTGACGTGTATGCATGTGTGCATGGATGTGTTTCCTATTCCGATAGGTTAAGTCTTCCTTGTGCTCCTTGGTGTCCTTCGCCTATAACTGTCTTTGGTTGCCCCCTGGGCTTGCTTATAGTTTCTTTTTGCCGGTTCTTTTCTGGTGATTGGTCAGTCCTCTTTAGTCTCATTTGCTTAAGTTCTCGTTGTGTCCCTTATTTGCGGGATGGTAGACTGGTCGCCCCCAGTCTTGATTTAGCTTTCTGCTCTCCGCTGCTGCATTAGGTCAAGGTGGACCACACGATATGGCATTCTACATCATCATATTATATCACATGCTACGAAATAGTCCCAATAGTTACACATATTATTGCCCTCAAAGAATGCCCAGTATTGAAACCAGAGAACCTTCAAAACATTCAACGTAACTCAAATCCAAGTCTTTGAATAAATGATCTAAGCCAGACTCAAAGTGTGTGTGTGCAAAGGTTCCTTTGCAGATTCATCCCCAGGTAAGCTAACTCAATGATTTTGTCAAAAAATGGGATCGATGGGTCAAACCAACCTAGATGTCTCAATTATCCCTGCAGTTGTTTTTCTGTGCTCAATGTGGTATGGTTTTCTTTCTCTTTTGTCTCTTTCTTTTTTCTTTTCATTTTGAACTTCTTTTTTTTTTCTTTTTCTCCTTTTTTTTCTTTTTTTTCAACACACCTACCCTTTAAGGTAACATTTATCTTCATGGTGGTCCTAATACTTGCCCATAAGTAGCTTCACGCTTATCGGTTATAGGTGGTTCAATTCTTTTCTTTATAGACTTTTCTTCCATTTTCAACCATACCACACATCATAACATAAGCAAATCAAGATAGACATCTAAGCAAATGGTCATTCACCGACCTAAATTTCTTCAACTAGTCACATTGCCAACTACTCAGGTTTTCACCGCTAAGAACCATAATCAAGTGCTTACGAGTCTAACATAGATCAACTACTCAAAGCATCAGATAAAAGCACATCCAGAGTTTATCGTTTCTAAGATTTCACCCTAAAGCAATCAATTTCATCATCGGACTTATGCCTAACTACTAAGGACTAATAACAAACAATTTTTTTTCCTTTTTCTCTTTTTCTTCTTTTTTTTTCTCTTTTTTTTCTTTTTTTTTCTTTTTTTTCATAATGGTCTTTCTATCCATGCCGTAAATTTTTATGTTCCTCGGTTTCCCTTTCCCGATATCCATGTCCGCTAAACTCTTTTTGACAAGTCTTCTTTTACCCCTAACCCAACGAATAACTATGATGGCTTTTAAGACACAGGGTTAACATGATGCGTGTATGCATGAGATGCATGAGATGCGTGCGATGTATGGAATATATAAGTCGGCCCATTATCATTCCAAAGCATTCAACCATATTATTGCGCGGTGCAAACTTGTCCCAGTTGAAAAGAACCAACAGGTTTACACTTTTGCGATAACATGGCTAAACAACTTCAAATGATAATAGGCCCAAACACAAAATGGCCCATCGGCATTTTAGAAGCTTTTGGCCCAATTGTCATAGGACACGAACTCGTCCCAGTTTAAATGGCCCAACAAGTTCATATCTCCTAACAAGAAGTCCAACTGAATCCAAATGATGATTGTCCCAAACACAAGCATAAAAGGATGGTTTCTATTGGTCATACAACTATGGTTCACATGTGGGTTTATGAGAGTGTAGACAAAGGCTCCCGCTGGCGAAGGATTGCCTACAACTAGGTCTCCCAACTCAGGGTTCGAGCGACCAAGTGAGCGCACCTTTTTTATACGCTAAGGTACGTGCCAACGAGTGATGATACATGACTGACTGTCAAATGGATTTCTTATTGAAGATTCCACAGAGGGAGGGTGGAGCGGACTCTCTTAAATACCCAAGCCTCTTAGGCTCTTATCGCCTTGGTGACAGGAATAAATAAAATAGGTCCTCCAAATTAGTCCATCACGGTAAGCTTCGAGTAAATGATTATCTAGGTGCCTTCACAGCTTTTCCTTATAGAAAGGTAGTGAATGAAGGAATACACCAAACCATTACCTAGCTCTAATAGTGCCTTTGATTAAACCCATTCAACCCACATTAGACACGGTTAACTAAAACAAAAATCACAATCATTACAAGATATTATTTCGGGGCCGATTCTCTATCCCCAGTGGAGTCGCCAGACTATAGGACACAGAAATCGGTGACGCTGTTCCAGGCTCGCGACCCAATTGGGAGTACGGAGTAGACCGCGGGGGAACTAAACCGGAGAAATAAAATGGAGTCGCCACCCAGTGTGAACTGGGAAAATGATTTAAGGCCGCACTCACCCCTCGCAAGGGAAGACCTCAAACCATTGGGTTCAGAATGGTCTCTTACTTATGCCACTTGTAATGAATGGATTTGTGCAATAATCTAACCAAATCTACGCAATAATAACCTACATCTAAGTTCGCATACAACATATATCTAAGTTTTCATATAACCTATATCTAAGTTTGCATGCATAAAAGTAAGTCGAAATAACGGCAAGCATGCAATCTTATGAACATATTAAATAAATAAATATGTGACCAAAGAATTTGGCCGTTTTCAATGTAGGACTTCGCATACTCGGTTGGACGTGGAGCATGCCGTTTCCAGGACGACAAAATAAAATATAACAAAGGGTGCCCTCATGTCTTACTTTTTAAGTCCCCTCTTGGAAGTGCGTTACGCGGCCGTTGGAAGGGTTAATGCTCCGCAACTTTTCTGGTTCACTGGTTCAATGTTTTCCTTCATCGCTTCGTTTTTTGGGCTGCAGTTTCCTCTGTTTTGAGCTGTTGTTTTTGTCTCAGTTTTGGCACTGTTTTCACGGACTGTTTTGTGGTGTTTATGGACTATTTGGGGCTGTTTTCTGGACTGTTTTAGGGACTGATTTTTGATGATTTAGGGACTGCTTTAGGGTGCAGTTTGGGGGCTATTTTGGCTATATTTTGTCGGTTATTGGCTTCGGTACTGGGTGCTTGTTGTTATTATTTCGGTAGTTTGGTGGGGGCAGTTTAGGGACTATTTTTGCTCAATGTTTTAGGGTTGGTGAGGCTGTGTATTTGCGTCTAGGGTTTATTTTGTTATTGTTTCTGGTTTGGCCGAGAGTCAGGAGAGAGAAGGGTGAGGTGTTGTCGTGTGGCTTTTTGTTTGTCTTACACAAAGTGGGAGTGTGTGGTTTTGGCATGGCTATGAGTTTGGGTTTTATTTTGTTTGTAGAGAGAATAGATATATGCGAGAGAGTCTTGAGAAAGTAGGTTTTTATTTTGGTTTTGAGAGATGAGAAAGGGAGGCCGTGAGTGTTAAAGGTTTATGGGTGGCTTGGTTCACATCCTGGATCCTTTATGTTTTGCCTCACTGCATATACTTTGTTTGTTTATGGAGGAGCTGTGATGGTGGAGTGGGGTTCTTCGGCGTGCGAGGTCATGAGTGAAGAGAGAAGGTCTGAGTGCAGGGGTTGTTGGTCGGTTGGATGGAAGGGATTAGGGTTGGTGATGAAGGTTAATGAGAGAGAGACCTGTGTACGTGAGGCATGAGGGAATAAGACGTGGTTGTCTTTTGGTGAAAGGTTTATTATTTTCGTGTGAAAGAGGGTGACACGTTGAGGGTTTATGGTTTGTGCTTATTAGGGCCGTGAATGGTTTTAGTGCTTCAATTTATGTGTGTGTGCCGAGTGGGAGAGGGGAGAGAGGTGAGAGGGGAAGAAGAGAGGCCGATTAAGGTTTTTATTTTTTTTTGTGTCGTGAATAATCTCCCCAGGGTTTTCGTTTGTGTGTCTTGGTGATGTGTGGGCTTGGTGTGTGACTTGCGGGGGTTTTTGGGCCAAGGATAAGTTTTAAAACAAAGGCCTAACAAGCAAACCCGAAGCTAAGCAAACGAATTAAATCCAACAAGGTATCAATTTCTGACTTTTCCCTTCCGACGCCTGTTTCCCGCGACTTCCACAACTTAAAGAGTAGTACCCCCGTACGAGGCTTATCATCGGGACGTATATGCAAAAATGCAGTGCCTACAGAAAAGAAAAAAGGATAAGGTACAGACGATCTAAGTAATCAGAGGCAGTAAAAAGATAGAAATATAGAATGAGATGATATGGAAAACACCATAACTTAGGATAGTAAAGGAGAATATAGCAAACCTAAACAAGAGTAAAATGCCGAAAAGATTCAAATAAAGTTTCTTCCCTACAAGTGAGATTCCCTTTCTACTCAGAATTTTTTTCCAAACAGACCCTATAGACTTTGAGTACCTCGTATAAGTAGCAAGATCCCCGAGTAATGAAGAATAGATATAAAGATAAAAGAAACAAGAAAGCAGAAATAGAAGTAAGAATTCCTACAAATAAAATATGCCAAAGAGGATGAAAAGATTTTAGACCCCAAACCCAGGCTTGCAAGTAAGTGAAAGAAATATGTAAGCAGAGATGATTAAATTACCCAACCTTAAGAAACTTGATATAGATATGATACTAAACTACATAGATTCTTAGCCTGCAATAATACTAGTTAAAGAAGTTGTCCCGACGAAGCGTATCTCATACCTAACTTACATGAGTAATAGACTCTATCATATGACAAAGTACCAAAACAATGACCATGATAACCATCGAGACGTAGGGGCTTGCCTAACCCTTTTTCAGTTAGATAAAGACAATAATGTAGATGGAGTAGTTTGTAGTCACAGTAAGTTTAGCCAAATCTAGAAGGGATAACATGATCTATTGTAGGGCTGAAAGCCTTCAAGGAAGTAAAGGCTTAAAAGAGTAAGAAGTCAAAGTAAGCAATGCATAGCGAACACAGAAGTAAAATATCCCGCTTATACAAAACTTCCCACCATACCAGAAAGAAAGGATTAGTGAGAATGTAATCACTCAAACTAAAGATACAGTATTAATACCATAACGTAGTAAGGATGAATAATAAAGAAAGTACGGTAGGAGTTTGAGAAAGTATGAATCTTATGGAGGTTCTCAGTAAGAGGTAGTATGACCAATAGCCAGAGCTAAACTACGAGTAAAATTGAAGGAGGTAATTCAGATAGTTTTTAGTAGAAGTACCTTAGTGTGAAAGCCAACACCTAATATGTAAACAAGAGAGTCATAAGCTTATAAATGAGCAGCACGAGCAACTACAACACAGGTAGCTAGTGAGAACACCATAACCGAAAGAGTCTAGGAAAATCCCCACCCTCCCAACCCTCGTTAGACATCAGCAGCAAAGATGGGCCTCGATGTTTATCTCAAGATATTCCCAGAAACAAGTAAATATATATTGGAAGCAGACTGACTGAAATAAAAACCTTTAGATATAGTACAAAAACATAATAGAATAGGAAACTAGTTCTAAGTGGGAGATTTAGAAGAAATGTTGTTTAATTGAAACAATGAAGAAAGGAAGTATTAGTCAAACAGTGACGAGGATGCAAAAAAAAAAAAAGAACAGCGTTAAACATGACTAGGGTCATGTAAGAGGTGATATCCTTTGGATAAGGAGACAAAGATATATACTACAAAAGTTTCAGATATAGAACAGAGTTGAGAGAAGACAAAAAGGTCAATAAGTAAAAGGTTTGGAAGTGGGACTGTCGAAGTGACGTGATAATATGAGTGAATACTTTGTAAGCGATGACAAAAGTACGTAACAACAAGATTTCTCAGCATTAGAATGAAACCAAGTTTTATTACGTTTTAGCTCTCATAATCTATAAAAATAACCCGCCATAGTTTAAGTTGACCAGACCACCACGGGTTTAGGACGGCCTTAGCCATGGGCGTATAGGTGGTTTGGCAGATATGTAGTATAGTATGGAATCGAGAAGATAAGTTTACTACAAATTTATATTTAGTGCAGTGGTGAGTTATCAAAGTGTTTTACATGCAAACGATCATCGGCTAAATATGAGATTTATGAGCTTGTCTATATCTGCATATATCCGATTACAGCCGCTTGGCAAAACGAGACTATGGAAGCAAAAAAAAAAGATCCAAGAATATAATAAGGTATGGAGAGCAAGTTAGTGTGAAGCACCGTAATCAAGGTTATAGAGACAACGAAAGTAAAAGTACAAATAGGATATAAATTGTAGATAGACCCGAATCGTTAGCATCGATGTCAATAATTGGGAATACAGTTTAACCAGAAGTATGCATATAGTTAAGCTAAGCTCATGACCCTTGTTTCTAAGTCATTATCCAATTGAGAAGGGTCCCGGAGAAGCTACCTATAAATAACCTCTTTAGTACCAAAGCCATGCGGTAGATAACACTAGTAAACAAGAGGTACATGAAAAAAAATTGACCATATACAACGAGGTCCTAAGCTTTAAGGATGGGTAGAGACAAGAAAACTTGTGGGACGGAACCGATAAGCAGCCTTACATGTGTGTGTGTATATATATATATATTCCAGTGTCAAGACAAAGTGAAGAAACCCAATTACAGAAGGCTCAAGTATCTTTAGAAATGAATGACCCTTAAGAAGGGATTGGGAAGCCTAGTTCTATGATTTTACATAACGAGTTAAGAAGAGTATTGAGTTCTCAACAAGAAAACTCATAAGTATATCTCCTTTAATGACGTATATAGGAAGTTCAAGCAATCAAGAACTAAAGTGTATGAGACGTCGGACCGCGAACCGAATACTAACTCAGAACTAGTAACTCACACAGATAATCGAGTAGAAGGATTGTGAGTCTAACAAGAGATCTATGAATATGGTTCTTGGACGAATCACAATAGTTGTAATTGGGCAGTAGCGTTGAGTACTCAACAGAAATTTTATGAAACGAGGACAATGAGTTACAACACAATCAAAAAATCCAAGAGCTATTATGTATGAAATAGATATTGAGATAAGAAAAAGAGTAATACAAACTTATTAGCTAAGGAGTTAACGAACATTTTGATAAAGGTCTTGGTTACTAAATCGTAGTGAACCCAGATAAGGTGGAATAGTACAGCAAAGATAAGAGTTTAAGCAAACAGAAATAGAATACAATCTTAGCTAGAACTTCCAAAATATGTCATCCAGATCCAGTATGATAATTCTATTGTCTTATAACATAATGACAGCTTATGGAAAGTCGTCAGAAAGTTGTGCCTATAGTTGTTGAAGCGGGGTGAGTTATGAGTGGTAGTCAGTTAAAAGTTGGTAACTTAAGAAAATAGCATATGAACAATGTGACTTGCGATAAGATATTCAGAACCAAGAATTTCAAGTCTAGACAGATTCCAGAAGACCAGTTATATAAAGTATTCGAGGACGAATCCTATTTAAGGGGGGAAGAATTTGTAACATCTGGTAATCCTGGCGACCTGTATATTATCATAGGCCAACGTCTGTTAAGTTTTGAATGACATAATATTTGAAATAAATCATGTTCAAACAAGTGCATTCTCATAAAATTACTTTTGGGACATCGGTAAATTTCTTGCAATTCCGATGTGGTACTTAGCTTACGTCCCAACCCGAGCAACCCTCAGTAATCAGAAAGTAACTTTATCATACAATCTTCATTTTTATGAATTTTATATCTTCGGAAAGCTAAGACCGAGACCTACAATTGTTATGTTGGACATATTTCCAAATTCGAACACAAAATGGGCCAAAAATTGAGAATTATGCTGCTGCTACAGTAAATTTTGGGTGAAGTCTAGAAATGGGTGATGTGGCACACTCTTGGCCACCCATTTCATCACAAAAAATCATCCACTTCTCCTATAAATAGACTAATATTCATTCACCTCTTTTAGGAAGCCAAAAACGTGATTCTTAAGGGCAAAGAAACTCTCAAATCTTCTTCACTTCTCATGGAAAAAGTTTGAAGGGAAAAGTGATGAAATTTAAGATCTCTTGGTTAAGTAAGCTTCTTTTTCTTCTCTCTTCCTCTTAATTAGAAACATTGGCATCTATTCTCCATTTACATTTTCATGCTTAGAAACTATGTGATTTGGGTTTATGTTGATTAAGAAGGTTGGGCAAGAAATTGAGTCATAAGGCATGTTTATGAAGTTGTTCAGAATGATTATGCCTAAGTGTGGTTGAAATAAAGCTAAGATGAAAAATGTAGATGAGGGCCGAATTTATTAGCTTGTGGGAGAAATATTTTTGATGTTTTGATGGTAATTTTTTGAGGTTTATGCACTAGGAGATAATATAACATGGATTAATGTATTTGAGAGTTGATAACTTAATAGATAAAGATTAGAGCCTTCGTTCAATTTTTATATATGGATGAATTTGGAAATTATATTTGGTGATGGTTGGGGATTGAGTATGGCCCTTGTATATGGATATGAAGCTTACAGGATTGTCTATGTGGGTGTGTGTGTGTGAAGATGGGGATTGCATTGAGCATGGTTAGTGTAAGAGTGGAAAACTGGCCCTGAATTTAGACTAGCGTCACGACGCTAGACCCCCAGCGTCACGACGTATAGTAAGTAGAAGCACTCTGTTTTGGTTCGGTTTAAGAGGGCGTCGCGACACGTAGCATCTTGTGTCGCGACGCAAAGCAAATCATACTCTCTGTCTGGGTTCATTAGTGTGAGCGTCGCGAAGTGCCAGACCCAGCGTCGCGACGCGAGGCAAGAATAATTTCATGATATTTCAGTTTCAACTTAGAATGTTAAAGGCCACCCTGAGGGTTCGTATTAATATTGACACATGCATTATGACATGTCGCTAGTAATATACATCATGTGATTGTTATGGATTGGCTAAATGGAGAAACCTAGTATAATTCCGAATCAAATTCACGACTTATGTTCTAACCAAGTTTACCGATTATAGATTGTTGGCAGAAATCCCAAGTTCTTCGAGAAAGCAAAACATGTGCCAGCCAGATTCCAAATCAGTGAATGGATATTTTTCTTTAAAGTTGACTTTTATTATGTTATTTTCCATATTAGACTTACTTTTATGCTTCTAGGGCGTTAGTTGATTTTATTGTTGTTGTTTTTTTGAAAGATCATGTTTTAAGTCACATTTGAGAACGAAATATTTTCAAAGCCTAGTTTTATGATTTTTTCGAGGCATGGGGGAAAAACCTACCTCAGTATGTAACTTGATTCAGTTATGGAATTGACGGAGAGCACATGTGCACATGTAGAGGATTGGGGGGACGGCGATACGTAACGACCCCAGATCGTAGTTCAGGACTATGGATGACAGATACCCCTTGATCCTAGTTTCAGAGCTTGTAGGGTAGCATAGATTAGCACCCTCAGTTCTAGTTCAGTGGCTTGGGGGACGACGATACGTAACGCCCCAAGACCACTAGTTTCAGGGACAGGAGTGGCATGCTTTGGGGGACGATGATACGTAACGCCCCAAAGTCATGGATTTGCACTTCTGGCTCTAGTTAGGCGTATGGAGGGACGACGATACGTAACGCCCCCATAAGTCAAGTTTTTCAGAGACAAACCAGTTTTCAGATATCATGTTTTCAGAAATAGTTTTCAGTATAGATTTTTCAGATATAAGTTTACAGACCAGACTTTCAAAAGCATATTTCAGAAAGGTTAAGCTTTATAAAAGAGATTCCAGACAAGTTTTTTTTTTAAATAGTTCAGAGTTTCCAGACAAGAAAATTGGATTTTCATATAATTTGGTTTTTCTGAAAGAACCTTGGTTTTGAATTAAATTGTTTCTTCATAACATTCCAACTTTTATCGTCCACTCACTTAGATCGTTCAAACGGTCTAACCCCTCACTCCAGTTTCTTTATTTTGCAGGATACCCGGAGGATGCGCTTAAGAGGACGGATACTGATGGCATTCACTAGAGGATCTGAGTCCACCAGGTTGAGTTACAGTTCAGTCAGAGTCATGTATTTTGCATAATGTATAGTAAAGATTTCATTTGTTATATGTTTAAGTTTTATTACCATGGTTGTATTGTAAAAAAGTGTTGAGTTCATGACATGAGTCAAATGGTACTTATGTTAAAATGAGTTCGGGCAATGGTCCAATGTTTGAACTATAATTGAGATGAGTTAATAATGATGTATACAATTATAAGTCAAAGGCTCATGGGAATAGTATGGCATATTCTCTGCCGGTAGTATCACCGGGATCGAGGATGTTACAATTGCCCAACTCAACAACATAAATACATAATACTTCTCATACTAAGTACTCAATTACATTACACATTACAACCCTGACAGTGAACACTTATAATGCATTACATATGTAACATTTACTATATAACAAGAATTTTTCTAGCTCTGACTGAACTAAACTCTGTCTCTGACTTGACCTAGTGGACCGAGCACCCTAGTGACTGCCATCAGTATCCATCCTCTCGAGCTCGTCCTCCGAGTAAACCTGTAAAATAAAGAAACTGGGAGGGGTTAGATCGTTTGAATGATCCAATGCGTGGACAGTTTAAAAATATGTGTTAAAATGCTTTTTGAAAATCCATGGTTCTAAAATCGAATTCATCTCAAATCATCTTTTCTGAATTCTCTTTCATTATCTGAAAACTATTTTATTTCTGGAAAATTTTTTTTAAATATGCTTTTGGTCTGTAAATCTCTAAAATTCTCATAAAAGCGGTTTTTTGTGAAAACTCTTTCTTAAAACCTTTTTTCTGTAAGTCTGTCTCTAAAAGCCTGTTTCTGAAAAGCTATTTCTGAAATATTTGTATCTGAATGTCTAATGAAAACCTGACGCATGGGGAAGTTACATATCGCCGTCCCTCTATACGCCTAACTAGAGCCAGATGTGCAAATCCATGACATTGAGGCGTTATGTATCTCCATCTCCCAATGCATGCCACTATTATGTAACTGAAACTAGGGTCTAGGGGCGTTACGTATCACTATCCCCAAGCCACTGAAACTATGATCTAGGGGCATTACGTATCGCCGTCCCCCTAGTCATGCTCTACTTGTGCACATGTTTAACCCGTTAATTCCATAAGTAACATCTGAGGTGGGTTTTTTCCCATGCCTCCAAAATAAAACCCATGTCTGTCAATTCCAAAAATCTCTAGATTGGGCTGGGAAAATATATTTCGAAATGAGGCTAAGTTTATCCATTCGAGCACTTGTTATCATTTCAAGGCGTATCATACTTATATCATGATGTAATGTATGTATGCGAGCTGATATGAGACCTTTAGGGTGGCCTCTAACATTCTAGGATGAAACTGGAATGAACTAAAATGATTCTGGGAATTTCTGTTCACGTGACGTGACTCTGCCTCTTGGGCGTCGCCACTCCTACACATGCTAATTGAACCAGTGAGCATCATCTGCCCTTTGGGTGTCGCGACTCCCACACGCATCGCGACTCTAAGCGCTGAACGTCGCGACGTCCACCAAGCAGAGACGAGGCAGTGAGCTTCCTCTGTTTTCTGTGTCGTGACGCTAGTCCTTGGGCGTCTCGACTCTCACATTTTAGAACCGAATCAGAGGTAATTTTTCCAGTACGCATCGCGACGCCAGCCTATTTTTTCAGGACTCATCTTCCACTTCATCTTCACTCTCAATTTCTATAATACAACTTAAGATGTAACCACAACAAATACATAAGATATCATGAATAACACACTCTAACATTCTCTTTTATCCAAAGTCCACACACCAACCATTTACCTTAATAACATCAAATTACCAACTCTAATCCCCCATCACATTCATACATATAAAAGCTTTATTTCATGTTTATACCTCCAAAACATCTGTCAAAATACATGTTAATAACTCTTCTAATGCGAATTATGCAATTCTCATTACTAGGGTAATACAAGATGTGAATTGGGGCTTTGATCTCTTTGCCCAAATCTGAAAATTAAAGAGAGAAAGAGAGTTAGAATCTTACTTTGGAAGCCTTGGAACTCAGAAATTATCACTTTTCCATCAAATTTATAGCATAAGAATGAAGAAAATAGAGCTACTCATTTCCATCTAACTCACATTTTTTACTTGAGAAGAGGATGAATGAATGTGTCATTTTTATAGTGCATAGAATTGATTTTGTTTACAAAAGAATGGCTTGGATGATGCCACATCATCCAATTCTAGATCATCCTCAAATTTACTATAACAGTCCATGAAATTTAGACTTTTGACTTATTTCTGATTTGAGTTTGGAAAAAGTCCAATGCATAAATTTTAGGTCTCGGTCTTTGATTTTCGACGATATAAAATTTATAGAAATCAAAGATCGTATGAAAAAGTTATGGCTCAAATACCATGGGCTGTCCGGAGTGGAATATCGTACTATTTCGTATCAAATTTTCGAAGAATTTACCGATTGTCCCCAAAGTCATTTCATGAGTGTATATGTGTTCAAACATAATTTATATTATATAACACTCGTCCCACAATATAACGGTAGTTGAGATGACCAGATGTTATATTTTCCCTCATTCATCTCACTGTTTTATCTCTCTTTACTATTGGCCTCATTCATATTTTCCCTATTTCTTTGCACACTTTCAGCCTCATCCACATTTTGCTTCCCACTTGCATTTTTCAATCTCACTTGATCTTTTTAGACTTGCTTAAGTATTAAAGGAACAAGTATAATGGATTTTCCATCTTTCACTCAGTTGTACCTATTCCTATACCTATCATAAGTCATATTTCTATCATATTGCCATAGTCTACCTAATAAAAGAGGTCCTGGTTGCATTGGCACTACATAACACATCACTTTATCACTCTATCTGCCAATGGATAGAGATCTTAACACTTTCTTATTCACCCTAACCCCCACTCAATCATTCAATCATTGTAGTCCATAAAATCTAGCATGTGAGATGTATCAAGCATCATAAAATCACGATCCTCCCGGTGTAACTCCGGTAATTCATTTTGGCATGTGATATGTATCGAGCATCATAAAATCACGTACAAGTGCATTGGTATTCATAAAATTATTTTTCGAAAATTCGACGAAATATTTACAGTTCCTATACGCGATAAATTTTCTTTCACGTACCAAATAAACTTTAGTATTATGGCTATAACTTGAGTTACTGATATTCGATCTTTATATCGTCGGAAATCTTAGATAATGATTTACAACTTCATGTTGAATATTTTCCTATACCCAATCAAGGTCAAAAATGTATGTTTTTTTGGATGAACAGTGTAGTTTTGAGAATGAACTAGAAAATGATATGTGATTATTTAAATTATTATTTTAATAATAAAAATCTTTTTGTTATGCTATATAAACCTTACTATTCATCATCTCTCTCACTTCTTATCTATGAATTTTGGGTCCTAGGAATAACAACAAAATCTTTTCCTTTCTCACGCCAATAATAAAGGAAAAAGTGACTCCATCAAGGAAATCTTCTAACTAAGTAAGTCTCCATCTCTTTCCTTCTTGAAATTTCAAAATCCATAGCATGATTCCATCTCCCTAAATTTCGAATCCATGGAAGGACTAAGGTTATTTGAATTCATTTGGGCATGAATGAAAGTCTTAAGTTGATATTGATGTATTTTAAGATATTAGGTTATGATTAAGTATGGTTTTGATTGAAGTTCAAAACAAAAAAAAAAATCATAAATGGTTCTATGGTCGAATTTTACAAGGATGAGTGGATGTGTGATTCTCGCTATTTGAATATGATTATAGTTTGTGATGATATGAATTCATTTGTATGATGGAAATGATATGCTAGTTGGGTTTGATTACTCTACAGCCGATATTGTTGAGATAAGGAGATGAGAATTCTTTTTGTGTTGATAATTAAATTCCTTATGGATGTTAATAAACACTTCTATTTTTTATTATGGCTTTGATTTCCTTGAAATTTTTCAAGAAGGACCAATGAGTCCTATTGTCCGAGTATGTTTATTATGTGATTAAGTGTGTAAACATGCATGAAATGATGCCTAGCAATGTAGTATGTGTGAAAGGAAATTGAGAATGTTAATAGGCGAAAATATATAAAGCCTTGATTGAGCATGAAGTGCAAGGAATAGAAGAAGGTTATGTTGTGTTCTCGATAATTTTATAAGCATATATAAGTAGTGCTTAGTCATAGTAGTAAGAGATGTGTGTAAATTTATGAAATAATTAAAAGATGGATTCCTCTGTAAATGGCCAACAAAAAGGGAAATAAGCATGTTTTAGAACATGTGCAAGCTTACGCGGGACGACGGTCAAATCCTGGTACGTATGGCGATGTGAGGGAGACTTCCCAATCCCGATCGCTATATGTGTAGTTTTCAGCTTATATTTATAGTTTATGAGAATCAGTTTTACAGACACGTGTACAGTTTTCAGAGCATGTTCATGTTAACCATTCAAGTTATGTTTTCGAGTTCTAGTTTAAGTTTATAGTTTACGATTAGTTTTTTCATGATTACAATTTACAGTCAAATTAATCATTTAATCATGTTCCCAATTTCAGTTTTAAATCATGTTTTCAGTTTTATGAAATAATGTTAAGACACATTCTCGATTTACATTTTTTTAGTTATAATGTCTAATTACGATTTTAAGTCATGCTTTCAGGGTCACGACATGATACTCGTTGTTAGTTGTCTCGCAACATCATGTTTTTCGCTTTCAGTTATGTTACAGGATCTAAGTTGTAATACAGTCACGTGCATTATGTTGCATATACATTCATATTTCAAGTTTGGCGTAGTATTTTTTAGTTATATATTTATATTTTTATAAAAATACATAATCAGGTTCACTTAATTTATATTTTAGCATTTACTTATTAAGTCGTTCGTACGACTCTCATTTTTTTTAGTTTTAGTCTTTGCAGGGATTGCACGTATACATGCGGAGGACGAGCTTGCAGATGATGGACTTCTGCTGCTGCAGTCATTAGGGTAAATTATCGAGGTTTAAACCCATAATATGTGTTTAGATTAAGTGACTAAAGTTCTTTAGTGTTGTAATTGAAGTTATAATAATTTATGTTGAAATATCCTCGTGTGTTGATGTATGTTTAAAGCATATCTATTTTAGATATATTATACGATGGTATGAATGCATAGCAAAAATTCTAGATTTGGTTTATTTCTTTTTGGAGTCGTTCAGATGTAATGATGCATATGGAATGAACAAATGTCAAACAAGGAACATATCGCATTAGGTCAGTCACAGTCGAGTCATGGGTCTATGTGTTGGGGTTTTGGGCAAAGGGCGCAGCAGAAGCGCTGTTTGGGCGAAATCGTAATTTTAAAAAATTTTAAATTACCGAATGAATATTCAATATCCAATATGAATAATTCATTCATATTACACCTAAAAATGTTTATTCGATATCAAATAATGACATAAACAACTAAGAAACGTCGCGAAACTTTTACGAAAATATTTTTCCGCAAAATGGCTTAAAAAACATTTTTTGACCGAACCGATCACCCAATACACATGAGGGCTGCCCAGGTCAGCCCCAATAGTATTAGGGCAGTTCATGGGCTGCCCAAACAGTGACAAATTCACAGTTTGGGCAGCCGTCACCCCCGGTTGGCTCAAAAGTCACCTGGTAACGTTGTTTTTCGTCGTTTTCGCTTATTTCAACTCCAAAATAAATTCCGGAAATTGTTCCAACACCCAAAACACATCCAATATATTCAAAAGACATAATTTCATCAACATATGAATAGTATTTCCAGATCTGATCCATAATTGAAATATATCAATTTTGCATGCTTTAAATCCAATTTTTCAAGATTAATCCAATTAATCAAAACACCAATCAAAGTCACCACACATGAACCACCAAAGAACAATTCCAGGCATTACAAGAGTGGTCATAACACTCTAGAATGGAAACATATCATCCAATGATTAAATTGAATCGATATTATAATAATATCATTCAAAACTACTTCACACATGCTATATGCATCCAATTCTATCTTCACAACACCAAAAGCCCCAAATTTAACAAGTAAAGAAAATCCTAGAACTATTCTAGGAACACAAGAACAGGAAATAAAATTTCTAAGCTCAAGAACATAAAGAATTACCTTTAATTCTCCTTTTTTCCTAAGCTTTTCTTGAATTTTTCTTCACTTTTCTCCCTTGAATCATCAAAGAAATTGGAGAGGTATTTGTAGAGGAAGTTTTCGGCCTTAGCAAGCTTCTAAGTGAAAGAAAAAAAAAATCTTTTTTAAAGAAGCAATGACCGACTCTCCAAGGGGCAAAATGGTCATTTTTAAAATTTAATCCAATTAAATAACATTAAGCTTTTTAGTAGCAAATCAATTTGCACACATTAGCTTAATTAAATCATGACATGTGTTTCAATAATAATTAAACATATTTCATAACATTTATGAAATATGGATATTATTTAACTATTCAAATATTTAACAATTAAATATCTAAATAATTAATTATTATAATTATTATATATATGTATTTTTATTTACATTAAATAACAAATACATATATTAATGGCATGTGTCAAAGTCTCATTTGATAATTAATTAATATGTATCAAATGGAATTTTGTATCAAATACAAATACATATTAATTATTAAATTACCAAAATCCCCTAAAACATGTGTTATCGTTTAACCGATTAAATGATTCGAATTAACTCATTTAATCTGATGTAGTATTATGAATAATCTGTATTATTCATAACGCATTGCCCAAGTGCTCAACGAGTACACTTCATATTGTGGGACTCTCTAAGTTTAGGTTTATCCGTCACAAAATCCAATTTCGTGTCCATAATTCACCCACTCATGAATTATGACGACCGCGGATAATCTCGCTAAATTATGCAAGTCGAGGTCATTGCATACGTATAATCCCTCCGTCACAGGCTATCCATATTATACCTAGGATATAGATAAAAACGTCAAATCCTTTCGGTATAATATAGTCGACTTTCAATTTACGATCTCTAAATAACACTCGAAACTGATTTCCGAAGTTATACCACAGCCATGGATTTACTAGATCGCAAACACGTGTTAGGATGCCTATGCCCTGTACAGAGGACTAATGGATTCTATCTTGATACGCACAGGATATCATAATCATCAGTCCACACCCAACGAACAGGAGGAGGTCTGATCTAAATAGATCGGTGAGGTGACTTCCATCAAAGTGTGGAGGATAACTCATATATCCACAGTGGTATCTCAAGTCGAAGGACCACTATGCTCGCTCAACTCGAGAGAAGATTCCTATTGACGTTGGTGTACCATCAATTAGGAAATCTCAGTGAGTCGTTCAGGTTATCAAATAAACACCTACATGTCTATACGAGTCTCCCGAGACTCATTGTTTATTGGGATAATCCATCGGACCAAGTCACGATATACGACATGTACTGGTCTCGGCAGATTTTACTAACCGACCCGTGTTAGTAAATCTTGACCAGGAACTATATTTAAGGATATACAACTTATAGTGACGCTTCCCAATGTCAATTACAAACTACGTTGTAACTGCGCACTACGTTGTAAATCCTATGGTTTTTGTCTAATATACACGTATCATTAAATCATATTTAGTTTCAATCTAATCTTAATCAGATATCTAATCGTAATTAGATCGAATATGTATATAAAAGACAAGAGGTGCTACAATTAAATAAGTAATATTATGGAAAAATGAATTATTCGTATTTATGAATCGGACATAAATACGATCCGGATTGGCACTCTGAGCACCAACCTTAACACTATGACCCAAGATATGTCATGTATGAGTTAGACATGATTATGTAGCATGTTAAGCAGTTAGGTCATGTGCATTTTAGTTTCAGTCAAGACAAAGTCTGTAATATGTGATTCGCATAGTTAATTAATAGAAATGAAATATGTTAAGTTAAGTATAAGCAGTCATGTAGTTCATGGCAAGTCAGACATGTATAAGTCAGGGATAGTCAGGTAATGCATGTCATGTTACGAAGCTCATGGAGATGACTTACTGTCTCATGCCGGTTGCGTCTTAAGAAACTAGGACGTGACACAAAAGTAGTCTCAATTTCTCTACAAGTGTAGTACTAGCCACATTGGTTCAATTCCCACTGTTAATAATCATGTTTCCAACTTTGTTACTTATCAAACATCTAGTATGAAATATATTCTCTCTTTACATCTCAACATCATCTACCTTCACTTGTGTACTCAAAGCACATCTAGTAATAAGTGTCATACCATTTTCATGACGTTGAACTCTCTCATCATCACTTGTATCCTCTAGTTCATCGGAAAATTATATTATGTGCCGGGTGTATATGACATCTCTCTCACAGCAGGCAGGCCCCATAACTGTGTGGGGCTCGCCTGCTGTGAGAGAGATGGCATATACACCCGGCACATGATATACCACCTCTTAGTTCATGCATCTCATTTAGGGATGGCAGTGGGTAGGGTATGGTGCGGGTTTTCCATTACCAAATCATCACCCGCATATGTAAATAAATTACCAAACATGCACCATACCCGTTGCGGGTTTTAATTTTCATTAACAAACATGCACCGCATATAAAAATAAATTACCAAACCCGCATTGGTACCCAACGTATTTTTTGCGGGTTTTTAAAATATTGAATTACTTTTTGTTCTTAATAATATAATTTTTTTAATTAAATAATTATTTTTATTTGCTAGTTGTAGTTTTCACATCGTTTTTCATTTGACATATACTACATGCAATGTATGTATATACAGTACATAGATAACATAATGTATGAAATACTCAGTACCATATGTTTATTTTTTCATATAAAACATAATTAAAACGAGTCTTCCCTTCATAATTATAATGATCTAAGTTAGCCAACTCAATCGAAAATAAGCTAAAAAGTAATCATCAACATTTGGTCATATTTTTATGCTAAGTGTAATGAAAGTGATGCTTACAAGGCTCAAGTGGTGTAAGTGTAATGAAGAAGCAGGAAAGTTACTGAAGTTGCAGCAAACACTAGCTTATTTTGCTCTCTCTCGTTTCTGATCATGTGAACTTAATCCAAATTTTGTATTATAATTTTATTAACAAGTGTGATTAAAAAAAAATAATAATAGTCATGCAAAAAATCTTCAGTTGGGCAGGTTGCGGGCTGCGGCTGAGTGGAGTGTGGAACTGTGGATTAGTGTTTTAGGTTTAGGTTTTGTTAGTTATTTTTATATTAAGGTTTTTTTATATTGTCCTAAAAATATTAATTAATAAAAAATAATATTGCGAGTATGCGGATACCCGTATTTTTTTCTTAAATACCAAACCCGCACCGCACCCGCAGCGAGTTCTGCTTTAAATTACAAAACCCGCACCGCACCCACTAATATATTTACCAAATCCTACCCATTGCGGGCGGGTTTTTGCGGATTTGCGGGTAAAATTGCCATCCATACTCATCACTATCATTCTCGCCTTCCATAACTACTTCTCTACTATCAAGCATCATCATAGCCCTCTTATTTGGACACTGAAGCAATGTACCCAGAACCCAAACACTTAAAACAATTGATATCTCTATTCTTTGAGGTGATGCTATTGGTCTAAAATTACTAGAAGACTCATCATTCTGCGCTGGTGGATGTGTTTTGGCCTTCTTTACTGAGGAAACCCCATCATTCATTTCATTATCCCCTCTTGGTTTCCATCGTATACTTGAACCCAAGAAAATCTAGCAAGTCCATTTCTCTTTATTTGTCTCTCCACATATTCATAAGTTCTATGTAATTCTGCAACTCTACTGCATTAGGTACTTATATCTCTATTTAGCCCAGTCAAAAACTTAACCAAAGTAGCCTCCTTATCTTCCTCCATATGGATCGAATTTTTTCAAAGTCATTGAAACAAAGGTGCAGAAATGGTCCATAATTTAGGTATAAAGTCGGAGACGTAATTTAAACATCTTAATAATCGTTGAAGTTGGTTTTTACCTTTTATTTAATCTTTTAATATTTATTATCTATTCTTGAATATATATATATATACATACACACACACACACATATATATAAAGATACCAACTATTTACATCTTTATAAGATTTAAGAAATAAATAGCTAAAACTAAATAGGTAATGAGGAGGAGATAGATTTTACCTGATCATTATTCCTTCCTTAAATAAAAAATAATATTAAATTTTCCTTTTCTTTCTCTCCAATATAACTTCTTTTTCATTCTTTTTTTCCTTTTAAAAATGGATTTTTAAAACCAAATTATGTAATTATGTAAAAATATTAATAATTAAACAAAAAGGTCACACATTATTTTTAGAGAGAATTCGAATTTTTCACCAAGTGTACCAGGCTACCAAAATTTATATTTAGGTATCAGTTGGTGGTATAACCAATAATTATTTCTTGAGACCGGTTTTGAGATTTGGTTCCTGCTCATTAGAAAGAGGTTGTAGTAATATTGACGTTATAATAAAAGAAAATTTTGAGAAAAAAGAATCATGTGTTATATAAAGAATAAAAAATATAAGAAGAGAATATATCTTAAGGTTGTAGGTTTTTCTTATTAATTCTGAATGAATGAATGAATGAATGAATGAAAACTATAAAGGGCTCCTCTGTACTTATAGGGATGAATTATGGTGAGATAATTATCCTTATTTAATATGAGATAAGTTACAAGAATAATAAAATAATTATCTAAATTATACAAGATAAAGATTAAAGTAGTGGGGACCATACTACATATTTACAACACTCCCTATTGGGCCCGAATATTTTAATCTCACATAATTTATTTGGCTTCTAGATGTGATGACATTGCCCCCATTAAAACCTTGCCAGTAAAACCCAGTGGGACAAAACCTGGTCAAAAGAAATAGAGTACAATACATTTGTGTCACGTCAATAAATATGCTCTCACTGATGAATGCTCTCCATCAAACGATATTATCATGATAACTTATAAAGTTGAAGTATGCCAATGCTATGTATAAGTTTCTCAAATGTTGATGTCGACAAAACTTTCATAAATAAGTCTGTAAAATTACTGGTTGAACGTATTTGCTTGACATCAATTTGCTTACTGTATTGGAACTCAATATTGTAGAAGACCTTTGGTGAGATGTGTTTGGTTCTGTCTCCCTTGATATACCATTTTCTAATTTATGCAATACAGATAATATTATCTTCATATATCACTTTTGGAATATTTATACCAGAGTTCAAGTTGAATGTTCTCTGAATGTGATGGATAAGTGACTTTAACCATATACATTCTCTATTTGCCAATCTGTGAACTTGGCTTATAAGGTTCAGAGAGGTATCTTACACAGTACAACCAACTAGACTTGGATTTTATGATAGCTCATTTGAATAAAACAACCCTAAGACTTTAGTCCCATGAAGATAACAAAAGATATGTTTGACGTCATTCTAATTTCGTCGAGTTTACACAAAGCTAAATCTTGCTAATAAATTTACCGGAATTCAATATCAGGTCTGATGTATTGAGCTAAATGTAACAAGGCATCAATTTCACTAAGATATTATACTTCCGAACCAAATATCTATTCATTATCTTCTTTAGAACGAAATGGATCCTTTTTAGGATTGTGAGATCGGACTACCATGTGAGTACTTAATGGATGAACATTATCCATATTGAAGCGTTTTAGAATCTTCTCAACATATGCAGACTGATGGATAAATACTCTGTTTTTTATGCTCGATCTGCAAACTGAGACAATATTTATTTTTTCCCAAGTCTTTCATCTCAAATTATTTTTTCAAATATTCAGCAGTTTTTAGAAACGCTTCAAGAGTTCCAAATAAGTTCATGTCATCGACATATACTGCTATAATAGTAAATCCAGATTTAGACTTTCTAATAAATACGCAGGGGCAAATAGGATCATTTATGTATCATTCCTTCATCAAATATTCACTCAAACAATTGTACCACATACTTTCGGATTATTTTAATTCGTATAAAGACTGTTGTAAGTTGATTGAACATAATTTACGATCCTTTGATTTATATGATTTAGACATTTTCAATCCTTCGGGGATTTTAATATAATTATCAGTGTCAAATGACCTAAATATCCATGCATATATCAAGTCTTTTAGAGGCTGTCAAACTTATTAAAAGTTGAAACGTAATAGTATTCATCAAATGAAAATACATTTATAGTCAATATTAGGTCTCTACAGGAAACCTCGTGCGTGCTTTATATGTAATTATCTCATTGTATTTATTACGTTTCTTTATTAATACACATTTATATCCAATAGATTTGAGATCTACAGGAGTCTTGGGACTATAGGCCAAATACTTGACGTTTGGCTAAAGAAATCAATTTTGCTTGAATTGCTTCTTTCCATTAAAGCCAATCATATATTTGTTTAGATCTATCGATAATTTGAGGTTCAAAATCATTTGTAATGACAATAGCTAATGTATATGAAAACACATTGTCGATGATTATTTCTTTTCGATCCCATATTTCTCTTGTATAAGTACATTTTGTAGATTTTTTCTTAGTTTTGGATTTGTGAGCCTCATCAGGGGCTACTATCTCTTCAAGGTTTATTAGTTCTTATGGAAATGATGATTCAGAAGATATAGGTACATTTATTACTCGAGCATTATTTCCAATAGGATCTGGATCTATCGTTTTCCTCCTTTCGGGGAATAGTATCTTTAGAACCAAGTGGTATGCCACGCTTCTTACGTGTAACAGATAATCCATTAGCTACTTTTACATTAGATTCTTCAACAAGAATAATCACTCGGGTTAGTGTATAAACAATTAGTATACGTGACATGATTACTTTTGATGTCTCTATAACTACATCATGTAATTGATTTACAATTTGCTGTAAATGAACTATCAATTACACTTTATTTTCGTATTGACTAGTGTGAGAATTGTAACGGCCAAATATTTTACAGCGTAGCTAAGATAGAATTTTGGGAACTTTGATAAAAGGTTTTTTTTTCTCGAACTTAAAGCAAATTATGAAGTCAAATTTAACAAGCCAATGGGCCTAAGATAGTATACGATGATGGACCAAATGAATTTGCCCATTATAAGTATGACTTGGGCCTAAGTTCTTAAAAAAAAAAAAAAAAAAAAATCAAGACTAAGAGTGTGTTTGGTTGGGGGTTTTGGAGGGGAGTGGATAGGAGGGGGTAATTATTTTAAATTATGTTTGTTTGGTTCAATTTTTTTAAGGGGAGAGAAGCAAAATCTCTCATAAGCCAATTTTAGCTCTCCTCCAAAAGTGGGGGGTTTTGGAGGGGAGAGAAAGTAAGCAATTAAATTTTTAAATACATTGACTAAATTATCCCTACTTATATATTAAAATCCAAAATTGTCCTAATTACAAATCCTTCTTATATTTGCTTCACCATTCAATTTTTCTTATCCTCTTCTCTTATATTTGTTTTAATTTTATTTTTAATAACACGTATTAGGTAAAGCTTTTAATTTTAATTTTATTCTTTATTAATTCAAAGATAATATAAGTCTATATTGTTTTAATTTTATTTATAAAATGCTACAAGGATAAAATAGTAAATTAGTTTTAAAATCTCTCCCCTCCCTTCTTTAAACAAACATATATCTAATTAAAAATTCTCCCATCACCTCCCCTCCCCTCCCCTCCTTTAAACCAAAGAGACCCTAAGACTAAGGAATATGAATGAAGAAGAAAAAAAGAAAAGGAAATAATTTTTTATTTCTTCTATCATTGCCGAGAGTTGAGTGAGAGAGAAAAAAAAAACTTAATTTCCTTAGCCAAACATGGAAAGAGAAATGGAGGAAAGCAAGCTTCAAAAGGGTAAATCCAAGTCTCAAAAAGTGTTTTGACCAAATATTAACTCTATTTTAAGGTGAGTAGTGGTTACTAAGTTTATTTTGATTATTGTTTTGATGAATTGTGGAAGTTGTTAACGTTGTTAATAATGTTATATTAATGTGTTATGGGAAATAATTGATTAAGGAGTGTGGGTTATGCTTTAGTAAACCCTAGAAGTTATCTCGGAATACAGTTTTTGAGGATTTAAATGATGGGTTGTGGATGAGGGAAGTTTAGTAATGTTGGATGTTGATGGTGATGATTTTATATAACATGAGTGCATAATTGATGGCTTGGGAGTAGTTTTTGTTTTTGGCAGCTAGGGGGAATATATTTTAGCTGTATTTTATTCATGTAGATGTGTAAGTAAGGTGTCATAAAGCATGAAAATCATGGTTGAATTAAATGGCTTAGATAGAACAATGAGTTATGGTATTTGGATAGTGAATTCGGATACTGTGTAGTCCAGACAGGTTGTAATATTTTAGCTATAACTTGAGTTCTAAATCTCAAATTTATGGAGAATCAAAAATCTAATTTTTGGAAGGAAAATTGGATAAATATTTTGTTGGACATGATGTATTGTTGTAGGTGTTATATGGAGAAGAAAGTATTATGGAATGGAATTTGTATTAAAGTTTATGGAATTGTAAGAGTGTGTTAAGATTAACGGTGTTAGTGGGTGTTAATGGTGATTTGGTATTGGGAAATATTTGGAGTAAGAGGGCTGTTATACTTGTTTTAATGAGAAACTTAATGCAGTAGGTATGGTATCAGAGTAATCTAAATAGTATGAAGTTATATGCTTATAAGTTGAGTCCTGTAGGTCGAAATCACGTTCTGTAAAATTCTGGATAAACTAGACACATAAGAGAATAACATATCCAACAGTCAGAATATATAGATTTAAGATGAGGCCGAACCAAATTTTTGAAATGGATGACCTGCTGCCTCTATGCCCAGTTTTTTTTTTAATAGCCCCTGAACTTCGATCTATAACTTGAGTTCTGAAATTGAAATTGAGATCAATAAAAACTGACATAAACTAGATACAATAAGGCCTATTCTAATAAAATTTCAGACCCGGATTCATTCCCAATTAGTTACAGTGAATTTTCAAATTTAGGCATTGGGCAGTGAATTCTTAGTGACTAGTAGAGTCTAAATTCCCGCATCCGTACTTGCGTAACTCCAAACCTTAGTCCGTAAAAATTCATAGACCACGCTTATAAGTTAGTAACTCAGTGAGGTCAAGTATTCATGCATTGCATATTTTATTTGTTGATCGGAATCATATCTCACAACTTATGATCTAATAAAGTTTATCGATTATAGATTATCGGTAAGAACCGCGATTCTCTTCGACACCGTGAAGTAGTGCCAGTCCGTTTCCAAATCAGTGAGTGGACCCGTTTCCCAAACTGATTTTATTTAATCGTTTTGATAAGAGAGTTACTTTTAAATGTTTTAGAGCGTTAGCCATGTTTGTATACAGATGTTTACTATTGAAAATGTCTTTTTGAAAGGTTGATTTGAAAGCTTGAGTTTTATGATTTTTAGAAGCATGGAGGAAAACCCACTTCAGTATATAACTTGACTGAGTTATGGAATTGACAGATACATATATCGTGTGCACACGAAGTTCAGGACTAGGGATGACAGATGCCCCTAGATCTTAGATTCAGAATCTGGAGGTAGATAGAATATATCTGCACCTCGACTCCAGATTTGTGGATTGGGGGACGACGAGATGTAACGCCCCAAGACCATCAGATATTTGCTTACGGGGGGGACGCCCTTAAGCGCCAGATTTTACCTATGCGGAGACAACGATACGTAACGCCCTCATGCGCCAGATATTCAGATACAGATTTATCAGAAACAAATTTTTCATAAACGGATTTCCAGAAACAGATTTTTAGAAAAGATAAGTTTTACAAATAGATTTCCGAGAGAGATCAGTTTTACCGGAAGAATTTAGAGTTTTTCAGACAGAAAAAAAGAGTTTAGAAAAGATAGTATTTCTTGAGACAATTTCGGCTTCCGTTTTAAACTGTCCACTCATTAGGTCGTTAAAACGATATGACCCCCCCAACTCCACAGTTTGGTTTTGCAGGTAGCTTTATCTGGTGGCCATAACCGAATAGGAGCCTAGGATCGAGGAATAGAGTTTACTGCAGTCATTAGAGTATGGGTCTATCATGCTAAGTTTATTATTTGTATTCAGATAGAATGCATGTATGTCGATGTGAGTCAAATATAAATGTACATGATGTTATTTATATAAAGTATAAGTATTTATTTAAAGTAAGTAAGTTTGTTTTAATTAGTTCGTGAAATAGTTTAATAAATATATGTCTCTTATACTAGCATAGTTAAAGGAATAATCAAGAAATTTTAGAAATGTTCAGAGGCTCAGGGTGGTGGTGAGGATCCATCATCTGCCGGTAGCATCTCCGGAAGGAAATGTTACAAAGATGGTATCAAAGCATGGTCTTGGGGTCAGTGACTGCAATAGGAGGGTGATAGTGTCTTATGTATGTGGTATGTCTGGGATACCCATATATAAGGGGCTACTCTCCAGTATCTTCGATTCTATAGTATGTCTGGATTTACATTAATATGAAATATTCTATAAAGATGGACCCCTGAACTTCTAAGGAATACGACTCCTTGAAGGAGGTGTTAGGCAAGTGACCTAGTTTGTATATCCTCTCCCCATGCAGAGTCACATCTTCAGTAGCTTAGTATGTCAAAACAATACCAGAGTAAGATGGTAATACCGTATGGAATAATCGTAACAGTAACCTCCAATATAGGTTTGTAACTAGTACCGATGTTCGAGAAATTACTTCAGATAATTAGAATGGACTACACTGTAGAAGGAATGATGAGAGTATGTACGTTAGAAGATAATATAGAAATACTTGCCATTAACTGAGCATATATATAACGATAGTTATAGGGAAACGTTTGAATGGATACATTATAGCAAAGAGGTGAGGAACTTCTAGTGGGATGTTTGAAAGTCAGAGAAACATTAGTCGTTAGGACTTGAATACTTGAATTAGTATAAGAGAGTATAATGGGTCAAGAAAATGTAAAAACAGCGTATGACATCGTCTATACCAATCTTCGACTAACGAATTAAATGGATATAGTTCTATGGGTTCCTCAGATTTCAGGGGTACGACAACATTGCGAATTTAGAAAGCCATATGAGAATTTGATGAGATTATTAAGGGATTAGTTGTTGTGATTAAACACACAATAATAGAGGTGATTAGAGAGAAAACTCTTCTTTTATATTACTCACAAAAGAATTACAAAGCTTTATAACCCAAGCTTTACAAAAAACTCTCACAACACTTTACTCTCTATTAAACTCACTTCTGGGATACTATAACAATGATCCTAAAGCTCAGATTTATAGTGAAACAAAACGTGTGCACTGTTGCAACACGTTTTGCTTCACGCGTTGCATGAGTTGGCTGCCAAAGCCAAAGCCTTCACACGTCTGCCTTGCTTTCGGCGCACACGTCTTCTGCATGACTTTTGCATACTGTCTTCAACAAATCCCCCCTCGGTGAAGATTTCCCCAAAATCTGAGCCGACCATCAATCATCCAAACCCGGATCCTCCAAATGATCCACCCCTGGTTGCATCTGTATGACTGCCTACGTACCCTGAGTTGGGATCAAGCCAATCGTAGTTCTCTGAATCTCTCCACTCTGACTATGTGGAGAGTTTTGTCATCCCGGCTATGGCACGACAGATTTCAAGCTTTTCTTTCGGTAAAACTTCGTGAACATATCGGCAACCGTTGTCGTCGGTGTGAATTTTCCTGAGTTCCAACAACTTTAAGCTCAGGATGTCCCGTATCCAGTGATACCTCACATCGATATGTTTTGACCTCGAATGAAAGGTGGAATTTTTACCGAGATAGATAGCACTCTGGCTATCGTAGTACAAAATGTACTTCTCCTACTTGAAACCCAATTCCTGGACGAATGTCTTCATCCACAGTAATTCCTTGCAAGCCTCTGTCACTGCAATGAATTCTGCCTCTGTTGTAGAAAGTGCAACACACCTCTGCAACCTTGACTGCCATGCCACAGCTCCTCCTGAGAGAGTAATTAGATACCCCGAAGTAGACTTTCGGGTATCCACATCTCCTGCCATATCTGAATCGGTGTAGCCCATCAACACTGGTTTGTCACTGCTTCCAAAACATAATCTCATCTTGGATGTGCCTCGAAGATACCGCATAATCCATTTGATAGCATTCAAGTGTTCCCGTCCTGGGTTTGACATAAACCGGCTGACCAATCCAACTGCGTGTGCTAAGTCTGGCCTCGTGTACACCATGGCATACATAAGACTTCCCACTGCTGAGGTGTATGGAACCTGTTTCATTTCCTCCTTTTCTGTCTCAGTAGAGGGACTCTGTTGTGTACTCAATCTAAAGTGGGTAGCAAGAGGAGTGCTAACCGCTTTAGCCTTGTCCATCTGGAATCTCTGAAGTACCTTCTCGATGTACTCCTCATGTGACAAGTATAATCTCCTGGCTTTCCGATCACGGCCGATCCTGATGCCAAGAATCTGTTTAGCTGGCCCCAAGTCTTTCATCTCAAAAGACTTACTCAGTTGCTGCTTCAAATTATCAATCCTCGATTGATTCCTGCCAACTATCAACATATCATATACATATAACAGTAAAATGATAAAATCATCGTCAGAAAACTTCTGAACGAAAACACAATGGTCTGAAGTGGTCTTCTTGTATCCCTGCTCCCCCATAACTGACTCAAACTTCACGTACCACTGTCTCGGTGCCTGTTTCAAACCATAGAGGCTTTTCCTGAGTCTGCACACATAGTCCTCTTTCCCGCTGACTCTGAAGCCTTCTGGTTGCTCCATGTAAATTTCTTCTTCCAGATTCCCGTGAAGAAATGCGGTCTTGAACTCCATCTGCTCAACTTCCAGGTCGAGGCTTGCTGCTAGCTGAGCACCACTCTGATAGATGACATCTTCACAACTGGAGAGAAGATTTCATCGAAGTCAATGCCTTTCCTCTGATTGAATCCCTTGACAACTAATCTGGCTTTGTACCGGTGTTGTGAAGTATGCTCATGTTGCTTCACCATGTACACCCATTTGTTCTTCAAAGCCCGTTTGCCTCTTAGCAATTTCACCAACTCAAAAGTGTGATTGTCATGCAAAGATTTCATCTCATCTTGCATGGCTTCCTCCCACTTTTCTTTGTCTTCTGTTTCCACAGCCTCCTGGTAGCTCTCGGGTTCTCCCCCGTCAGTAAGCAGCACATACTCATATGCAGAGTATTTGGTTGAAGGTCGCCTCTCTCTGTCTGACCTTCTCTGTGGAACTGTTGGTGTAGCTTCTGGTACTGGTGGTTGATCATGATCATCATCTCTGGGAGCTTCATCACTTGTACCCTCATGTCTGAGAACCTCATCTTCAACTCGTACTGCCACCGGTGTATGAGGTTCTGGATTCACATTTCTGTATTGCTGGGGCATTGTCTTCATATCCTTCCGGATATCTTCTATGGTCTGGTCTTCAACAAGACAACATCTCGGCTTCTGACAATCTTCTTCTCCACAGGATCATAGAGTTTGTAGCCGAAATCATCCTGACCATAGCCAATAAAGACACATTGTCGCGTCTTTGCATCAAGCTTGGATCTCTCATCCTTTGGGATGTGTACAAATGCTTTGCACCCAAAGACGTGCAAGTGTTGGTATGACACTTCTTTACCTGTCCAAGCTTGGTTAGGAACATTACCTTTCAGTGCGACCGCTGGGGACATGTTCAAAACATGTACTGCTGTGATGAGTGCCTCCCCCCATAATGTCTTCGGCAGCTTGGCTTGTGACAACAAGCTTCTGATCCTCTCGCACAAGGTTCTGTTCATCCTCTCAGCTAGGCCATTCAGCTGAGGTGTCTTCGGAGGTGTCGTTTGATGTCTGATTCCTTGCATCTTGCAGTACTGATCAAACGGACCTCTGTATTCTCCACCGTTATCTGTTCTGATGCACTTCAGTTTCTTGCCGGTTTCTCTCTCCACCAGGGCGTGAAACTCCTTGAACACTCCCAACACTTGATCTTTTCTCTTCAAGGTGTATGCCCAGATCTTCCTTGAATGATCATCAATAAATGTCACAAAATACAGTGACCCACCAAGTGTTCGTGTCTGCATCGGACCACATACATCTGAATGTATGAGATCAAGTACCTCTGGTTTCCGTTGAGGCGGGGAGCTCTGGAAGGACACTCTGTTCTGCTTTCCAGCCATGCAGTGTTCACACTTCCGTAAGTGTGAGTTCTTCAGTTCCGGAAGAACATTCCGCCTGCGTAGTATCTCCATCCCCGTTTGACTCATGTGACCGAGCTTTTTGTGCCATAGCTCGGCTGCCTCATTACTGTTAACTGTATTTATGCTACTATTTGAAAGCTTAGCATGCATCAAATACAGAGTTGAATTTTTCTTACCTCGTGCCACGACCATTGATCCTTTAGTGAGCTTCCAGCATCCGTCACTAAAGGTGCTGCAGAAACCTTCATCATCCAGCTTGCCTGTTGAGATCAGGTTTAACCGGATGTCTGGGATGTGCTTGACTCCCTTCAACACTAGCCTTGTCCCGTTCTCTGTTTCAAGGCAGATGTCTCCAATACCGACGGCTTTGGACTGTCCGTCATTCCCCATCCTTACACAGCACCGTAGTCCCCTGGTGTGTAAGATGAAAAGAAGTCTCTGCGAGATGTGGCGTGTATGGATGCGCCACTATCTATCACCCAACTGGTCTCGTGGCTGGCAAGATTCACAACATCTTCTTCATATATTATATGAAATTCTTTGGAGGTCTTTTCGGTGGTAGTGGCAACTCTTTCTTGATTAGAGTCACCATCTCTCCTGGATTGCTCGTTCTTCAATTTGTAGCAATCCCGCTTCATATGGCCTTTCTTTTTGCAGTGATAGCACTCAATATCTCTATTCTTGACTTACCTCGGTTCTTGTCTGATCTCCATGGGCCTCGGCTTTTACTCCTCCCCCTTCTCGTGTTCTTCTCCTGTCACTAGAGCTTCTGAGGTTGAGGTTGATGCTGACTCCTGCATTCTCGTCCTCTTTTCTTCCTCGAAGATCCTGGTCTTTGCCATCTCCATAGTGACTTTCCCATCTGCGGCTGAATTGATCACCGTAGATCTGAACGTTTCCCAAGATTCTGGTAACGTATTAAGGAGTATTAAGCCATTTACCTCATCACCGAAGTCTATGCCCAATCCAGACAATTCTTTCATTATTCCGAGGAAATCGTTGATGTGGTCCGCCACAGCTGTACTTTCCTGGTATTTCAAACCCATCATCTTCTTGATGTAGTACAGCTTGTTGTTGCCAGTCTTTGCTCGAAAAATCTCCTCCAGCTTTCTCCATAAGACACGTGCCTTTATCTCTTCACTGACATGGTTTACGATACTGTCGTCGATCCACTGACGAATAGTACTGCATGTTTTCTGGTGAAGATTAGCCCACTTTCCATCGGTCATTCCTTATGGTTTCTGCTCCAGAAATACCGATCCATCATAGTCATTCACATACAGAAGGTCTTTCATCCTTCCTCTCCATGTGAAATAGTTTGTACTGGTTAACAAAATCATTTTTCCGTTGCTCCCCTCCATCATAAAAATTCTAAGCAGAATTTCAAAAAACGGACCTCACCGTTGCATCCGAAATGGTCGAAAATGACACTTCGTTTGTCAAAATTCGACACTGGGACCAAATTGCAAATTCCAGAAATTACAGGGGTCAAAGTGCAATTTCCGAAAGTTTAGGGGCCAAAGTGAAATTACGGAAAAGTACAGGGACTAAATTGCAATTTCCAACAAGTACAGGGACTAAATTGAAAATACCTTAAAGTTTAGGGGCTAAATTGTAATTTCCAGAAAGTTCAGGGATCTATCTGAATTTTACCAGGAACCACTGACGTGGCAGTTTTGCTGACGTGTCAGATGACGTGGCAGCTGACTGGATGCCACGTGTCTGCTGACTGTGTTGCTGACGTGTCCTGCTGACTGGGCTGCTGACTGTGCAGTGTCTGCTGACGTGGCGCTGACTGTGCGCTGACGTGGCGGCATACTCAGCGTCTTCAACCTTCGGCTGGCGCGTGGATGCGCGTGGAGCGTGTCGGGCGCGTTGGATGCTCACTGGTTGGCGCGTGTCACGCGTGAAGGGTCACCGGAGCTCCGTTCGATCGCCGAAAATATACCACCGTGCTCGTCTCGCCGTGAAAAGTCTGATGTTATGCTCAAAATCGATTTTCGACAACTTTTGTCGGAATCGACTTTCCGAACCGAACCTCTGTTTCTGAGTTTCGGGATCCCTCCGAGTAACCTTAGCTCTGATACCACTTGTTGTGATTAAACACACAATAATAGAGGTGATTAGAGAGAAAACTCTTCTTTTCTATTACTCACAAAAGAATTACAAAGCTTTATAACCCAAGCTTTACAAAAAACTCTCACACCACTTTACTCTCTATTAAACTCACTTCTGGGATACTATAACAATGATCCTAAAGCTCAGATTTATAGTGAAACAAAATGTGTGCACTGTTGCAACACGTTTTGCTTCACGCGTTGCATGAGTTGGCTGCCAAAGCCAAAGCCTTCACACGTATGCCTTGCTTTCGGCGCACACGTCTTCTGCATGACTTTTGCATACTGTCTTCAACATTAGTTCCCTGACTGTCCGTTTATTCAAATGTGTGCTTTATTCTGGATCCAATCTGATTCGAGAACGAATCATTTTAAGGGGAGGAGAATTATAACGGCCAAATATTTTATAGCGTAACTAAGATAGAATTTTGGCGACTTTCATAAAAGGTTTTTTTTTCTCCAACTTAAAGCAAATTATGAAGTCAAATTTAATAGGCCAATGGGCTTTTTTCTCCAACTTAAAGCAAATTATGAAGTCAAATTTAATAGGCCAATGGGCCTAAGATAGTATACGATGATGGACCAAATGAATTTTCCCATTATAAGTATGACTTGGGCCTAACTTATTAACAAAAAAAAAAAAAAGCCTAAAACGTGTGTTAACAAAAATTTGCTGCCTATTGTTTTACCAATTTCGGCCACACACCCAATTTTGGGAGATGCATCAAGAAATTTCAAGACTAAGACTAAGGAATATGAATGAAGGAGCAAAATAAAAAAAAAAGGAAATAATTTCTTTTCTTTCTTCTATCATTGCCGAGAGTGAGTGAGACAAAAAAAAACTTAATTTCCTTAGCCAAACATGGAAAGAGAAATGGAGGAAAGCAAGCTTCAAAAGGGTAAATCCAAGTCTCAAAAAGTGTTTTGACCAAATATTAACTCTATTTTAAGGTGAGTAGTGGTTACTAAATTTATTTTGATTCTTGTTTTGATGAATTGTGGCAGTTGTTAATGTTGTTAATAATGTTATATTAATGTGTTATGGGGAAATGATTGATTAAGGAGTGTAGTTTATGCTTTAGTAAACCCTAGAAGTTATCTCGGAAAATAGTTTTAGGATTTAAATGATGGGTTGTGGGTGAGGGAAGTTTAGTAATTTTGGATGTTGATGGTGATGATTTTATATAACATAAGAACATAATTGATGGCTTGGGAGTAGTTTTTGTTTTTGGCAGCTAGGGGGAATATATTTTAGCTGTATTTTATTCATGTAGATGTGTAAGTAAGGTGTCATAAAGCATGAAAATCATGGCTGAATTAAATGGCTTAGATAGAACAATGAGTTATGGTATTTGGATAGTGAATTCGGATACTGTGTAGTCCAAACAGGTTGCCATATTTTAGCTATAACTTGAGTTCTAAATCTCAAATTTATGGAGAATCAAAAATCTGATTTTTGGAAGGAAAATTAGATAAATGTTTTGTTGGACATGATGTATTGTTGGTGGTGTTATACGGAGAAGAAAGTATTATGGAATGAAATTTGTATTAAAGTTTATGGAATTGGAAGGGTGTGTTAAGATTAACTGTGTTAGTGGGTAATAATGGTGATTTGGTATTGGGAAATGTTTGGATTAATGAGAGTTGTGGATAGTGAGAAGTGCAATTGTGATGTTAGATAAGGCTAGAGAAACATAAGATTAGAAAATTTGAAGTATATTTTATTCCGTTTACCAAGTGTTCAATGAAATATTGGACCAAATAAAATCAAATAATTGAACAAGATTTGTGCATGTTAATATGTGTTTTGTGTGCTAAGAAATCTGATGGTTTTGGCTGAATTGGATGTACTTAGGAGGAGTGAATTAGAAACTTGATGCAGTAGGTATGGTAGTAGAGTAATCTAAACAGTCTTAAATTACATACTTATAAGTTGCGTTCTGTAGGTCGAAATCACGTTCTGTAAAATTCTAGATAAACTATACACATAAGGGAATAACATATCTAAAAATCAGAATATTTAGATTTATGATGAGGCCGAACCAAATTATTGAAATTGGACGACCTGCTGCCTCTGTATCCAATTTTTTTTTTTTTTTGAATAGCCCCTGAGCTTCGGTCTATAACTTGAGTTTCTGAAATTGAAATTGAGATATGTAAAAACTAACATAAACTAGACACAATAAGGGTATATTCTAATAAAATTTGAGACCCAGATTCATTCCCAATTAGTTACAGTGAATTTTCAAAGTTAGGCGTTGGGCAGTTAATTCTTAGCGACTAGTGGAGCCTAAATTCCCGCATCCGCACTTGCGTAACTCCAAACCTTTGTCCGTAAAAATTCATAGACCACGCTTATAAGTTAGTAACTCAGTGAGGTCAAGTATTCATGCATTGCATGTTTTATTTGTTGATCGGAATCATATCTTATAACTTATGATCTAATAAAGTTTATCGATTATAGATTATCGGTAAGAACCGCGATTCTCTTCGACACCATGAAGTGGTGCCAGTCCGTTTCCAAATCAGTGAGTGGACCCATTTCCCAAACTGATTTTATTTAATCGTTTTGATAAGAGACTTACTTTTAAATGTTTTAGAGTGTTAGCCATGTTTGTATACAGATGCTTACTATTAAAATGTCTTTTTGAAAGGTTGATTTGAAAGCTTGAGTTTTATGATTTTTAGAAACATGGGGGAAAACCCACTTCAGTATGTCACTTGACTGAGTTATGGAATTGACGGATACATATATCGTGTGCACACAAAGTTCAGGACTAGGAATGACAGATGCCCCTAGATCCCAGATTCAGAGTCTCAAGGGTAGAACAGATTTGCACCCAACTCCAGATTTGTGGATTGGGGGACGGCGAGACGTAACGCCCCAAGACCATCAGATATTTGCGTACGGGGGGACGCCCATAATCGCCAAATTTTGCACATGCGGGGACAGCGATACGTAACGCCCCCATGCGCCAGATATTCAGATACAGATTTTTCAGATACAGATTTCTCAGAAACAAATTTTTCAGAAACGGATTTCCAGAAACAGATTTTCAGAAAAGATAAGTTTTACAAAAGGATTTTCGAGGAGATCAGTTTCACCGAAAGAATTCAGAGTTTTTCAGACAGAAGAAGATTTTAGAAAAGATAGTATTTCTTGAGACAGTTTTGGTTTTAGAACCAAATATTTTCCTAAAAGCATTTCAACTTCCGTTTTAAACTGTCCACTCACTAGGCCGTTAAAATGATATGACCCCTCTAACTCCACAATTTGTTTTGCAGGTAGCTTATATAGTGGCCATAACCGAATAGGAGCCTAGGATCGAGGAATAGAGTTTACTGCAGTCACTAGAGTACGGGTCTGTCATGCTAAGTTTATTATTTGTATTCAGATAGAATGCATGTATGTCAGTGTGAGTCAAGTATAAATGTACATGATGTTATTTATATATAAAGTATAAGTATTTATTTAAAGTAAGTAAGTTTGTTCTAATTAGTTCGTGAAATAGTTTAATAAATATATGTCTGTTATACTAGCATAGTTAAAGGAATAATCAATAAATTTTAGAAATGGTCAGAGGCTCAGGTTGGTGGTGAGGATCCATCACCTGCCGGTAGCATCTCCGGAAGGGGATGTTACAGAAACATAGTAAATAAATTCTAAGAAAGTGTGGTTTACATCAAAAAGTTTCATTTCTTTTAAAGAGAGGAAAATTGTCTCATTAATTGGAAATCTATGAAAATATAATATGTTAGAAATTCCAATTGCTAACAAGGTTCTTTAGTTAGGTCAGAAGGACAATATATAGTTTTTCTTTAAGCAATATTAATATCTAAAAACATAAAAAAAAAAACACACAATATAAAAACATAAAGTATTAATTGACATCTAATTTTCTCTCTACTTTCAAAGAGATTCGACACATTAAGGTGAACAAAATCTGCTAGATTTTTAGCCACTCTAATGTTTCTTATCTGCTGGTTATATCCATTTTTATCACTTTATCATCCTCGGGATTCATGACTATTGTTAGGACATTAATCATGTCATTCTTTTACATTTACATATCCATTATGATATGTATATATCTCCACTTCAGGGAATAGTAAATATCGTATTTCTAATAAAAAAAAACTTTTCAACTCATAATTTCAGCTGTGAAGTAATGTTAGATAAAATTGATAGTATACCAATTATGTTTTACTATAGTATACAGAACTTCAAGCTCTCTTGCAAAATATGCCAGAGGAAAATATTGATCAGTCAGGGATATTTATTTTCTTTAATGATACATTCCAAGCGTGTAGCTTGGATTCACATTTTAATATCTATACCCCATAAAATAAAATGGTATAATAAGACATCCAGAACAAAAATTTCATATTCATGTATAGAACTACATGTTCATATATATGATATTGTAAGCTTAGATTTTTAGGTTCTAAATATTTAAAATAGTAACTTAGAATTTCAAGTTCTATTCTGTTCCATAAAATTTCGAATTCTTTTTTAGAATTCACAACTCCAAACTTCAGGTTTAGATTTAAAAATTATCGTAGAATGTCCAATTCTAATTTTTATGATTAATTTTCTGAACTTCAGGTTCATATATGAAAATGATAGATGTAGAACTTTTGGTTCTGATAGTTACAACTAAAAACTTCAGGTTTTAATTTATTTGTAATTGTCAATAATAATTATATACTTGTGCCTTAATATGATAACTATTTCGGTGGATATCTTTAAATCCATCATATTTCTATTGGATATAACTGTATATAAAGCGTTTTCAATGTATAGTTTAGTTCCACTTGTTAAGATTCCATATACCAGAACATTATTCATTTGTTGCAGAATAGCTTTTCTATCATATATATACTTAGTGGGAATTAACATTCACTACTGGGAATGTTAAGAAACTTATTTTAAGAAACTTATTTTCGTGTTCTATGAAAACATCATGTTTTATTTATAAATTATAGTTCATAATTATAGATTATGATAGTAAAGGCTAATTTGGACTTCAGTTCCGATTAACTCTTTATTGCAAACTTCTGGCAGTATTAAAAATACAATATTAAATATATATATATATAATATAATTCAAAAGAATAAAGATATAATAGAAAATAAAACATAATAGAATAATTAAAAACATCACATAAATATGTATGAACCAAAAATTACACACACATATTTGGAACTTTAGGTTCTATTGAAAAATAATTTCTTGACCTAGAACCTCAAGTTCTAATCTTACATTATTATTTAGAACATCAAGTCCTAAAAGAGAATTATATTTCAGAATTTCAATTTCTGATTGCTAAGATTAATATTTATAACTTTATATTCATAAATATGATATTATACATTCAGAATTTCAAGTTTTATGGTAGATTTAAAGTTGCAGGTATTAATCTAAAGTGTAATTGATTAAGGTTAGAACTTCAGGTTTTATTATAAATTTAAAACTTCAGGTTTTAATTTAAAATTTAATTGATGAGATTAGAACTTCAGGTTCTTCAATTGTAGCGTAAATAAAAAAACTTCAGGTTTTATAATTATTTTATAAATATAAACTTCAAGTTCTAATCTAAAGATTGATTAATGAGTTTAGAACTTTAGGTTCTAATTACCTCTTATAGTTAATCATAATTATGAAATAAACTAAAATAAATTATAAAATAAAGAAACACGATTTTTATTTTCTTATTTGGATAATCCAAATTAATAGCAACCACAAAGAATATTCATAAAAACGATTCAGATGTTAAACCAATAAAATAATAAATAAAAGAATAATATACTGAATTAGAATTACATATTCTAATTTTAAGATTAAAATTCAAAATTTCAGGTTTTGATCATATTATAAAACTTCAAATTGTAATATAAATTTTAAACAATTAATATTGATATATTCATAAACCAGTATCAATTACCAGCCTCTTATCCAAATCACAAGAAGGTGGTTTCAGGTCTATGACACGAGGCAAATGCTTCAGGCCTCATGTCGAATCATCAACACCAATCTTGAAATAAGTGATGAGCGGAAAATATATCACTATTTACTAGGGATGGCAAATTCCGGATCCGGGTCCGGATCCGCAAGTGGCTCGATGGACCCGGGTCCGGATATGGACCCGGTTAAGCGCTCCGGGTCCGGACCCGGGTATACCCGGATCCGGACCCGGGATCCGCAACTGGCAGTTTTTTTATTTTATTTTTATTTTTTGCTCCAATTCCACTATTCCATATCAATAAATACTATAATATGTATAAACAATTCACAACAAGTTTGAATTGAAAATTACAACACACATAAAAATAATTACAGGCGAGGAGTACTCATATCAACAGTCAATGGTGCTGGGCACTCGGCATTGTCGGCAGCTCGTGCGGTGAACTGAAGAGGGTGAAGACTAAAGATGGGGGTTGCGGGGCGGCTGCTGAGCGTGGCGTGACTGCATGAGTAGTGAGCACTGAGTATGAATCCGAGCGTGGCTGCGTGACTGGCTGACTGCGACTGGCGAGCGTGACTGTGTGGGTGATGGCCTGATGGGTCTTGGTCGTGAGTCGTGACTGAATATGTCGATAGATTGAGTGACTAACTATTAATTGAAGAATGAAGATGTTGATTGTCGGCGATTTGGTGATGGCGAGTTGGCGCGACAATGGCGATTTGGCGATGGCGAGTTGGCGCGACAATGGCGACGAGTAGAGGCGTCACTGGCGTGGGTCGGTAAGGTTGAGAGTTGAGACTTGAGTAGTGATAGTGAGTGCTTTAGATCTGGGAGAGAATGAGAGGGACTGAGTCGAATGAGGAATGACTGAATGAGGCCAAGGAGAGGGATAAATTTAGGGTTAAAACTGTGAATGAGTGAATCATATTGTTTGTTTGTTTTTTTTTTTCGGATCCCGGGTCCGGATTTATCCGGACCCGCATCCGGACCCGGAATGATGCGGGTCCACTGAAATAAGACCCGGATCCTCAATTTTTTAAAGCGGATCCGGGTCTAACTGGACCCGGAAGATCCGGGTCTGGGTCTGCCTGCCATCCCTACTATTTACCGCCTATTTAACCTAATATTTTATATGGTTTCTCGAGTTTTATAAATGTTTTGATGTGTTTTTGTGTGTTTTGAAGATAAATAAAGTTTTAGGACTCAATAGAATCAATCAGGACTAAATGTGGAACAAATAAGGGCAAAAACTGGACTTGACATTTGGATTTTGGAGGTTGGAAACTTGAAATGACGTTCTAACGAAGTACAATTTCAGAAATTTCAACTTTGCGCAACTTTCATATTTTGGCCATAACTTTCTACTCCGATATCGGATTGAGGTGATTCAAGTTTTAGATTAAAGAAGACTCAAATATCTACAACTCTAACGTTCATAATAATTTCGAATTCGGAAGATTTCATGACCTAAATTGATAAAACATCTGGAAGTGTGTTATGTGTAATTATTAAAGTCATTTTCAAAAAATAAAAATAAAAATAAAAAATGGAAATTGTCAAACTTCCACCAAACAAGATTGTATCTTGTTTGTTTATTTACTTCTTTATGAATTTAATTTTTTATTTTACGCAATAGTTCTTTCTTTACTTTACTTTTCAGCCTTTATTTTTACTTTTTAGTATGAGAAGGTAACTCCCCTCTGCTGGGGTGAAGGGTAAAGCTTTTATTACTAATATTTAGATTAATCTCCCTTAATTATAATATATAAACTATTATAAATACCCATTGTTTTTAGAAATTGCCAAAATGGCAAAGCCATTACATATCCCCCACATACCCCCTCACGTCCCCAATGTGTTTGGGCTCCCATGGTCGCGCCGGCGGCTTTCCGGCCACCGCCAGCCGGCACGACCAGTCATGGGGGTGCACCGGCCACCCCTCCACCTTGTGGTGGCCGCCGGCAGCCCCCAGATCGCCGGTACCGGTGAGAATGGAAATGATTACGCGCGGAAATGGGTTAGTCAATCCTGGCTCCTCACTTCATTTCACGACTCGAGCTACCCGCCAAATCGAAGATCTCGAAGAGTACTACAAGTTGGCAGTGACGGATTTTCCATTCCGTACATGGTTGCACGTGAATCGAGAGAAGAAGATTCAGATGAATAGTGACCCACAATGAACAGTAACTCCGATCGTAATTTCGTCGATTCCAACGTGTTCGTGGGATCGTTTGGAGCCCGTATATGGCCTCAAAATCTCGGTAAGACCTCTCGGTAAAAATTCGCAAATTTCAAGTTTTGTGTTAAATGTTCGGATGCATCCAATAGTTTCGTAGAGTAACGTAATGATATTTAATGAATTGTTTGAGTATTAGTATATTGAATATGAGCATTCGGTAGAATCCGAGTGAAAACGGAACAAGTTTGATCGATCCGATAGAATATGTAAGTTTCCGGTAAAGGTGGATTCTTGCTTATAAAGATGTGTTTTGGTTTTGATGATAGTTATGAGTTATTTATGATATTACGAACATGTTTGGATAAATCCGGGTAGGTTCGGAGGGTTCGGGACCATTCCGTAGCGTTTGCGGAAATGTTTTTGGGAAGATTTTTCCAAAAACCACGTAAATCGAGAATTTAAGTTAACCGACCATTTGGATTAGTTTATAATGATGTTTTAAGAGTAATGGAACTGAAAACATTGAAAATGAATTTGATTTGGTTGTTCTGGAAAGTTCCGGGATTTTGTCGTAGTTTAGTCGAGAATTATGTAAGTCGTATTTCTGATGACAGATGTGACTAGGATCTGTAATGCTCGCGAAGCCAGGTAAGTAACTCATGCGATGAGTACTTGAATGTTGATTCATGTTTAATATATATATATAGTAGGAGATTGTTTAATATTCATGTTTAATATATATATATATATATATATATGTGTGTGTGTGTGTGTATAAATGGTTGGAAGTGTTTACGATAAAATGAGAATAGTAGGAGATTGTTTTGAGAATGGAGTTCAGGGTTATGAATAGTTAATCGACCACTACATGTACGTATTTTGCTATTGATATGATATGAATAGAGATATGTGAGGAGTTTAATGTCTATGTATATGTATGGATGTATGTAAGTGTATGAACCTGTAATGATATATATTTGTATATGTGAATGAATATGTATATGTATAAGTATATGTTCATGTAATTATATACGTATGAAATGATAAGATAAGTACGATTTAAGTGTATAAGATTGGTAAAGAAAATAAGTTACGATTTTCGGATTTGTATTAGCACGTGCAGGAGTGCGTTATTGGGATATGTTTGTTATTAACTAATGCAAACGATTTAGCTGTATAGAGATTGAGTTGGTATAAATTAAGCCTTTACTGAGTAATAGAAGTACGTGATTGATAGACTACGTTTATGAATAGAAATGTATATTTGGTAAGATATTGTATCAATGTTTTCATATAAGAATTCTGAAAACAGATTATGTTTGATTGATAAGTAAATGAGATGATGACTATTAAAGATTATGTTATTTGAATTCGAAATAATGCGTAAATTCATATGTGTGATATATATACGAATATGCATGACTAAGCATATGATAAAACAATGTATGATTTTTATTCTCCATTTGATGTTGTATATGATTGTTTGTATGAACTTGCGATTGAAAATAGAAAAATGATTGATTGATTGTGGTTGCTTGTTCCTTTCGGAACCTGATGATGTATGTGATTGCTTGCACAAGAGTGTGTATTCAGTATATGAATATGTAAGGGTACTGATTAATGATTTGAGGTGTATTAATCAGCACATATATTTGATTATGATTTATTATTATGTACTTGAGCAATTTGAGAGGGTATGTATGATGTTATTATCGGTTATACTACATTCTATATGTTCTAATATAGGTATATGATGGTGTTAATGTTGAGAGCGTCCCAGGTATGTATATTTGTTAGATATTTGAGTATATGCAATTGTTAAGTTTGGACTTATATATATGTAAGCTCTAGTATAGAAAGTATTTGTAGATATGAGCAAAGATAAATAAAGATTTTAAAATTTGATATATAACATTATCAAATGATAGATTTAAGAATTGGTACATGAGACGTTCTTAGAATCATAAATGCATATATAGTTATGAAATGGATTTGATATGTGACCGAAAAAGAATAAAGATTAGTTGATAATTGGAAGAATTCTGCATATGTGTAACAATCAGTAGGCATTTGGGTATTGAGTTCGTATGGATGGTTAGTTACGGACCGATGAAAATTCAAGGGATTGTTAGGAAATTGGTAAAATTAGGATAAAGAGGGGTTCTGATCTCATAATAATTTGATGGTTCATAGATAAATACATTAGATAATGAATGTTATAACATGTTTGACTTTTATGTTTCAGTTGTGCATGGTTACTTACTGAGTTTTTATAACTCACACCAAACCAGTTGCTAGTTTTGCAGGTTGGCTACTAGATTGGTCAACCACTACAGCTTTGGAAGTCATGCTCGAGACGTGGATCATCCAAGCGGCAGTCACTCTCGCAAGTGTCCTGGAAAGGGTTTAGAGGCCTAGGAGTTGTGATTGATGTTCTGTTGTTTTCGTGCTGAGCACGTGAATTGTATTTAATAAGTTAAAGTTTTAATTGTTTATGATGTTGTGGGCAGAGCCCTTGAGTGTTGATAGATGATATGGGCACGGAGCCCTTAGGTAATGTTTTTTATGTGTTGGTGTGGACCTGAGGTCCATTTTGATATATGATGTTTATTTTAGAATCGCATTGGTGCTGGACTGAGATCCACGTTGTCCGGTTTTAGGATACATCATCTCGGATTTTCGTAAATTTAGAGGCTTATGGAGATGGGTCAATTCTGTCTCATGCCGGTAGCATTCTGCCTCTGGCGGGGTGTTACATTGAGTCTTAAGCTTAATGCTTCTTGTTAACTGGCCATTAATAAGATTGATCTGGTAAATTTAAAATAAACTTGACGAAAGAATTTTAGGTTTAAGCCTTAAACTCGATAGCTCATGATCTCATCTTGGGGCATGGTGACCCTTAGGTAGATTTCCTTACATGATAGACATATACCGGGCGGGGGTAGCCACAATTGGAACTTAATCTTAATGAATTCAGGTAACTTGGTTAATATATACATATGATTAATTGAGTTATTTGAGTGTTTGCATCTGACCATCGACATAGGTTTTTGCATATTTTCGTGTTCGAGGTTAATAAACCAATATATTGCACAAACGTGAGATAATCACTTCATCTTTAAAAGATATTGGAAGGATTCACAACCCTAAATAGTTTAATAATATTGAATTTTCCTTTAATTTACATTTGCATTGTTTTATTTACTTGTCTTTAGTTTAAAATCACCATCCAATCAAACAACCAATCTATTAGATACTTATAAACATTTAGCTTCACAAATTGATAGCCTAGGTATTAAGTCCTCGTGGGATCGATACATTTTATACTACTTGAACGATACGTGTGCTTGCGTTACGTGAGTGATTTCACCGATCAAGTTTTTGGCGCCGTTGCCGGTGACTTATTTATCTTTTACTATTAATTTTGAGGTTAGATATCTTTACTTGTGTCTAATTTGTTTTTACTTATTATTTTTTTTCTTGTGTTTCAGGTTCTTAGACACTACATGAGAATAACCATAAGCTTTGAAATATGTCCGCTTGACTCAGAAATTGAAAGAACAATCAGACAGTTGAGAAGAGAAAGACGTGAAGGTCAAGAAGCACTCATTAACATGGAACCTGAACCTTTGTAGGTTGCACCACCAATTCCTATTCGAAACAGAACTATTACGGTGGTTGACGGCTTCATTTCATGTATTGTACTTCATCCATTACCAGTAAATGCGTGTGACATCAAAACATGCATTCAAATTATACAACAATCAGTACAATTTGGAGGGAATGCAACTGAAGATCCTAATGCCTACATCAGCAACTTCTTGGAAGTTTGCAGCTTATTCAATTACGACCAAGTAGCAGAAGAAGCAATAAGACTGTGTGTGTTCCTATATTCCTTGAAAGACAGAGCTAAGGCTTGGTTACATTCACTACCAGCAAGTTCCATCACAACTTGGAACACTCTTGCCACCAAATTCCTTGCAAAGTATTTTCCCCCAGCCAGAACAGCAAAGCTGAGGAATGACATCACATCATTTGTGCAACATGACTCAAAATCCCTCTACGAAGCTTGTGAAAGATACAAGGAATTGCTCAGGAAATATCATCACCACGAGATTGCAAAGTGGCTACAAGTCCAAACCTTCTACAATGGACTTTCTGGACTAATAAGAACCACAATAGATGCTACTACTGGAGGAGCTTTAATGGCAAGAAGAGAATATCAGGCTTATGACTTAACTGAAGAAATGGCCAATAATAATTCCTTGTGGCCAACAGAAAGGAGTATGATTCAACGAATAGCAGGAATCTACGAAGTCGGAGCCAACACAACAATGAATGCCAAGTTGGATCAGCTATGCAAATTCATGGAAACTTTTAGCATGTAGGGTAATGCCGGTTCCACAAGTTCACCCTATGGAGGAGCACCAGAGTCAAAATCATACAACCAATATGATGAGACTGTGAATTATATCAACAATTTAAACAGACAGTGGAACAATCCATATTCCAACACCTACAACTCAGATTGGAGGAATCATCCCAATTTCGCATGGACTAACAATTCAGGGCAAATGAACAATCCACTACCCAGATTCCAACAGCATAACAAAGGCCAAGAATATGAAAAAGAACCAGAAATAGCTGAATTGTTGGCCCAAATGAAAAAGCAACAAGCAACATATGATGCTATGTTTCAATCTCAAACATCATTGATTCAAATTCAAGCAGCATCTTTGAAAACACTGGAGAATCAAATGAGACAACTGGCCAATGCTCAGAGTTACAGACAGCAAGGTACCCTTCCTAGCAACACAGAACTAAATCCAAGGAACATAGGGAAGGAGCAATGTCATGCCATCACCTTGAAAAGCGGTACTAAGAAAATGTTGGAGTCAAGGCAACTATTGAGGAAGTTCCAAAAGAAAGCAACGAAGCAGATCCATAGATGGAGGAAAGAGAAGCAAAAGCAAATGATCGAGAAAGATTCACTCCACCTCCATCCTTTTCCACAACGTCTCCAGAAAAATAAATTAGACAAGCAGTTTGCTCGATTTCTGGAGATCTTCAAAAAGCTGTATATCAACATTCCATTTGCAGAAGCGTTGGAACAAATGCTCGGTTATGTCAAATTCATGAAAGACATTTTGTCACGAAAACGAAGATTAGGAGATTATGAGACAATAACATTGACAAAAGAATATAGCGCCATCATTCAGAGGAAGCTTCCCCCTAAGTTGAAAGATACTGGCAGTTTCACTATCCCTTGCACCATAAGAGAACATAACTTCGGTAAGACTTTGTGTAATTTAGGTGCTAGTATTAACTTGATGTCGTTTTCCATTTACAGGAAACTACAAATTGGAGAAGTAATACCCACCTCAGTCTCTCTGCAACTTGCTGATAGATCGCTCACATTTCCAAGAGGTGTAGTTGAAAATGTGCTGGTCAAAGTTGACAAACTCATTCTCCCAGCAGACTTTATTATCCTTGACATGGAGGAAGACGAAGATGTGCCCATCATCCTCGAGAGACCATTCTTGGCTACTGGTCGAACCATTATTGATGTACAAAAAGGTGAACTAACTATGAGGGTACAAGACCAAGAAATAAAATTCAATGTTTTCAAAGCCATGGAATTCCCGAATAATGAAAAGAATGAGGAATGTTTCAGACTTGATGTGATAGATGGTACCGTCCAGAACTCAGATGAAAAATAAAGTTCAATTGACAAACTTAAAGCATGTCATCTGCTTGAAGATAAAGCGTACTACACACTGAACAAGTTAAATCTTGAACTGCAAGCAACTAAAGAGAAACAATCCACCAACTCAACAAATTGGAGGAATTTCACATACAGCCTTTTGAGAATGCCAAACTTTACAAAGAAAATGCAAGAAGATACATGATGAGAAATTAGCGCGCATACAACTGGAACCGGGGCAGCGGGTATTGTTCAGCAAATCAAGGTTGAAATTTTTCCCTAGGAGGTTAAAATCATGGTGGTCAGGTCCGTTCTTAATCATCCAAGTTTTACCAGATAGAGCCGTTGAGTTACTTGACCCCAACTCCAATAAAACAATCAAGGTTAAAAGTAAGTGTGTCAAGCACTACTGGGGAGAATCATTTGAGCGATAAAAAGAAAGTGTCACACTTTCAGATCCAGCCTAACAGTCGGGCAGTCATGTCTAGCTGACGACGTTAAACTTAGCGCTAACAGGGAGGCAACCCATACAATTTGTGTATATATTAAGATTTGGTGTGTTTTATTTTTTATGTGTTTAATTTTGTAGGTAAAGTCACAGACGGGATTGAAGACGTTCTCGCAAATCTTCACAAACAATTTCCTTCTCTCCCTCAAAACTCTATGATGAAAGTCTACAAAGCTTGCATGGAACGAATGGGACTTTTGATGATTAAAGGTATTCCTAATGACATTCGATGGATTATTGAAGCATGAGTCCGATTGGCCGGTGAGTCCTCTGACTCTTTTGTATCATATATGTCTGGTTTAGGAAGAAACACCTATGCTAAGAAAAGAAGAGCTAAAAGACTAGGTGTTTGTTATAAATGTGCACGCATGACATGTAATACTCGTTGTCGTTCTTTAGGAATGGTGTCTGATAACCGTGAAGATAAAATTAAATTCATTAAGGATGACATGAGTAAGGAGTCTTTGGATGACATATCATTGACTCTTGAGACGCATTCCAATGGATATGTGCATCACGCAATTCACATGTTACATGCACAGTTTCGAAAAGAAAGACAACATTTAAGTCTCGGGAATATGATTTTAAAAGACATTGTTTGCAATTTATAAGAAAATTGGATGGGAAGCTTGTCCCTGACGCATAGATGTCATTCAAACCGTTACTTCTTGTAAATATTATTTTCTCTTTGTTTTTATCTAATAATTTTGATTTGTTTTGTTATTTTCTTTTATTTTCTCCGACAGGATCCATACTTTTTGACTTTCACGATATATTTTACTATTTAGTTAATAATTGTCATTTGGCAGGTACTAGTGCTATTATTACTCACCATTTTCAGGTTCTATAAATTCAGCTTGTCATTGCACTCTTGAAGACATCTAGATTTGAGAAAGAAATACATTAAAAAATTGAAGTAACTTCAAGAAGACGAGTTGTAAACATATGTGTGTTTTGCGGTACTAGTGTTGGATCTAAACCAGAGTACGTTGAGGGAGCACAAGAATTGGGTAGAGTCATAGCTGAAAGGAATATGCACCTAGTATATGGTGGTGGCAATCTTGGACTAATGTGGTACATTTCAAGGGCTGTATAGGAAGGGGGTAGTCAAGTTTTGGGAATCATCCCAACACCTTTGGCAAAGGCGAATCTTATAGAACCATCAAATGGAGAGGAACTTATCGTGCCAGATATGTCTGAATGACTTGTTGAAATGATTAACCATGCTGATGTTTTTATTGCTTTGCCAGGTGGCTTGGGCACGATGGAGGAAATTTTTACAGTGCTATCTTAGGTGAACTTGAACATACACCAGAAACCAATTGGACTGTTTAACGTTGATGGATTTTATGATTTTCTTTGTGTGTTTCTTGATGATGCTCGGAGAAATGGGTTCGTGTCAAAACATGTAAAAGATATCCTCTTCACTGCCATAACTGCCCATGATTTAATTGATTAATTTTTAACCTTTGAACCACAAATTGACCCTATCCTTTCCAAGATAAACTGGTCTGATAATGATCGTGGTAAGAAGCATTAGATAAATCTGGATCTTAACCTTTAATTTTCTTTTTAGACGTAGAATACCAGCTAACCGGGTATGATCCTCTAAACTCTTCTTCTACTTTTTTAGACATTGAGGACAATGTCTCAATTAGGTTTGGGGGAGTTGAATAGGGTATTAGTATCTTGTTTTTATTTTTTTTTCATTGTGTTATTTTTGTTTGGTTTTTAGTCAAAAATTTTCAAAAAAATTAAAAAAAAAATAAAAAATATTTTGTGTTCTTAATTTGACTAATCATGTGAAATTGGTGTGAGTAACTGAGTAATGAATTTACACTCCTGAGACGTATTTCAACCTATTTCGTAACAAGTTAATTTTTGTTTATTTCTTTTTGAATTATTTAATTTGTGAATTCTCCATAATACTGACTAAATTGGATCTTCATATGCTCAGTTGACTTATATTATCAACATGTATGGTAACATACTGTCATGAGTTGTAATTGAAAAGTTTGTAATATTCAGTGCTCTAGTTTAATTAGAGGAAGCATCTAAAAAAAAGCGTTGGAATGAAATTTTTTTTGAAACATCTGAGATCCGAGTAATTAAGTCTGTAGGGGTGTTTTAACACCTAGTGTCCTAAATTCAATTGGCTCGGGAGTCACTGGCCCCAAGCTCGCTACATGGATTGAAAATGTTGTAAATAAATAAAAGAAAAAAAAAGATATCTGAAATTCGAGTTATTAAGTCTGTAAGGGTGTCTTAACACCTAGTGCCCTAAAGCCAACTGGCTTTGGAGTTACTGGCCCAAAGCTCGCTAAATGGATTGAAGATGTTGTAAAAATAAAATCAGAAAAAAAATTCCATTGCTAAAAAGGTGTGAATTCTGATATAACTTTAGAACAAAAATATTACTCTCTTTTCAACTACATTTATGAATATTGTGGGCACAATGAGCTGATTAATACCTTGTTGGTTGTGTATATGAAAAATGGTAAAAATAATCGGAGAATTTACTTATTTGGTAATTTAGAAAGAAAGAAAACAACTATTAACTTGGATAAGAGTTTCACTTGTTTAGTCACTAACTTGTTTGATATTTTTTTTTTTTGCTTTTGTGTGCATTTGACCTTTGTGGGTATCATCGCTGCAAGCCCTCACGAGACTACAACTCGTCCACTAGGGACACTAGGGGTTTAAAGGCTTGTTGAATACGCTAAATGCAAACGTGATCCCTACGAAATGGCTTAGTTTAATTTAGTTTAATTAATTAATTTTATTTTATTTTATTGTTTTGCTCGAGGACTAGCAAAATGTTAGATTTGGAGGTGTGATGAGCAAAAATATATCACTATTACCACCCATTTAACCTAATATTTTGTATGGTTTCTCGAGTTTTATGAATATTTTGATGTGTTTTTGTGTGTTTTACAGATAAATAAAGTTTTGGGACTCAATGGAATCAATCAGGACTAAATGTGGGACAAATAAGGGCAAAAACTGGACTTGACAATTGGATTTTGGAGGTTGGAAACTTGAAATGACGTTCTAACAAAGTACAATTTCAGAAATTTCAACTTTGTGCAATTTTCATATTTTGGCCATAACTTTCTACTACGATATCAGATTGAGGTGATTCAAGTTCCAAATTAAATAAGACTCAAATATCTACAACTTTAACGTTTATAATAATTTCGAATTCGGAAGATTTCATGACCTAAATTGATAAAACATCTGGAAGTGTGTTATGTGTAATTATTAAAGTCATTTTCAAAAAATAAAAATAAAAATAAAAAAATGGAAATTGTCAAACTTCCACCAAACATGCTTGCATCTTTGGTGGAGGATTTGATGCCATGTTGGTGCTAGCGGTGAGCAAAGGTTCCGTGTCTACCCGGAACCAGACCGATTTTCTGGGTTTGGAACTGGAACCGGTTGTAATCGGGTAGGTTCCGGTTCCAAAAATGAAGGAACCAATTTTATCGGGGTAGGTTCCGATTCCAAAATGATCGGAACCGGAACCAGACCATGGAACCGATTTTTGGAATCGAATATAGAACCGGTTTCACTACTATTTGAGTGGTAGCTGCATTCAAAAAATTTGAACCTCTGTGTGCTTGCTTTTGTCTGCTATTTGGCATTTGCTCATCATGTTAATGGTCTCTTTGATTCCACAATACTAGAATTTGGTTGAGGAGAAGGACAAAGAAGTGAAGGAACTGGAGGAAAATATAGCTGATGTTTCCTTTACTGCTGTTTCTGAATGTTGGTCTGCAGACGCATCAATTGTCATTGAAACTTGCTTTGCAAAAATCTCAAAATGCAGAACTTAGAAATGAATTTGAAGGTTAGTGGCACAATTTTTTTATTTTAATAAATCATCCATTTGATCCATTTTGATCATTTTTATGTTGTTGCTTGCATGACTCTTCAAACCGATGGAGGAGCTGACGGATGATGTAGAAAGATTAAATGAAACGATATCATTCTTCCCATTGATTGTCCATTTATTTTTTAATTTACTTTGATTAAACTTTAAACATAGCATACCCAAGGTTTCACAACTAGGCAACTCAATGCACTGATAACTTGCCTAATTGTAAATGAAAACATAAAGGGTAATGAGGCTGACAAGCATTAAGAGTCTAAAACTTCATTTTCTTCGTTCTTAAGCTTCCTCACTCTGATTTGGTCCCCGTTTTTTCCTACGGACTCGTATTGGAATGTAGTTTTCATTAAAATATTTTAAAATAGGGTAATTCAGAATCGGACCGGAACCGGACCGGAACCAGATTGGAACCAAATAATAGGGTACCCTGTTTAATTTGATATATTCTGGTTCCACTTAGTGCAAAACCGAATTTTACCGGGTAAGTTCCGGTTCCATGCGGAACCGGAACCGAAATCGGTTTTGCTCACCCCTATTTGGTGCTATATTTTGTGTCATGTTTGGTGCCATGTTTGGTGGAGAAATTGGTGAAGGCAAAATTTTGCCTATAAATACCAAGTCATTTCATTTGTAAATATCATACATTCTTCTGGGGATTTCCTTAAGAATACTAAGAAGATTATATCTTGTTTGTTTATTTACAGCTTTATGTATTTAATTTTTTTATTTTATGTAATAGTTCTTTCTTTACTTTACTTTTCAGCCTTTATTTTTACTTTTCAGTATGAGGAGGTAACTCCCATCTGCTAGGGTGAAGAGTAAATCTTTTATTACTAATATTTAGATTAATCTCCCTTAATTATAATATATAAATTATTTAAAACCTGACTTAATGGGATACTGCCTTTATAGTCGGTTGGACTTAATTAAATTGATTTTAACCTGACTAAATTGGATATCGCCTTTACGGTCAGTTTGAATTAATCATAAATCTGACTTAATCAGGATACCGCCTATATGGTCGGTTGGTAATGTCATGCAAAGTTTATATATTATAATAAGAGAGATATCTAAAATAGAAGTAATAAAAGTGGATCCTCGAACCCCAACATTTTCTTTATTGCTTTATTTACCTTTTTAATTTCCAAGCTTTACTTTATGTCATTTACTTTATTTATGTCTTTACTAGTCCTAGATATGTTTTGTAACTAAATACCATATCTGGGGTTGTGATGAATTCCAATATCACCGGTTTATAAGGGGTTATTTTATGACTTGTGTAATATAAAGATTTATTTATTGAGTCTTAAGTTTAATGCTTCTTGTTAACTAGCCATTAATAAGATTGATCTGGTAAATTTAAAATAAACTTGACTAATGAATTTTAGGTTTCAGGCTTAGACTCAATAGCTCACGATCTCACCTCGGGGCATGGTGACCCTTAGATAGATTTTCTTACAGGATAGACATATACCTGTCGGGCGGGGGTAGCCACAATTAGAACTTAATCTTAATGAATTCAGGTAACTTGGTTAACATAGACATATGATTAATTGAGTTATTTGGGTATTTGCATCTGACCATCGACATAGGCTTTTGCATATTTTCGTGTTCGAGGTTAATAAACCAATATATTACAGAAATGTGAGATAACCACTTCATCTTTAAAAGATATTGGAAAGATTCACAACCCTAAATAGTTTAATAATATTGAATTTTCCTTTAATTTACATTTGTATTGTTTTATTTACTTATCTTTAGTTTAAAATCACAATCCAATCAAACAATCAATCTATTAGATACTTGTAAATATTTAGCTTCACAAATTGATAACCTAGGTATTAAGTTCTCGTGAGATCGATACATTTTATACTATTTGAACGATACGTGCGCTTGTGTTACGTGAGTGATTCCACCGATCAATAAGGCATGAAAGTGATGACGCTTTCATGATCATGAGTGCATCACCACGATTTTGGCTTGTGGCAGAATTCATTATCATGTTTCCGTACAACAGGCATTTTTTTGTACAATATAACAGTAAAAGATTATAGTGTGAAAGAAGGAAATGGAAATGGAATAGATGAAGATTTGAAAGAAACTCATATTTCATGTAAAATAAAGGAGGATATACTTAAATTTCTATTTATACATACTTTCTTTATGAATAAAAAACCGTTTCTAAACTATGAATGAAAAAGATACAAGATACAATAAGGGTTCAATCAAGATCAGCTACTCTTTCAAAACATATAAAATTGTACATGACTTAAGTTATGGTTACTGACTAGAAATTCGAATACAGCACCACCAGAAAATGTTCAATATAAGATCAGCTACTCTTTTGAAATATATTTATTTACAGAAGGTTCGCTTCTCTTTGTCTGAAACTCAACAGCTGCTTTTGGTTTCTAGAGGCATCTCTCCTCTCCTGTTAACAATCAGGAGATATAATTAGAAACCATTATGCGAACCAAGAAAATGCTGAAGTTAGTTAAATGTCATAACTATTATGTATTAACAACAAAGAGAGGAAAAATCATACGGATTACCTGCCTAGACTGTCCCCATCAGAATGTTAGATAGACGAGAGTCTATAAGCAAAAGAGTACCACAATCCAAGAATATGGAAGAACGAACTTACTCCGCAATGGTTCTCGATAACATATTGAATGAGAATGTAGCTTTCAACTTTCAATCGCAAACATTTAAGATATGAAGCAAATCAGAACTTACTATTATGCAGATTGGATCATGCCACAGCAACTACTGGTCTGAAGGAGACTGCTGTTGCTCTCCTCCCTGTGGCCACATCTGCTGACCCATGTAGGGGTGAGATTGTTGGGCGTAAACTGCAGGGTCCATAACAGGCTTACCCATCATCATCCCAGCAGCTCCAACCTGGGGTGCATGCTGAGTTGGCATTAAGCAATACGGTGGGATATCAGCAGCTCCCCCAACAGGCAGCGTCCCTCTTGGGATTGATGCAAGTACTTCATCTTTGAGATCCTCCCTAGGAACAATGTCAACTAAGAAATCAAATATATCAGTCCTGGTGATTGCAGCCGCAATGTCATTCTTTTGGAGTGTCCTCCTCTTGTTCTCCTCAGTGTGGTTCCAGGAACGCAGTGTCAACTCCAAGATGAACATTTCACATGCCCTAGCAAATATAACTGGTGCCTCGGCAGATATCATTCTCACATCCTCATCAGCCTTCATGATTTTCTTGATCCTTGCTAAAGGAAGGCTATGGTTCTTGAAATCATTAACCTTTTCAATTTCTTGGTACTGATCTGCCCAAAAAGACTGGAGTTGTTGCTGCAGCTGCTGTTGCTGCTGGTGATGAATTTGTTGATAGGCAAGTTGCTGTTGTGCCAGCTGAGTACCTCCAGGCTGACTACTAGATTGAATTGCCCCAACAGATGTGGCAACTGGTCCAGGGTTGGGACCACTAGTCATTTGATTCTGCTGAAACGGGCTTGTGCCGTATGGAAACTGGGCTCCACTACCAACCATCCCCATAGATGTGGGTTGTCCGTCATGTCCTCGCCGATCCATAATGATCCAACTAGAATTAAAAACATAATGGGTTTTCTGTTTTAGATGCAAACAAGACGACAAAAGTGAAAATGAAACAAGTTTAATTAATGTTTTCAATAGCACGTGTAAAGTTCATCAAACTACAAATGAGAACACAGAAGCATAATAAAACCAAGTGTATTCCAAATACATTTCCAGTTAGTTACAACTGCTTCAGTCTCCACTTGCCACTGGAGCCACCAAAAGATACTCAAATTAAATGAACTCAAAATGAAAATTTAAAAATTTATTCTAATAAGAAATTCTTCTCAGTATGCTAGTATTTAATAACTCCATGCTTCAGAATATTAGATGCAAAGCAAGGATAAACGTTTAAAGAGAAGAAACTCTCACCATCGATATTGGTGGGACTTAAAAATTCATCAAAAACTTGCCTAAATTAAACTCTAATTATGGTGCAATCTCACAACACACCAAAGTCCCTACACACCTTAGAAAGGGTTATTAGGTCGTCATCGTCGTGATCTTTAAGTTTAGAATGAAGGCGCAAACAACCGGTAGCAATTTAATTTGAGCATGAATCGGACAAATTAAGGTAAAATAAATTTAGCTAAACTGATTTTCTATTATTATCCGATTTAGCTAAAGTCCAATTTAAAAAGAATTTGGACTCTAACTTAATGAATCTATACCCAAAGATAAACAAAAACAGAGGATACACAATAAAGAACAAACAATCACATCGAATACTTCTAATAGTTTAATATAACAAAATCAAGATCAAAACTCATAACAAGTATTTACACTAAACCTATTAAAACATCAAAAAGATGAAAGTAAAACAAAAGGTGATCGGACCCAGGAAGAGATTTTTCTTTTTCTTTTTCTTTTTCTTGTTCTTTTTAATTACAAAACTTACAAAGACAATATCAAATTAACAATCCTCAGACCATGTAATGATATCCAAACATATGAAGACAACACATACATGCAAATATACACACATGAGAAGCAAGACAGTAAAAGCTTTGTACCTTTTCCGATTTTGTTGCGTTTTCCTCCTCGACCCAGATTGAAAACCCTCAAAAGAAAGGCAAAATAATTTTTTTTTAATATATTCCTGTATTTTGTAGGAGATCTAATGCCAATTTAAAAGCTTTTTCCCTTTCGGTGTTATTTTTACCGAACAGTGACAGAATTAAATAAGTATTTCCGATTTTGGAAAATATTTACACTTTTTAGGGTTTTTAGTTTGAGATAATCAAGTATTTTTTTTTCTTTTGGGTTTTGGAAATGATTTTTTTTTTTTTTTTTTGAGAGTTGTTTTTATTTTCCCTATGAACGAACCTGAACTTTTTTTTTTTTTTTTAAAAGAACGAACCTGAACTTGGAACACCATAAATACAAAAAATTCAGTGTTTCCGATCTATATGATTTGGTTTGTGTTATGAAAATATAAAATTATGGGGATGTTTTTTAAGTCAATTTGTTATTTTTTCGTTAGTATTTTTTTTTTTTTTTTTTTTATCTTCTCATAATTCCCATTATCTTTATAAATTAAGGATTATTATATTTTATAAGGGGCAGTCTAGAGATTTTGGAGACCCTAGATGAATTTATAAATGATATGGTCTTTCATCCATAAAAGTAAGGTTTTTTTTTTTTTTTTTTTGGTTACCATCGGTATTTTTCTTCTAAAATTTGGGACCCCTTATTTTGACCTAAATTTGAGGGTCCCAACCAGCAGTATGTGTCGAATGTCCCAGGATCACCCTTTCTTATATTATGACTTATTTATTTCTCTTATTGTACCTATAAAATAATGGTTCATCTCAATATTTTATACACTTTATATATGAATAAGAAATGAGAGAATGCTTTCTCATACGTGAAGTAGATGAATTCTATATTTTGTGTTCATGATTTCTTCTTTACTAATTATTATTTAACACGTTATCAGCACAATTTTTTTTTCATTTAAGAGGTTCAAGCTTTCCTTCATAAAAATATGGTAAAATCTACATATCCATTTTATTTCTTTTTTTCCTTGAAAGATATGGGAATATTTATTTTTATTAGGGGTGGCAATTTGGGTCAGGATTCGTTTATTCGTTCGATTCGATTCGCTTTAAAGCGAATACGGGTTTGCAAAAATGGATTCGTTTAATAAATGGGTCGATTCGATTCGATTCGTTTATTAAACGACTTGAATACGAATTTAAGCTCATTGATTCGTTTAGGATTCGTTTTATTATTTTTATTTACTAGTTCTTGTTAATTTTCAGTTAAGATTCGAGAAATTATAGTTAATTACCATAGAAAAAATAATATTTTCGATATTTGGTGATGTATTTTTACTAAATATATTAATTACATATTGTATATGTCTATATTTATGAAGAATTAATATAAATCAAGTGTGGTAAATTATTTTATTAAATAATGTCATTGACTAAACAAATAAACGAATATTCGTATTCGATTCGTTTAATAAACGAATCGAATACGAATCCTGATATTAGGATTCGTTTAATAAACGAATCGAATACGAATCCATAACATTTTGATTCGATTCGTTTAGGATTCGATAAAAATTCGATTTGTTGATTCGTTTTGCCACCCCTAATTTTTATTCCTAAACAAATTTGATTTTATTTAATTTTATGGTGTAAATGATTCATATATGAATATTTAGATGTTTACATAGTATTTACTTTTATTTTGTTAATTGTTATATGAAAATATGGAATGAAATGAAATTAAGCATATATCTATGAAGAATTACACTTTGATAAAAAATTTATTTCACTATATGTTCTTGAAGAACTATAACAAAAAAATTATTCATCATCATGTCCCATAAGAACTAAAAAATTAAAAATTTATGATATTTATTAATCATCGTTAAAGGATTATAAGAATTAAAATATCACGACGATCTTTTATCATCATCTCCCTAAAGGCGATGAAATTAATTATTTTATGATGAATAATCAATTTATTATTTGTGTCTATTAAAAATACATTGATAAAGATAATCAAGCGCCCTTAAAGGATAAAAATAATAAAAATTTTATTTTATTTTCAATATAAAAATTATGATCATTAGTTTGTCCATAGAGGATTGGAAAAATTACATTATTGTAAATTTTTTCTTTATCATAATCATCTCCCCGAAGGAGGAAAAATAATTTATGAGAAAATGATCGATTTGTTTCTTGAAGAAATTTGAAGAATAAAGAATTGATATCAAGTGCTTAGAAAGCACATATGGTTTTCTGTTTTAAAATTATATAAAAGGAAACTATTACAATTGGAAGGTTCAAATATTCTCTAGAAGTAGCAAATAAATCATGCCAATTTCAAATGATATTTAGGATATTGAAAATATAATATAAAGGAAAATTAAGAATTCTTGAAGGATTAAAGAATTATGAAAATATTCTTTCATATGTCCTTGAAGCATTATTGAAAATAGTTTGGTCATGGTGTCCTTATAGGACTTTAGAAAATATCATGATTTTCTTTTACAATTTCTTGAGAGTAAATAATATATATCTTAAAGAAAATATGATATTTTAAACTTCAATTATGCTCATTGGATAAATAATGAGTTTTTAGTTTGTTTAAGAATATATATAGTTTATATAGATCATTATTCTCTGAAATGAATATATTTTAATTTGATAAAAGTAAGATGAATGACGTAATGATTTAATAAATAATTGGATTCATAATGGTCATAATTTTTGTTATACTACCATAAATGAGATTAAAAAAAAAGATTTCAATGATCCAATGTTTTTCAATATTTTGGCACGATGGATTTGAATATGAAGCTAAATATTTAAATATTTTGTGAAATATTTTATGAATTCTCAGCGGGATGAAAATAATTTTTTCCATTATTAAGATGTTGGCAAAAGAAAAAATGCTACCCTGAAGCGAAATCGCCCTAGAACGAAGGCAAGAAGGGCGATAAAAGGAAGAACGATCAGAGCGATCACTAGATTAGAGCGAAAAGAACCCAGGACGACCGAAGCATTAGAACGAGAACACGTGATGCAGTTGATCCCACGACTACACAGTTAATCAGTTTTCCCTCCACGATCAAGCAGTTGAGACACACAGCTCAACGGTTGAAGACACGATCCAGCAGCTGCAGGGAGATACTGGAACTGCCCAAGCAGTTTACAAGCTTCACTATAAAAGCTCACTCGTACAGAGAGAAAGAAAACCCCGATCAAATGAAGACTCAAACGAGCATTTTTTTTTTATCTTTTAGTTTTTATAACTTTTAGGACTGTAATTTGTGTGCTTGCGCTCCTTGGAGGCTTATTCACTTAATCAAACACCCATTGCTGGGACTTTGTCTCAGGAGGTTTGAACCTTACATGTTTCTCTTTCTTCTTCGCGCACAAAAATCGCGCAAAAAGTTTTTGGCGACCACAGTGGGAGAATTGGTGTAAGAAGTGAAGATGCCTCCGAAAAGAAACACTCAAACTGGCCCAGGTACGGAGGAAGGAGGACTGGAGCAAACCAACCAGCCCCACGTTCCAGCCGTGGTGGGTCATTTCGAGGGTCTGGCAGAAGCTAGTCGATACGAACCGATGCGAGAATTCAGCCCTAATGCAGTTCGTGCATTGTTCAGTGAATTCACACGGGATGTTGTTGAACAGGTTAGGCTGCAAAACGCTCATGTCATAGATAAATTTGTCTCGACTAGCAATTCACATTATGAAAATATGGCCAAACACTTGAGCTCGTTGAACGAATTAATGGCCAAATGTGTAAATGAGGGGACAGCCCCGCCGTGGACTACGCCTTCCCCTTGCACCAAGCAGTCAGGAGGCTGGTCCGAGTAATGTTCCCCCACAAGGAATCACGGTCCCTACGACTTCCAGGGGAGGAACAATTTGGGGACAATGGCCCATATTTAGGGCCAAATCTACACCAGGGGCCAAATATGGCACAACACGAGGTGGTGTTGCCCCAAGGCGTCCAGGTTTCTCAGGGACAGAATCATGATTATGTCCCACTTGTGAGAGGACCACAACCACCCCCCATAGCGATGCCAATTAATGGTAATGACATGTTAAGGAAACATGTGACCGACATCCTCCAAAATCAATTCGGTCTGGGAGTACGGCCAATTCGGGCAAGGTACCGGAAGCCATATCCCGATTGGATCGACGTGGCGTATCTGTGGCCTAGAAACTACAAAATACCAGATTTTTCCCTATTTACGGGGTCTGGGGAAGTTTCTACCATGGAACACATATGGCGATTTACCCTTCAGTGTGGAGAGGTCACAGATCTCCATAAGTTAAGGTTATTTCACGGCTCACTGTCAGGAGTAGCGTTCTTCTGGTACGTCAGTCTGCCGGTCAACTCAGTATAAAATTGGCAACAAATGGAACGGTTGTTCCATGCGTAATTCTACAAGGCCGAATCCGAAGTGGCTTTGGTCGACCTGGCAAACCTAAGACAGTTGCCAGGAGAGTGGGCTGAAACATTCTTACAAAGGTTTAAAATAGCTCGAGGCCGATGTTACGTGCCTTTGCCAGAAAAAGAGTTCGTGAGAATCGCTCAAAGTTCCCTCAATTTCGACTTGAAAAAGAAATTTCAAGATCGTGAATTTTGGGACCTCCCCTAGCTCATCACCAGCACGGTGCGTTATGAACGATTACTAAGGGAGGGAAAGCAAATGAAAAATTCTAGCAAATGGACGTATTACAGGAGCATCGATTATGAAGTAGGCGAAATGGACGTCGAATTGGCCGACTTGTGTTTGGCCGAATTGGTTAAAGGAAAGCCGTACGTTTGTAAAACGTGGGCCGAACCCCAAGCCAAAGAAAAGAACAATAAAATGGGAGAAACTTTTCTTTTGATACCACAAAAGTCAACGTCATATTCGATCAGTTGTACAAAGAAAAACAGATCAGTTTGAGTGACCGTCATACGTTGCCAAGCGTCGAGCAAATCAGCAGCAAAAAATATTGTAAATGGCATAATGCATGGTCCCATTTAACTAATACTTGTCTTGTTTTTTGGAATGTTTTGCTGGATGCTATAGAATCTGGACGAATAACGTTCGAAAAAAAGATGGGCGTGGACGACAACCCGTTTCCTAAGCCAGTGGAATTAAACATGATCAACTCGGATCTTACCAATTTGCCAAGATTCAAGTTGGTCCAAGATGAAGAAAAAAAATGGTCATCGTCCAAGCGCTCTGGAAAGGATTAAAGCACCCCAAAAACAGAAGGATCAGCAAAACCTTTGTGTACGGTGCATGAATAGTATAGAGTGGATGAGGGAGTTGGAAGACACTTGTGAAAGGCCCGTAAAGAAAGAGCCCGTAACATGGCAGCCAAGACCTTTGCACCAAGGTTTTATGGAAAATTCAAACTTCGTAGAAAATGTGAGGACGTTTAGGCCGAAAATTCATCGGCCCAATATATGGCATTCGTATCGAATGCCGTATTCAAGGCAACGCCCAGGTAGGAACTATCCTCTCATGGACGAAATGACGAGGACACAATTAAGGAGACACTAGAGAAATTATGGCTGTATGATGCACCAACAAGGTGGGGTGAGGACCACAGCCATAGTCCTCTATCACGGAGAAACCGGAGGAAAATAACAATGAGAGTGACGGTAAAGAAGGGAAAATAACGAGCTGCGAAGAACACACCAAGTTTGACAGACGAAAATGGGACGAAACAGACGACGAAGAGCCCCCTATTGTCATTCAGTTCGGCAGCATGCCACCGGTTGTGGCCAACCATTACTTGTTGTCCAGAGAATTCAAGGGGGACAACAATGGGGAAGCTGGAACAAGCGAAGATGTCTATGAGGGTGATGAGGCAGAATTTACAACGCTCTCGATAACGGATAGGGAAGCTTCAGATGAGGAAATGACCGACATAGAAGAAGAAATAGACATCAGGCCCGAAGCCCGAAGAAGGGGGATATCACAGAATCGACTTCTCAAAGAATTGTACGAGGCCGGAAACCCTGCAGTCGGAACGTTAGCAGAGGACTTGGGACGATCTCTATACCTCGTCCTATATGGGACGCCCAAAATAAGACGGACAATCACCAGGGTAGAAAAACGAAGATTGGCCGTCAATAATGTTTCGCACAATGCACCAGTCACATTACCACCTTTTGGATGGGATACGGGAGGAGAAATACCTCGGGCCAGCGACGAGAGTGAGCAGATAGGCCTATCAGGGAAGATGATATTCCCAAAGCCACCACCACAAATGACAAAGCACATGCGGCCGTTGTATTTTCTCCCCCAAATCTATGAAATTCAATCAAAATTTTTTTTTTATCTTTTCCACACTTCCAAATATCCAAATTCACCACACAAATCAATCACAAACTTTCACAAATTTTCGGCTATCCCACTTCACTGCCAAAATTTCAATTCAAGTTTCAACAAATTTCACCACACAAAATACCACAAAACCCCACAATTTTCGGTTATCCTCCTTGTAAATTCGGAAATTCAAGAGATAATGAAGAGTTCAAGAATGATTTTACCAGACCGAAAATGGTGATCTTGTTGTTGGAAGGACCGGATCTGACGATGGAGGGTCTCGGCAGTGATTAGCGGTGGTGGTGCGATGAATCTCGACTGGTGGTTCGGCTTTTGGCCTCGGCAGTGATTCATGTAGTGTTTGAGAACCTGAAACACAAGAAAATAAAAATAATAAGTAAAAATAAATTAGACACAAGTAAAGTATCTAACCTCAAAATTAATAGTTAAAAGATAAATAAGTCATCGGCAACGGTTTTCGGCTTGGAGCCAACTTCTTCTTCTCGATTTTTCTGGTTCTGCCGAATGCATTCTAGAAGAAAGAAGATATTTTTTTATTTACCGCTTTCTGTAATTAATTTTATTTACTTTTCGCAATAGTACTTTCTTTTCTTTACTTTTCAGTTTTTTACTATTCAGCATGAGTAGGTAACTCTCTTCTACTGGGGTGAAAGGTAAGTTTTTATTGCAGCTTTAGCAAGCATTATCCAAATGGATTTACCGTGGCAACATGTAAAAGGTTGAATCGTAATCAACACAATGTTGATAACGATACCTTTCGCTACAAGCCTAGCTTAGTACGTTTCATCAGAGTCCGAATAATAAAAATCAAATTGAGACTTTGTTGGTTCGGGCTCCTGAACTGATACCTCAGATTCCTTATACTGCTCAGCCTCCTCCCCTGCTAAAGTGTCATCGTGAAATGCTGGCAAGTAACTAAACGAATATTGCAAATTTAATACTTGCCTCCCACTATTTTTCGGCGAGCCTCTAACCCTCTGTTGAGTACTCGGGAAAACTTGTCTATTTGTAGAATTCGATCGAAATCGGAAAAAATTAGATAAATCCAGTAGGATTATAAATTTTTTGGTAAATTGAATTTCTCACGTGTCTATCCTTTGATGAATGAAATGGTAGATACAAGTTAAGTATGATGATAAGATAATGTGTATGGCTAGTCGACTTGAATCTTGTCGTCTCGAGCGTGCTTGAATTTAGCTGGAATATCAAGTCAACCGAAACATCGAGTCGGCTGGAATACCTTTGTCAGCCAATCACGGAGAGTTTTCGAAAGCCAAGCTTTCTCCGATATTTATTATTATGGGAATATCATTTCCAAGAAATGACGTATTAATCATTATTTATAGGACAACCACTGTCAGTGCGCTCCCACTAACCTATCGTTTTGATGTAATCATAATGGTATATGATTTAATTCAAAAAGAAAATGATTCTTGTGTATATAAAGAAGTTAGTGGGAGCACACTGACAGTGAATGTCCTAAACTAATGATGATATGTCATTTCTTGGAAATGATATTCCCAGAGAGAAACAATCGGACATAGGCAATTTTGGCCACAGGAGAAAAAATGTCACCATAGTCCAGACCAAATATCTGTGTATAGCCCTTAGCAACCAGACGAGCCTTAAGACGGTCAATGTTCCCATCAGTGGCCGGAGAAGGCTCGGTCGACAGTGATGGGTTCTGTTATTGGTTATGGCTCGGCGAAGAATCGGCAGTGGTGGAATCAGTCACGGTGGAGATGGTGGTGCATCTCGTGCGTGGCTTTCTTTGATCGTGAATCTTGGCCGAAGGTTGGAAGCTCGAAAATGGGTCTCGGTTGTGGGTGGTGGTGGTTGGATGATTGAGTTTGTGTGGGTTATTTGTGAGATTTAATGAGTTTAGAAGGTTTTGGTTGATGATTTGGTGATTGGATGGTCGGATTTTAGTGGAAGATTGAGAGGAAATGGCGAAATGTTGAAGAATGAGAGTGAGATCTATGCGTGGGGGCTGCTGGTTTTGGACCTGTTACCGATCGCGCGTCACGAAGCCAAATTGCTTCTTGCGTCGCGACGTTCGATTTTTAGGGTTAGGGTTTATGTTTTGTGGCCTTGATGTCACGACACGCAGGTTTCTCGTGTCGCGACGCGAGATTTTTTTTTTGTGGCAAAATCAAGTCTTTCGACGAATAAATCCACTGGGACGCGTCTCAAGAGCTGACTCCTTACTTGGGCGTCTTTACTGGATTAACTTTATATCCCCGCGATTTTGTCAAATTTATTTTGTGAAAATCCCGCTTGGACTGGCTTGCTTTGTCCTGAAATATTCCGTCTTTATTTTTCCTGCAAAAATAACACAAAATTAAAAATAATTCTACAACATGTATACACAAAATAAAAATAAATAATTAAAATTATTGCATGGGTTGCCTCCCTGCTAGCGCTAAATTTTTTGTCTTCAGCCAGACTTGACTGAAATCTGTCTGTCAAGAAGGTTTCAACGTTGTTTTGGATGTCCGATTAAAGACATTTCCATGTGCGTTGCTTTTGAAGGGTCTCTTCCAACGGTAAGATGGCAAAAAGAGTTTTGTCTCATTCAGTGCTTGTGTCATCTTGCTGATCTTTGTTGCTCCAATAATTCCTGAAAAGAAAGAAAGAAAATCAGGAGGTCTCATATGGTGCTTGACTTTGAATGGAAGTTCCATTCTGTCAAGCTTCTGGGTGATATCTTTGATTTGTACTCCCCAAAATAGTGACGTTTCGCCTGAATACTCTGGATCTTCAATTTGGTCAAACAGTTGCTCCTCCATTTACTCTGCTTCTTGCTCCACCTTTTCTTCACAGATGTATTTTAGGATTTCCTCGTTCAATTCTTCATCTGTCACCCTGAGGATGTAAAGAAATGTCAGATTTTAGGTCTTCATCCTGATATGACTGGCACAGGTAGCTCGTCTTCAAACATTAGTGCAAAGCATTCTCCAAGATCTTCATTTTGAGGATGGAAAGTTTCATCCTCCCTTGTTGGTGTAGTTAGTACAAATAGCTCAGCTTCTTCATCCTCGTCAGAGTCAGAATAATAAAAATCAAACCGAGATTCTGTTGGTTTGGGCTCCAGAACTGATACCTCAGATTCCTGATTCTGCTCAGCCTCCTCCTCTACTAAAGTGTCATCGTGAAATGCTTGGTACTCAAAGGCTTCATCAGTGTCATCTGAAAATGCTCATTGAGGTATGTAGCTTTGATTTTCTGTTAATTGTCTCGTTTGTTTTGTCAGTCTCTGAATGGATGTTGATTGTCTCTGAATACTTTCGAATTGATTTTGGACTGATTCAAGCATTGTATCCAACTTTTCGTCTTATTTCTTGAACCAATCTTTGAGCATGTCAACCATCTGATCTTCCTCTGATGGTTCTGATTCTTGATGACAATCGTAGATGGATGGTGGATAAGATGGAAAGTATGATGGTTCTTCGTACCTTGAATGATTCCAATAATTCTGCCACTCTGAAAGGTATATACATTGATTGCTCGGGTGGTTACCATCACATATCACACATCTCCTCATTTCGTTCTGATGAACAAATGTAGTATTGCTTGATTCTGACATCCAGTGATAGTTGTTGGGCTGGACAACAGCCCTCAGAAAATCGGACTGTTGCTCCCAGATTTGAGGTGTATCTTCTAATAAAGCTCGTGATCTCTCAATCTCCCAATAATGTTCCATTTTTCAACCACCTGAAAACAAAAGAAAGAAATAAAAATTACAGATAAAAATAAAGAAAATTAGATACAAGTAAAATAGATAGCTTCAAAATTTATAACTCAAGAAAAATAAGTCCCCGGCAACGGCGCCAAAAACTTGACCGGCGTAAACACACACGTATAACGCAAGCGCACATATCGTTTAAGTAGTATAAAAATATCGATCCCACGATGATTTAATTCCTACTGTTGTTATTAATTATTGATACTATTTATTTACAAGTATCTAATTATAGGGAGAAGGGAATTGATTACTTTTGGTTGGTTGAATGTGGATTTGCTAATTAAAATAAAAACAGACTAAAAATAAAATACTAAGGAAAATAAAAGAAAAGACTCAAAGATCTAGGGTCGTGACTCCACACAATATTATTCGAAAGATGAATTGATTCTCTTACATATGTGTAATAAATCAGTTTGCTAACCTGGAACACGAGGATATGCAAAAGCCTCTGTCGATGGTCAGATGCAAATACCCAGTATAACCCAATTGAACCATATGTCTATGTCATCCAAATTACCTGGATTCATTAAGATTAAGTTCCAATTATGGCTACCCCCGCCCGATAGGTATATGTCTATCCTGTAAGGAAATCTATTAAAGGGTTATCTATCCTCAAGGAAGATCGTGGGCTATTGAATCTAAGGCTGAAACCTAAAATCCCTATGTCTTATTGGTGATCAGACAACAAGAAGCATTAAGCTTAAGACTCAATAAACAAACTAAAGAATTACCCATAAAAAGAAAATCAATTATGAAGTGTGTGAATATTGTGTTCCATCACTTCCCTAGAATAAAAATAAAATGTTGGGGGTTAGAGGATCCACATTTAATATTTCTTATCTAGGAATCTCACTTATTATAAAATATAAATTATTTTATGTTCTGCTTTCTCAGGAATTAATAATGTTAAATATTTAAAACCAGCCATATAGGCGGTAATCCATTTAGTCCAATTACACCAGCCATATAGGCGGTAATTATCTGTCACATAAAGACCAGCCATATAGGCGGTAAAGTAATTTATATTTAGACCGACCATATAGGCGGTAATAAAGTTTGACAATAATTAATCCAGTTAAATTATAATTAAGTGAGTTTTACCTAGATAATTATATTAAATGTTTCACTATTTACCCCAGCGGAAATTTAACTACAAAACATAAAGAAAATAAAAAAATAAAAACTGAAATTAAAATTAAAAATAAAAATACATAAATTAATTAATTACAAAAATAGATGAATCCTTAGAAACGGGGAAAAAATCCCAATAAAAGCACACCAAATGAGGTGCTGAAAGCCTCATTTTATAGGCAAATTTACGGGCCAGCGTCGCGACGCCAAAGGTCTTGGCGTCGCGATGCCGAGACGCATTTTCGATCTACACGGTTTGACCACGCGCATTTCATTGGTGCAATCTGGTGATGACACGTGTCACGCGGTGAGACGGTGCAATGGGCAGTTGACACGTGGCAAAATGTGATTCGCCGATGATTCGGTCCAATGAGAAGGCGACACGTGGCACACGTATTGTCGGCAGCATCTGATGATGACACGTGTAACGGCACATTTTAGCAAGATCTATTCTGATGATGACACGTGGCAGGCGCACATTAGCAAATCAAACTTTTCAGATTCTGACACGTGTCTCCCGGCGCACGTTAGCAGCTCATGGCGCAGGATAGGCGTCGCGACGCAGGCAGCGTGCGCGTCGCGACACGGACAAATTATAAAAATGCCATTTTCGTCCGTTTTCACTATTTTGGCTCCAAATTGCTTCCAATGCTTTCCAAAATTTATTTATCTGTAAAATAACAATAAAACACATCAAAACGTTCACAAAACATGAGAAACTATACAAAATATTAAGTCAAATGAGTTTGAAATAGTGATATAAATACCACTAATCACTTACGCAAAAAGATGTTCAACTTATTATAGGCACGAGCTGATACAAAGAGCTCCGACGAGTGAAATATCGCATATCATAAGGCCATGACCATTTATGGGTTGGGCAGTCGATTTGATTGGCAAAATTCACCCTCCGTCACTCAAGAGACATGCTTTTATCATTGTAGCCACTGATTTCTTCACAAAATGGGTAAAAGCCATCCCACTGGTGGAGATTTCGCAAGAAAAAAGTCATTGGCATTATTAGAGATCAAATCATTTATAGATTCGGGATACCCCAGACATTCATGGTGGATCATAGGACCTCATTAAATGGCGACAGAGTTAAAATGTTTTTTTAATGAATTTGGGATTCGATTGGTCAATTATACGCCATATTATGCTCAGTCAAATGGTAAAGCAGAATCGTCCAACAAAACGCTGAAAGGTATCATCAGGAAAATGATTGATGACAATGCAAGACACTAGAACGAGTGTATCACACCATGGAAAAATCTGGGACGCTACCATTAGGAGACAACTTACTATCTCCTTGAGCCTCGTGATTTATGCGTGCATATTGTGATGTGAACTAATCCTATCTTGTTCCAAATGCTTCATCTACATGTATTATCTTATAAATTTACCCTAAACGTGCATAACATGTCTTATTCTACTCATGTCATGAACTTAACTATACTTACATGCATCATATCATGGATTTAATCTACACATACATAACGTGAATAGTCTTTGACTTGTAATTGCTACTCTAATGTGCTAACCTTATTGAATTCCCTATTACATGTTTAACTTATCTTGAATTACCTATTTCCTGACTTGTTCCAATGTATGACCTCATGACTTACACATTTATCACATGCTGTGAACTGTTTCCTGTCGTGTGCTTATGTCATACCCACATGCCATGTCATATTTATCTGCTATAAATATGCATGATAGAATAGAATCACATGCGTGCTAATTTAAATGCATTCATCAGGTTAAATATAATATGAACTATGCATAAACTAACTTGAATTACCTAATTGTTACATGCTATTCTTAACTTGAGTTACATAACTATTAACTAACGGACTGCACACGTGTGGACCTTGACCATGAACCTTTAATGATCGCAACTAGTGTCCATCATCCCCCAAAGCTTGTCTTCCACATGCATACATGAAATGCCTGTAAAACTGAAAATGAAAAGAATAAGTCGTACGAATGACTTAGTGAGTGAACACCAAATAATAAAACTTATTGAAAATAACTTGAAGTCTTATAAACAAAGCTGAGTTTACGCAAACCTGAATCCTGGGACATATATAATTCGTATTCACATATAAGCTGAATCATAAACCAAGAACATGTACATAACTAAAAATTGAAACCTATAACATGATTACAACATAAAACTAAAAACATGTCATGACTCAGACACCATGACATGACCTATAAACGTCAATATAAAGCTGAAAACTCTAGACATGACTTGGAAATGTCAAATTAAACTGAAAACCATAACTTGACGTTAATTGAAAACATGACTGAAAATTATTGATGTCATATGGAAATCATGACATCACTCAAAAACAAAAGACGTCACTTGAAATTATGACTATAATTTTAAGATACAAACAAAAACTGAAAATGGAATCATGTACTAAAAATGTAAGAACATCTGCATATTAAAAAGCTTGTACTGAAATCTTGAATTGTAAACTATAAAACTTAACATGTATTGGGAACATTTCATGATCTGAAATCATAACATGAACTGAAAACATCATCAATAGCGTAGCCTGGGGTGTGAAACTTACTTAACAGAACCTAGCACCTCGTAAGTAGAGGAACATAAACATGAACATGCATAAGCCTATGTGGGTGATCAGTGCCCTATGAGGCTTTGTGAGCGAACCCGAGATGCTAAATATGAGGGGACGATACTCTACTAGTGATTTGAAAATATTTTATTACTCGTTCTTGTAATTCGTTTCCTGAAAAGCTTTTATGAAAATCATGTAAAAATGAACTGAAACTTGGAATCATGACATATGAAAAGACATTTAAATGTCAAATGAAATATGCAATCATTACACATGAACCGGAAACATAAACTTTAAACCTATAACGTGAAAATGTAAACTAAAAATGTGACTCATGAAAACATCAGCTAGTAATTGAAATCATGACGATTGAAAAGACATCAATCACAAACTGAAACATGATTGGAAATCATTAACGTCGAAGACTGAAAGCTATAAACATTAACTAAGAATAAAAATGTAAAACATGGAATTATAAACATAAATGACATGTGTATTGGCTTATGCATACAATGCTCTTACGAAACCCATTACCTATTTTAAAATAGCTATGAGATGAGCACCGTTAAAACATAACCCTAACTGGTACTTCTATATGAGGACACGCAAACTGGGAATATAACTGTAAATATGTGACATGAGTGCGTAAACTTGAAAACATAAAGCATAACATGTGACATATACGTAAACTGAAAACATAATTGGAAATGTATTTACATAACTTATAAGACATGAAATGTTAAGCGTATATTATAATACATAAATTATAAGAAGCATATCTCAAATAAAATAAATTAAAAAAATATCGAAGATGAAGAGCATTCACTCATAGAACCAACATCGTAGTGCTTGCGTGCTCAGATGGAACCAAATGGATCCTCCTGCACAGAATATATGGAATATGTGTTCAAACATAATTAGTGTATTTGGACTTGTGATCCTATACATGCGCATGAATGATGCAATGTGTGTGCTCATACTGACGTGATAGCTTAAGGAGTTTTCTAAAAGCCTAAGCTATCTGAAACTCCACATACAAACTGTCATTCGTGTGAATGACACATGCATCCAAACTATCTTAACCATGTAATATGACATGAATATTATTATGCTTATTCATCTATCACACGTTAGCCATCTAACTGTATAATTACAAACATGAAACAAATGCCATATTTCTTGACAAAGATACCTCAAAACAACCTTACGTCTAATATGAAAAATGTTTCAAGATACTATTATTATCCATATCCCTCAACAACAACTCCCTACATCAACAAATAGCTCACGACATCACCTAACATATCACAACAATCTCATTTTATCATCATCATCATCATTTAAATGCAACATCATGAATTTTACTTTATATAAACCTATAACATGAAAATTAAGTCCCAAATTAGAAATTCATTAACATAAGAAAATCCCTAAATTATGTGTTATACTCAATTCATTATTCAATATAATTTAACTTAAACCATACATGTAACATGTTAATAAGCACTTATTTAAGCATGATTAACATCCAAATCATGTAAGATAATAAAAATTAAATGTGGTTCAAAACCATAACTTGAAAAATCCATGAATAAATGCAAAATTAATGATGAGATGGAGATGAGAGACTTACTTAATTCACTTGGATGCTTAGAAATGCATGAAAAACTCAAGATTAAGCTTGATTATGACAAAAATTCATGAGGGCCGAGAGGAAGAAGAAGAAAATCGAAGGAAAAAAATGAAGGGGGGATTTTTTTTTTTTTTTTATAAACTCAGCTGTGACCGGTATGCCGGTCCCAAAAATATAATTTTGAGAATTTCATAAATACTATGTGACCAGTTTAATGACCAATATGCATGAACAGTGATCGGTATGCCAGTTCCAGAATGCATGTCAAAGTGCAAGCCATCGATATGCCAGTTCCAGTGGCCATACCAAATGCCCTGCTCCATGGGAATGTCGGATCTGTGATTGGTATTCTGATTCTAGTGTTTAATTAAATACAAAAATGATTCTGAATGCTTGCATACTTGGACCAGGGTCTTGGTTAACACACACAGAGACCTTACATGAACATAATGCACTGTATGCGTGTACCATATGACCTTGTTTGTCATATTTAAAATATCTGGGGTGTGACATAGTGTTTAAGCCAAGGATTATAGGCCTATAGAGTTTCTCGAATAAGCACTAAGATTACTCTGTTCCAGTTAGTTTATGGACACGAGGCAATACTGCCAATGGAAATTAATGTCCAGTTGATTAGAGTGGCTTGCAAAATAAATTAAGCCAAGAAAACTATGATAAAGCCCTAATATATAATTTATTAGAGTTAGAAGAAATCAAATTAGATGTCCTTAATTGATTAGAAGTGCATAAATAAAAAATACCCAAATATTACAATCAGAAGGTTCTGGCTAAGTCATTTCAAAAGGTTGAATTAATGTGTAAGGCGGAACTATCTTTTGATGTAAAAAATCCAAAGTACGGAAAGTTGTCACCTAATTGGGAAGATCATATAAGGTAGAGATTATTTTACCCAATGGAGACTATTATTTGAAAGATTTGGATGGAAAGTTGCATATTAGAGTGATAAATGGAAAATAACTTAAGAAATATGTACCATCACTATGGGAAAATGAAAGAATGATGTTTTATTAATAGGACGATGAAACCTCATAATATAGAAAGAGAATGAAGAAGTGGAAATTGAATAGGATGATGGAGCATCCTAATTTACATAAAAAATAAATTGAATTACAAGAATGAGATGATAAGACGTCTTGATATAAAAATAATTAGGGGCGAGTCTCTCCAAAATCCTCCGTTAAAGTCTTGTCTTTCACCACCTTGAATGACTCCCTCAGTTGGTACCACTTCTTTTGAACCTCCTTACTAACAGTGCTGACATCGGCCAGAATTCTCTCTAAATCAGTCTCTGCCAAACCTTGGTACTCGGCCATAAAGTTGTTTATCTCTTCCAGACCTTTGGTCGTATTTCTTAGCTTGGCATCTTTGTGCATCTGGCACTTGTCAATGTGCTACTACATCTCCCCCATCTGTCATTCAAGGCCCATAAGAATAGAGTCCCTAGTCCTTAGCAAGATCTCTTAAAGATGCTTTTAAGTCATCAACAGATTTGTCTAGGTTCCATCTCCTCATATATAAAGACCGAAGGTTCATCATTTGGTTATGGAGTTGTTGATAGCGCGAGAAGAGGGACTGCACTTCATCATTGAGCTCTTGAAGAAAGATTCGAAGCGACACAATGGTCGGTAAGGTGAGAGAAGATAAAAGCCTGGTAAACTCTGCCAAAATTATCTCCAGTTTCGATAGGTTATTTGGCAGAATAACATGGCTGAAATCCTAACTCGTGAAGATCGAATACTGATTGAGGACATCCTCAAGACCTCCAAACCTGAGCTTATGCTCGTTGAAGTTTTAGGCCTAGAGGGAGGAGTGGACCTAAGGTGATCCCAGTTAGCAAAAGCTGTTGTGTAATCCAGCTTGCAGCGCCGAAAGCATGAGCAAAAGTCATGCATGCAGCCAACACCAAAAGTAGAAAGCAACTTTGCCAACCATGCAAAGTTGGCAAGCGTGTCCAAGACGTGTGACACTGTTCACGCGTCTTGGGCACTATAAAATGGAGCTCCCAGACCATTCTTCATCATCCCAGAATTTGTATAATAGAGAGTAAAGAGAGTGAGAGTTTTTTGTAAAGCTTGGTTGTAAGCTTTGTAATTCTTTTGTTTGTGTGATAAAAAGAAGAATTTTCTCTCACATCTCCTCTATGTGTGTGTTTTTTCACAACAAGTGGTATCAGAGCTACGGTTACACGGAGGGATCCCGAAATTCAGTAACGAGTTTCGGTTCGGAAAGTCGATTCCGACGAAAGTTGTCGAAAATCGATTTTGAGCATACCATCAGACGTTTCACGGCGAGACGAGCACACGGTGGTATTTCTCGGCGATCAAACGGAGGTCCCAGCGCCCGCACGCGGCAAGCAGTCCAGAGGAGTCCTTCCCGCTCCGACGCGCCCACGCGCCCCACTCTTGCTGAAGGTTGAAGACGCTGAGTCAGCCGCCACGTCAGCCCCCAGTCAGCGCACAGTCAGCGCCACGTCAGCGCACAGTCAGCAGCCCAGTCAGCGCACGTCAGCGCACAGTCAGCAGCCCAGTCAGCTGCCACGTCAGCGGTGCATGGTAAATTTCAGATAGGTCCCTGAACTTTCTGGAAATTACAGTTAGCCCCTATACTTTCAGAAATTTTCAATTAGTCCCTGAACTTTTGGAAATTGCATAATAGTCCCTGAAGTTTTCCGTAATTGCACTTTGGCCCCTGAACTTTTGGAAATTGCACTTTGACCCCTGTAATTTCTGAAATTTGCAATTTGGTCCCTGTGTCGGATTTTGACAAACGAAGTGTCATTTCCACCATTTTCGACCATTCCGGACGCAACGGTGAGGTCCGTTTTTTGAAATTCTGCTTAGAATTTTTATGATGGAGGGGAGCAACGGAAAAATGATTTTGTTAACCAGTACAAACTATTTCACATGGAGGAAGGATGAAAGACCTTCTGTATGTGAAGGACTATGATGGATCGGTGTTTCTGGAGCAGAAACCAGAAGGAATGACCGATGAGAAGTGGGCTAATCTTCACCAGAAAACATGCAGTACTATTCGTCAGTGGATCGACGACAGTATCGTGAACCATGTCAGTGAAGAGACAAATGCACGTGTTTTATGGAGAAAGCTGGAGGAGCTTTTCCGAGCAAAGACTGGAAACAACAAGCTGTACTACATCAAGAAGATGATGGGTTTGAAATACCAGGAAGGTACAGCTGTGGCGGACCATATCAACGATTTCCTCGGAACCATGAAGGAATTGTCTGGATTGGGCATAGACTTCGGAGATGAGGTAAATGGCTTAATACTCCTTAATACGTTACCAGAATCTTGGGAAACGTTCAGATCTACGGTGATAAATTCAGCCGCAGATGGGAAAGTCACTATGGAGATGGCAAAGACCAGGATCTTCGAGGAAGAAAAGAGGACGAGAATGCAGGAGTCAGCATCAACCTCAACCTCAGAAGCTCTAGTGACAGAGAAGAACACCAGAAGGGGGAGGAGTAAAAGCCGAGGCCCAGGGAGATCAGACAAGAACCGAGGTAATCAAGAACTAGAGATATTGAGTGCTACCACTGAAAAAGAAAGGCCATATGAAGAGGGATTGTTACAAGCTGAAGAACGAGCAGTCCAGGAGAGATGGTGACTCTAATCAAGAAAGAGTTGCTACTACCACCGAGAAGACCTCCAAAGATTCTGCATAATGTATGAAGAAGCTGTTGTGAATCTTGCCAGCCACGAGACCAGTTGGGTGATAGATAGTGGCGCATCCATACACGCCACATCTCGCAGAGACTTCTTTTCATCTTACACACCAGGGGACTACGGTGCTGTAAGGATGGGGAATGACGGACAGTCCAAAGCCGTCGGTATTGGAGACATCTGCCTTGAAACAGACAACGGGACAAGGCTAGTGTTGAAGGGAGTCAAGCACATCCCAGATATCCGGTTAAACCTGATCTCAACAGGCAAGCTGGATGATGAAGGTTTCTGCAGCACCTTTAGTGACGGATGCTGGAAGCTCACTAAAGGATCAATGGTCGTGGCACGAGGTAAGAAAGATTCAACTTTGTATTTGATGCATGCTAAGCTTTCAAATAGTAGCATAAATACAGTCAACAGCAATGAGGCAGCCGAGCTAGTTATGGCATAAAAAGCTCGGTCACATGAGCCAAACAGGGATGGAGATACTACGCAGGCGGAATGTTCTTCCGGAATTGAAGAACTCACACTTACGGAAGTGTGAACACTGCATGGCTGGAAAGCAGAACAGAGTATCCTTCCAGAGCTCCCCGCCTCAACGGAAACCGGAGGTACTAGATCTCATACATTCAGATGTATGCGGTCCGATGCAGACACGAACACTTGGTGGGTCACTGTATATTTGTGACATTTATTGATGATCATTCAAGGAAGATTGGGCATACACCTTGAAGAGAAAAGATCAAGTGCTGGGAGTGTTCAAGGAGTTTCATGCCTTGGTGGAGAGAGAAACCGGCAAGAAACTGAAGTGCATCAGAACAGATAACGGTGGAGAATACAGAGGTCCGTTTGATCAGTACTGCAAGACGCAAGGAATCAGACATCAAACGACACCTCCGAAGACACCTCAGCTGAATGGCCTAGCTGAGAGGATGAACAGAACCTTGTGCGAAAGGTCAGAAGCTTGCTGTCACAAGCCAAGCTGCCGAAGACATTTTGGGGGGAGGCACTCATCACAGCAGTACATGTTTTGAACATGTCCCCAGCGGTCGCACTGAAAGGTAATGTTCCTAACCAAGCTTGGACAGGTAAAGAAGTGTCTTACGAACACTTGCATGTCTTTGGGTGCAAAGCTTTTGTACACATCCCAAAGGACGAGAGATCCAAGCTTGATGCAAAGACGCGACAATGTGTCTTTATTGGCTATGGTCAGGATGATTTCGGCTACAAACTGTATGATCCTGTGGAGAAGAAGATTGTCAGGAGCCGAGATGTTGTCTTGTTGAAGACCAGACCATAGAAGATATCCGAAAGGAGATGAAGACAATGCCCCAGCAATACAGAAATGTGAATCCAGAACCTCATACACCGGTGCCAGTACGAGTTGAAGATGAGGTTCCCAGACATGAGGGTACAGGTGATGAAGCTCCCAGAGATGATGATCATGATCAACCACCAGTACCAGAAGCTACACCAACAGTTCCACAGAGAAGGTCTGACAGAGAGAGGCGACCTTCAACCAAATACTCTGCATATGAGTATGTGCTGCTTACTGACGGGGGAGAACCCGAGAGCTACCAGGAGGCTGTGGAAACAGATGACAGAGAAAAGTGGGAGGAAGCCATGCAAGATGAGATGAAATCTTTGCATGACAATCACACTTTTGAGTTGGTGAAATTGCCAAGAGGCAAACGGGCTTTGAAGAACAAATGGGTGTACAGAGTGAAGCAACAGGAGCATACTTCACAACCCCGGTACAAAGCCAGACTAGTAGTCAAGGGATTCAATCAGAGGAAAGGCATTGACTTCGATGAAATCTTCTCTCCAGTTGTGAAGATGTCATCCATCAGAGTGGTACTCAGCTTAGCAGCAAGCCTCGACCTGGAAGTTGAGCAGATGGATGTCAAGACCGCATTTCTTCACGGGGATCTGGAAGAAGAAATTTACATGGAGCAACCAGAAGGCTTCAGAGTCAGCGGGAAAGAGGACTATGTGTGCAGACTCAGGAAAAGCCTATACGGTTTGAAACAGGCACCGAGACAGTGGTACGTGAAGTTGAGTCAGTTATGGGGGAGCAGGGATACAAGAAGACCACTTCAGACCATTGTGTTTTCGTTCAGAAGTTTTCTGACGATGACTTTATCATCTTACTGCTATATGTAGATGATATGTTGATAGTTGGCAGGAATCAATCGAGGATTGATAACTTGAAGCAGCAACTGAGTAAGTCTTTTGAGATGAAAGACTTGGGGCCAGCTAAACAGATTCTTGGCATCAGGATCGGACGTGATCGGAAAGCCAGAAGTATACTTGTCACAGGAGGAGTACATCGAGAAGGTACTTCAGAGATTCCAGATGGACAAGGCTAAAGCGGTTAGCACTCCTCTTGCTACCCACTTTAGATTGAGTACGAGACAGAGTCCCTCTACTGAGTCAGAGAAGGAGGAAATGAAACAGGTTCCATACACCTCAGCAGTGGGAAGTCTTAATGTATGCCATGGTGTGCACGAGGCCAGACTTAGCACACGCAGTTGGATTGGTCAGCCGGTTTATGTCAAACCCAGGACGGGAACACTGGAATGCGATCAAATGGATCATGCGGTATCTCGAGGCACATCCAAGATGAGGTTATGTTTTGGAAGCAGCGACAAGCCAGTGTTGATGGGCTACACCGATTCAGATATGGCAGGAGATGTGGATACCCGTAAGTCTACTTCGGGGTATCTGATTACTCTCTCAGGAGGAGCTGTGGCATGGCAGTCTAGGTTGCAGAGATGTGTTGCACTTTCTACAACAGAGGCAGAATTCATTGCAGCGACAGAAGCTTGCAAAGAATTGCTGTGGATGAAGACATTCGTCCAGGAATTGGGTTTCAAGCAGGAGAAGTACATTTTGTACTGCGATAGCCAGAGTGCTATCTATCTCGGTAAAAATTCCACATTTCATTCGAGGTCAAAACATATCGATGTGAGGTATCACTGGATACGGGACGTCCTGAGCTCAAGGCTGTTAGAACTCAGGAAAATTCACACCGACGACAACGGTGCCGATATGTTCACGAAGGTTTTACCGAAGGAGAAGCTTGAAATCTGTCGTGCCATAGCCGGGATGACAAAACTCTCCACATAGTCAGAGTGGGGAGATTCAGAGAACTACGATTGGCTTGATCCCAACTCAGGGTACGTAGGCAGTCATACAGATGCAGCCAGGGGAGGATCCTTTTGAGGATCCGGTTTGGATGATTGATGGTCGGCTCAGATTTTGGGGAAATTTCCGAGGGAGATTTTTTAAATCTTCACCGAGGGGGATTGTTGTGTAATCCAGCTTGCAGCGCCGAAAGCAGAGCAAAAGTCAGATGCAGCCAACACCAAAAGTAGAAAGCAACCTTTGCCAACCTTGCAAAGTTGGCAAAGCGTGTCCAAGACGTGTGACACTGTTCACGCGTCTTGGGCACTATAAAATGGAGCTCCCAGACCATTCTTCATCATCCCAGAATTTGTATAATAGAGAGTAAAGAGAGTTGAGAGTTTTTTGTAAAGCTTGGGTTTGTAAGCTTTGTAATTCTTTTGTTTGTGTGATATAAAAGAAGAATTTTCTCTCACATCTCCTCTATTGTGTGTGTTTTATTCACAACAAAAGCATCCTGGATGGATGTAGGACAGAATCAAGATCCTGGAAAAGAAAATAGCGAGAGAATAATAATACTAATATAACATTTGTATGCAAAATAATGAAAGAAACAAGAGGGCAGAACTTGCAGCCTCGTGAGTGGGAGTGGATGACGATGGCTCATCAACTGAGGGAGCCACTAGAGCAGCAGTGGTGGACGTTGAAGCTGGGGGTAGTGTAGACACTGCATTTTTGCATATAAGCCCGATGATGAATCTCATATGGAGACACTACCTCTTTAGTTGTGAAGGTCGCGGGAAATGGATGTTGGAAAGGTAAAATTGGAATTAGCATTTTGTCAGATTTAACTCGCTTGTTTCGCTTCGGGTTCGCTTGTTAGACCTCTGTTTTTAAACACACCAAGCCCAATCCAAAATAATTAAAATATTTAAAATACATGTCACAAATTAAATTAAATTAAATTAAAGCTAATTCAATTAAATTAAATTAAAATACAATTGAAATCAAATTAAATAACTAATTAAATTGAAATTAAATGAAATGAAATTAAATATAAATTAATATCTAATTAAATAAAGTTCCTAATTAAAATAAATTCTAATTCCAAAATTAAATAGATCATTTCCAAGAAAATCCTAAACCTAGCTCACCACTATATAAAGAAACCCTAAAGCCTTCATCATCTCACGTAACCTTCCTCACTCAGCACACTGCTCTTCATCATCAAAAGCCACAACAACCTGCCATCCCTGAAACGAGCCAACCCCTCACGGCCAAAAGGAAGAAATGACCCTAATCAACCTCCATCTCCTCTCTCTTTGCTCTCTCTCTCTCACGGCAAAGAGTAAAACCCAACCTTTCAATCAGCTCTCAACCGTCACACACAGCCCAGCAATTCTCACAACTCTCGACGATCAAGCCTCTCACTCAGCCACTAGCGTCCCAAAGCAGCCCATACGCACAAAGAGCCAGCCCTTAATGCTTCTTGACCGAGCAACGAAGCACAAACAAACCACCCCTTCACCGACTGCAAATTAAAAAAAAAAGCCACTTGGCCCACTCACGCAAAGGACACACTCTACGCCAAACACATGCACCTGATCAACGCAGCCACGCTTCACGCCTCAGTTCACTCACGAACCAACACCAATCCAACACAGCCTCCAACCCTTCTCCACGCGACAAGCACCCACTCACGCCACATGCCCTTTGGCCTCACCGCTTCAACGAACTAAAGATCACTCACCTCACAAAAAGCCAACGCTCACAGCCTCCAGCCCTTCTCCATGCCACAAGTGCCCATCACACCCAAACCAACCGCAAAACAGCCTCACACACAGCCCCTCAATTCACGCCCAAACCAAGCCTAAAACACTCACTACACTGCACCAAACTGCCGTACATTACAGCCCCTGACCTGATCAGTTTTTCCGCACCTTTAGCCCTCCAATTAACCCAAAAAATAGTCCCCGAAACTCCCCAAATTAACCCAAAACAGTGACCAGAAAATACCCCTAAACAGCAGCGAAATGGAGTGAAAACAGCGACCCAAACAGCGAAACAGCGAGGAAAAATGTTGGATTAGTAAACCAGAAGAGTTGCGGAGTGATAGCCCTTCCGACGGCCGTGTAACGCGCTTTCGAGAGACGACAAAATAGGTTAGACCTGAGGGCACCTTTTTTATTTATTACCTTTCGTTTATTTTTTGTTTATTTTAAAATATTATCGCATGAGAGTCATTTGTTGAGGCATGATGTGAATGTTGGATGAGCGGAATATGTGTTCCCTTTTATGGTATATCGGATGGAAACCCGGACATAAATTCCGTAGCCGAATCCGAATGGACGGTAGTGCAGTTTGTACTCGGGATACAACACCACGTACCACTTAAGAGACACGTATTTCATCTCATTCGAACTTGTGTTTGAGCATGTTGTAGTTCGTAGTTATTTATTTGTTGTTAAAGCATGATTTAGCCTAGTTTGTTATTTATCTTCAAGCATGATTACGTTATTTGTTGCACTTAGACATAGGATTTATCTTTATAAACATGACTAGATATATGTTGTTCTTGAGCATGTTGTGTAGATTCATTAAGATATTGCATAATCACATTATTACAAGTGGCATAAGTAAGGAACCATTCCGAACCCAACAGTTTGAGGTCTTCCATTGCGAGGGGTGAGTGCGGCCTTAAATCTTTGTCCCGGTTCACACCGGGTGGCGACTCCATGTTATTTCATACTTCCCAACTAGGCCGTTAGCCTAGAACAGCATCGCCGATTTCTGTGTCCTACAAGTAGTTTAGCCTATGGTGAAGATGAAGGAAGGTCTGTCTTAGGGGCAATAATAATTGGAGGACTCGGAGGAGGTGTTGATGAAGATGAAGAGTCTTGGCAGAAAGGCTCTAGGTCGCCCATTGGTGGAGAAGATTGGGGCTCAGGGGTCTCAGAAACATATGTAGAAGAGTTAGAGACATCGACAACTTCAAACTCTACATATATTTGTTTAACCAGCTCAGAATTAAAGAAAGATATAGCTCATTCTAGGATCCTAATTTCGACCTGGCTAAGGATGATGAGCGCTTCCCTAAAAGAACCTCTAAACCCAAAAACCCTTCATCTATTAAATAAAGAGACAGCCCATTCAAGGTTAATTCGACCAGGGTCCACATCATCATCAAGTTGTTGAACAATGAGAGTGGGAGAACATAATGGTTAATACTCATAGAATGGGTTATCCAAGTGAATCTCCTTGATTAGATGGTCACGACTCCTCAAAATAATATGGAGCTTGCCCGAGAATAGGATATTCAACTTCTGGAGGTTGCTAGACTATGGGAGCTAGTGGGGGCACGACCCATGCTGGTTCGGCTCAAGGGGCCCTTACCACAAAAGAGGAATGATGCGTTAAAAAAAAGAAGAAAATGGAGGAGAGAGAATGAGAGAAGGGAGGCAAATACCTTAACCTAAGGGTGACGTATCAATGGATCGTCACTAGGGTCAGAACCAGACGAGGGCGGACTTAGAGAACGCTACTTTCTACTTGGACGAGTTCATAAGGCTTCTTAGAGGTGGCTGCTCTGTTGGGCCCAAAAGCTACAACTTAAGGAGACTCCGGGGAATAAAAATAGAAATGACAATATGCAACGGCAGAAGAGGAAGAAAAAATTTCGGCACAAATTACCGGTCAGAACTTTTTAAAAAAGATTTTGGACGGATGTACAATGAGAGAAGACTTCAAGGGTAAAAGAACCCATCAAAGTCCTCATCTTCAAAATAAATTGGTCTATATTGGAGAGCGATAAAATTTTGAATCATTCTGACTGAAAAACAGAACGACATAGAACAATGGCAGGGGCCACACCTGGAGCAAACCAAATTGGCGAGTCATAAAATTTGAGAAATAGACTTCAACCCCAACTTTGCCATTGGTTCCAATTAGAATTTCATGTGCCAACTCACGACTGCACGTAAACCTGTGCCAGATTCAAGCTAAAGCTCATTGACTATAGGGCCCGGGAAACTATGGACAAAGGCGAGGCTGTTATCCAGAGAGAGGAAAAAAGAAAGAACCAAAGAAAGAAAATAAAAGTAGTCAAAATGGTACGATGGAGAAATGAGAATGGCCCCAGATGGGTGAGTAAGAGGTCATCATGAAAAATTGGATGATTGGCCTCGATGGAGCCAAAATAAGAAAGTTTTTTATAACGGGGCTAGACAGACCGAACCAGAAGCGATAGGAGAAGAACCAGAATGGAGTTCTGTAGACTTGGTGTCCAAACCCCTATAAAGGGTGACCATCATGAAAGAAGGCAGATCAAAGGAACGACCATTGGCTATGTCAGAAGACAAATGAAGATAGCCAATGATGGGTTTTGACTTGGCACGTAAATGATATTTAGAGAGTCAATAATGGATGAACGATGTGCATTTACGGACTGAAACGAGAATGATAAGACCCACAAAGAGTCTTGATAGGGCATAATAAGTATTGAAGTAAAAACCTTCAAATGAAGAATGAGTGAACTGGAATTTGATATAGGCTGAGATGGAAGCGCCTAGAGGGGATATGCTTGTTAGAGAGTGCTTATATCGCGCAGAGTAATGGTCATAGGACAGACTGGGAAGATGAAGGTGTTGTACTCAAAAAACCAGAAAAGAAGAGATATTGAAAATAAAAGGCGATCAAAAGCAAGAAGATGAAATGAGAGCTCAAGAATGGGCAGAATGCCCAAGCACTCAAAAAGATTTTTGGTTTCACCATCAGCCTCCATGCGCCGAAACATGTCCTTGATGATCGGGTCTAATTTAGGCAAGGTACGAATAACAATGGCCTGATTGAGAGAGGAAATAGGCAAGGGTTTAGAAAGTGGGAGATCGCTTGTAAGAGAAAAGAGTTGGGCCAATGGAATATTGGCTATGGCGTCTTCATTGTTGAATGCATGGCCTGAGAGAGCAGACATTCTTTGTCACGTCCTGTAAAATCGGGTGACTAACATTGACTGAAGGGTCTTCAAGTTCTTTTTTGTAGACTAAAAAATTGGAGACCTTAGGGAGTTTGGGAGTGGAAGATAAGGAATCCATTGAAGGATTGAGAGGGCAAGTGGGGTTTTTCCCAGTGTTTGAAAGAATCGCGAAGGTAAAAGTGAAACAGTGAAAATGAAAGAGGCCTCATTTTATAGGTTCATAAGGGTAGCCTACCTAATTTACTCTAGATATGTGGCACGCATCAAATAGAATTGGACGAAATGAAAGGAAATGTGAAAGGACGATGTGCGTATTTCAATTTGATTAGCGCTAGATGGAGAGACATGTGTCAGAATGAGAGATGAGCATCAGAGAAAATGATGTAAATAAAAAGGACTTTTGCATTTAATGAGGAAATGATGAGCTTTAAACCAAAGCTTATTGCAATTAAAAATGAGTAATTTCAAAGGTTGCATTTAATGAGGAACCATCTTAAAAGATACATAAATGGAATAATCATCGAATCGAGAAATACAACTCTAATTTCATTGACCGAATCAATTGGACTGTATTTGGGGGTAATTGTTGACAGTAAAAAATTACAAAGGTTAAATGACGTCAAAAGGAACATCAGAGGTAACATCACCCAACCAGGTTTTAGACGAAACTCGTCCTGAATGAGAAAAGTCAATTGTCCATTCGGCATGTCGAACATATCATCCAATCAGTAAAGTAGCCAAGTCGCCCAATCAGCTAGACAGCAACAGCACAATTATCATGAATGACAAATCACAAAGTGGAACACAACTCAACAGTTATCACCATCTAAATGTTACGGTTGGTGCTTGGCGCGTCAATTTTTTGTTGTATTTCCCTGTAAGTACTTATGTAAATATTTTTTTTGAATAAAATAAATAGTTTCATTAATATAACATATTTCTTTATATGGTGAAGACGTAACAGACCTTAGAATTATTAGTTATGATACAGTTGAAAAAAACGTCACAATAGTCATTGAGCTGTATCATAATAGTATCATTTTTCAACTGTTTCTGGTCAAAGTTTACATTACTTGGCCAATAAGTAAACCCACAGAGATCAGTACGTATTGTATATTAGAATCTGGGATTTCAATGATTATGATTATTACTCAATGAACCATAAGTCTCATAGATTCGTATAGACAGATAGGTATTTATATCGAATAAACATTGAACGACTCACTAAAGATTCTTAATATATGGTTCACAACCATAAAAAAAAATCTTTTCGGGTTGAGTAGCCTAGTGATTCTTTGACTTGAGATACCATTTTGGATATGATATGATCCAGGGTACCCTCCAGATAGCCCTCAACGACGGAATTCAATTGGGTTTATTGTGGCCTTAATGCCGGTAACATCTCTCGAATTGGGGATGTTACATGGTGGTACAGACCGAGCCAATGTTCTTAGATTTTGGCTTCTTGCAAATGCTCTCATAGCTATAATCCTCGAGTCAGATTGTTGCGCATGTTTCCAAACATTTCCTTTTCATAATGATTTCCTTTCTTTCATCGCCAACTGAAAAGATTTCCTAGGGGTTTCTGAATCGTCCATATGAAGATGTGAAGGCATAATGGTCTTCCTTAAATGCCCATCAAATCTATCAAATCTTCTTTTTGCATTATCTCCCCAATATGCTAGGTGTCGCACATTAATGACTTGCGTGCCAAAACTCGGACAACTGAGATCAACTGAGCTCGTGGCTCCAATCTAAGCCTTTCATTTGAATTCAACGGTAGTGATCTCTTTCCCACTTGTCATCAATCCCTTACTTTCGCTTCAATCCGATGACCAAAAACAACCTGAGCAACCTTTCATTTGAATTCCACTGTAGTGATCTCTAGGTTTCTTGTGGGTTGATATCTTCTTGTTGGGCGCTTAGAGCTTTTTAGGGTTTGTCACTTGGTAGGGACAATGACATAGAGAACCCTAAATATGCAATGAAATCTACTAACCATAGCTGTAGATTTAAAAACTAAGTTACTCTGAACTAAACTTCCTCTTAGGGTTGCTCATATAGGAAATTATTTCCCGCGCGGTGGAAGCGTGTTAGACACCGAGATCGACCTCGAAAATTTTTCTACCTTTTCCCTTTTAGCTGAAACTGTTCAGCATCATTGGACCTATTTTGCTTCTAATTTTAATGATTTTCCCAGCCCCGAAAAGCCCTAGAACAACGGAACAAAACTAGACTGTTTTGTACTCGTTACGCGCGTATAGCGCACATAAAAATAGACCTTGTTTAGCGTGAATGAGGGCGACAATTCGGGTCCAATTTCTTCACCAAGGCAACAGCCACAACGTCCAAAAAACACCCCTTTGCGTTCTCAAATTTTATGGGATAAAATACAACGCAAACCGAGCCTCGAAAAATAGAATAAAGTGTGGGTTTCACTCACCATTTAGATCCCTAAATAATTTTAGAGAAAATAAAATTTGTCACACTCAAACTTTTTTCTTTTGTTCTTCTTATTTTTCTTTCTAACTCTTGAGAGAAAAATAAGAACAATGGTGGCTAGAGTTTGGAGAAATTAGAATAGGGTAAATATGAAAAACTTTTCCTATTTATATTTAGGGTTTAGATTGTCCAAAAAATAAACAAAACCCTTCCCAGCCCTTTCTTCATTTTCGGCCATAGGCCTATTGGTGGCAAAAAATAATTTAATTTTAATGTCTTCATTAAGACATAAATTTATTGGCAAAAGAAAGTTATGTAACTTCCATTCCAAACCAAGAGTTTCCAAAATACATTTTTGGAAATTCATTAATTCAAATCTTTATTAAATTATACAATATAATTTAACAAAGTGATTTATAATAGATAACCAACATCTAATTATTTATTATGAAAACCATATATTAAAATTAAAATATAGTTTCAAGTGTGACAAAAAATAGTATTAATCATATTAATAATATATATATATATATATATATATATATATATATATATGAATTTATAATTGGACTATCCAATCATATTTATTTTGCTATAGTATATTGAGCTAACACGAGGACCAAATGGACCTACAGTTCTGAACTCCAATAATCATGGAATATTAATTGAACTCTTATAATTAAATATTTCGCATTATTACCTTCAGATTATTCCACTAAAAACCCGAAGCTGCACTCTCATTGTTGTAGATAAATATTATAAGCCTAACTACGTCAGTGTCCATCGATATAGCCATTACATACAGATTAACCCTTCACGAGTATCCCATAATTAGAGCCGGGTCATATTGTTTGTTATGGTTCCTCTAATTATTTTTTTACCTTAAGTATCATTGATTCTATAATAAATAATTTTTTCATAACCATTATGAATATTAATCTTTCTATTCATAATATAAAGACTTGAGTGCTCTAATCGTTCAAGTACTGAATCAACCCTTAATGAAGATACTCATCTACTTCTCGCAAGAAGGAGTGAACTCTATATCTATGTAAAACATCCCAAGCTACACACCAAACCATGTCATCAAAGTATGTAGCTGTTGGTCAGAATTTCTACTCCAACCTCACCTTTGTAAAGAATATGGCCTGCCATGTAGGATTTCGTAGTACACTCAGGATTTATATCAATTCATATATGACCATATAGTAGATTGAAATGAATTTTTTTATTTAACAGATATTATAAGAAAATCATTTCTATTTAGGTCCAGTCTTATATGATCACATCATATAAGTTGCCTTCATTCTTAAGTCACCACATAGATGATCCCAGATCAAGTTCGCCATACATTTATAGAATAGACAACATCTATAGATAAACCACAAACAAAGTACTTGCTTTGTTTCTGTTGGGAAGCGATCGCGAGTGCGCAGCGGAAAATAAAAATTATTATGCCGCTTTCCATTTGCCCAAGACCCATTTGTTTTGATTATTCTACAAGCCTAGGCATATTACTATATATTCTAAGCATAAAACTCATAAAACATGCAAAGAAAATAAACCTAAACATGCTAACTATCATAAGAACTCTAATTAAAATAAAGAAAGAAAAAGACTTACTTGAACCGAAGACTCCTCCAGTCCTCCCTCTAATCTAAAAGCTTTTCTCGAACTCAGCAAGCTCATCCACGTTCCAAAGAGCCACCCAAGTGTGTGGCCTCTAAAGATGCACACACCAAAGCCAAAACTCAACGACAAGACTACGCCTTGAGTGCACGAGTATTTTGCCCTTGGTGCTAGCCTAGGCAAATACCTCAAAACTTTTAACTCGAGGTTCCTCTAGTCAATTAGACTCAAAGATCCTCACAATCAGTGGCTTACTCTTAAACTTTAGAGTTGCTCACTTATATAAACCCAATATATGAAAGATTTTGGTGTAAAAATTTGTGAAGAATTTTTTGGGTTTATATAGTGTTCTAAAGATAACAAAATTAATTAAGAATCCGATGTGGGATAAAAACTAATTTAATCTTAGCCATTAGATTTTAATTTAGTGGTTTAATGAGATTATAAAACCATAATAAGAGTTTGGGCCGAATTGGAATTCAAAACAAATAAAATTTTTTTACTATTCACATTACTATTCACATGAATAGTAATTTTTTTATTCCAATTCCCAAAGTGCGCCTATCGTCATTCACCAATCCCTAAGCCACTATGGAACCTCATAAATGATATGTTCAATAATTGAACACACTGAACCATTTATGAACAATTCCTACAGCAATCATCTATGCTGTTATATTTGTACTGTGCACTGTTAACCATTGATTTCGACTTTGTTGTGTATGACCTTTTGGGTTCCCCTCAAGTTTGACATGAAATGAATCGTGATAATTTAATCGAACATAAATTATCCTCTGATCAGATGGTCGTTCGATTTCAATGACCAAGGTTGACATCTAGTAATATGCCAAGGCCCCCAAATGAGAAGGAAAGATATATATACCCATTCTGTATGCGATTTACATATGATACGGTCCCTCGCCTCACTGTATCCCCACCTATTGGCCTAGGGTATGGAAAATGTCTACCCATATGGTCAAAGGTATGATGTTGATAGTGAACCCAAGAATCTCACATGATTCTTCCGCTGTGGCCACTGTCTAAAGTACTAATCACACATATCAACCCGCACATTGGAATACTACTCTTATAAGAAAATATTATCCGAGAGAGTGGCGATTCTCTGTTGTATCTTTACAAACTTCATGTGTTTCAAAAAATGACCTAATCATACCCTTATGACCAGATCTTTTGAACCGGGGAAGGAGAATGTCAAAGTTATTTGATCCACACATAAGATTGTAAAGACCTCAAGTCTAAGGACTAGTCATATATCGATACATGAAGGTTCTCACAGACACATGGGATAAACACTCCATATGAAAACTTTCGGCGGTCAGTTCGATGGACACGAGCAACTCATGCATCCATGTGATACACCAAGCGGACGGATCTCTGCTAGTAGCCTATGAGATCGGCTACCCCACTTAAGGGCGGATCATATCATCATGTTAGTCTCTCCGCTTTGTGAACGCCCAGATTATTCACAAAACTATGACTAGGAACATTTAAGAGTAATGATTCTCATAAGGCGTGGAAGCCATCATCTTATTACTCTAAGGGCTTTATTACAGTGTTGATGATTCATATAAGTTATGTAAGACACGTATAATAAAGATTTCCATTTTATTAATTAATGAAAATATTACAAATACATGTACATATAGCCCATCCACAAGTTGGGTATAGGGCATATCCCTAATAGTTTTCTCTCTATGGACTATTATAGATTACTAACTTCAGACTTAAATACTCTTGTGTATGACACTCATTCACTAAATATGAAGGCACATAAGTAATCAAATGTAAACAAGATAATTTATAATATGCGACTTAAATCAAAATAATTTGATAAACGAACAATGCATCTTTTATTTCATAACAAATAATTTTGTTTACATTATATTAAGCTATAGGGCATATATCCCAACAATCTCCCACTTGTAGTAGAGTAAATAGGACATGTCATGTAATCCTAAACCCTCCAGGTGACATTCAAACACTTCATGATAGAAACGACTCATCTCTGCTCTTTCTCTCTGATGAGATGATATTTTCTCTCTATATAATTTCCCATTTTGTGGATTATTGGTGATTTGGAATTTACCACTGCACCACTATTATCGCAATAAAGTGTGAGTGATTTATCCATATCTGGAACAACTTCTAGATCTCTCGATAATTTTCAGAGCCAGACTGCTTCCTAAGCTGCTTCGCAAGCTGCTACATACTCAGCTTCCATAGTGGAGTCACACAATGGCCCACAACCTATGGTAAACACTGATCCAGATGTTGATTTCCTAGAATTAACATCTGTTTGAAAATCAGGTTTGTATATCCCCTGAGGATCATATCCTCGCCAGAAAATACAAGCATATAATTTCTCGTTCTCTTAAGATACTCGAGAATGTGTTACACATCCACCCAATGATCTAATCATGGGTTTGAGTGAAACCTATTGACTATTCCCACTGCAAAACATATGTTCGATCTTGTGCATAACATAGCATACATGAGACTCATAAATGTTGAGGCATATGCGATATGTCTCATTTCCTCAACTCCTTGAGGTGTCTTAGGAGACTGTTCCTTTGAAAAATGAATTCCATGTCAGAAGGACAAATTGCCTTTCTTGGAATTTTACATCCCAAATTACACAATGATCTTGTCGATATAGAATGCTTGAGACATAGCCAACAATTATCTCTTGCGATCTCGAAGAATCTGGATCCCAACTACATAACTGGCCTCTCCCAAATCTTTTATTTTGAATTGGTTAACTAGCCATGATTTTACATCCGATAATATTTTTACATCATTCCCAATAAGTAAAATATCTTCGATGTACAAAATGAGAAAAACCACATTTCGTCAATGACACGCTTGTATACACAAGGCTCATCGACTTTCTATTCAAAATTATAAATGGACCTTTATAGCTTGCAAACCTTTTGCTCTTGACCTTGGGCTATGAACCCCTCTGGTTGTACCATATAGATACACTCATCAAAATTTCCATTCATGAATGCAGTCTTGACGTCCATCTGCCAAATCTCATAGTCATAATATACGACAATGGAGAGAGAAGTGTGAATAGATTTAAGCATGGCTAATGGCTAGAAACTCTTTATAATTGACTCCATCTTTCTAGGTATAACAATTGGCCATTAACCTAGCCTTGAAGGTCTGTATTACAACCTATAGGTTTTACCCCATCAAGTTGGTCTACAAGTTCCCAGACTAAATTGGAGTACATTGACTCCATATCGAGGTTCATGGCTTTGAGCCATTCCTCTTTATCAGAATCATCCATTGCACTACAATAGGTCAATGGTTCATCTACACAATCACTTGGTGTAACAAATTGTACCTCTCCAACTCCTAAATAGCAAATAGGTTGTCGTACGACCCTCCCACCGTGTCTAAGTGCCAAATCATTATGATATACTTACATCTGACACTCTGATATCAAAGGTGATATGTTTCTGTCAACTATTGTTAACGATGGTGTGCTGGTCGAACCAGCAATTAACTCATTGCGTAACACTTTACTTCGAGGTTTAAACTCCTTCATATAGTCCTTCTCAAGAAATGTAGTTTTTGTTGACACAAATATTTTATTATCTTTCAGACTATAAAAAAACCCACCCATAGTTTCCTTAGGATTGCATACATTTGCACACCTGAGAACGTGGCTCCTCCTTTGTAGTCTTATTCTTTAACACATGTGCTGGACACCCCCATATTTGGAAATATCGTAAACTAGCTTTACGACCACTCCATAACTCTAAGGAAGTCTTAAGAACAGACTTAGATGGAACTACATTAAGGATATACATCGTTGTTTCAAAGTATATCCCCAGAATGAACTACCCAATGAACTATAACAAAACATAGATATTATCATGTATAGTAGGGTCCGATTTCTCCTCTATGCAACATCAATCTGCTGTGGTATTCCAAGTGCTGTAAGTTGGGATATTATCCCATGCTCTACTAAGAATTCCTCGAAATCACTATCAAGGTATTCTCCTCCACGATCCGATCATAGAGTTTTGATCGTTTTACCTAATTGGTTCTCAACCTCAGCACGATACTCTTTGAACTTTTCAAAGGTATCTAACTTGTGCTGCATTAGGTAAATGTACCCATATCTCGAATAATCGTCAATAAAAGTGATGAAATATTCATAACAACCTCGGGTTCTTACATTCATTGGACCGGGTACGCACATATTCGGATAGTCCGATGACCGTATTTACTGCCAACATATCCAGGGATCTCTAGGGACGCCTCCCAAAGATTAACCGATGACATTTGACTCGAACAAAATTAATCTGGGATTAATTATGAGAGAGAGAAAATTAATATGGGATTAATTGCGGCAATAATTTATCTAGGATAAAATTCGAATAGAAGAGAGAGAGAGAGCGATTAATTTGAAATTAATTGATTAAATAATATATTGGATATATTAAATGAAATCGGATTTCAAAGCGGAATTAAAATTGGATTTTAATTCGGGCAAACGAATTAATTTAGAATTAATTCGCAAGCGACTTTTACAATAATTTTGCTAGGCATTATTATTTAATTAAATTGGATTTAATTACATTGCAACGAAAAATTCGTTTATTCGGAATTAAACGAACCCGGGCCCAAGCGAAGTTGCGTGTTGAGTTAGCCGACTTAAATTTCGAATTTAAAAGTGGTGGGACCCACTTCACTTACATCAACATGTTAGACATGTGATGGAAGTTGTTAGACTTATTTCATGGATTTAATTTATTGAAAGAAAGCTTGGCTTTACTTTTAATACACTCAAACCAAATTCAACACTCAACCTTAATATTTAAACCAAGTCAACTTTGGAAGTAAGACATGGGTTACTATTCACAGCAACCATCTTTCTTCTTTTCTCCTTGAAGCCGTGAGCTTCATGCTTCTCCCATGGAGTTTTGTTGCAAAATTCTAATATGCTAGCACATTAAGGAGTCAATCAAGGTGATAAGGAGACTCACCCAAGTGTTGGAAACACTAAAAGAGGGCTTGGAGCTTCCATCTTCAGAAAAAGTTTTGAAACTTCTCATCCAAATCAATGTAAGTGTTCCGCAACTTTCTTGGTTAATTCACACAATAATCACGTTGAGTTGGTGAACTAAAAGAGTAGCGGATCATTCACCCTTCCAACGGACGTGTAACGCCCTTTCTTAGACGACAAAAGAGGTTAGACCTGAGGGCACCTTTCTACTTATCTTCTTTATTGTTGTCTTATTTATTTTGATATATAATTGCATGAGAGTCGTTTGAAGCATGATGTGATTGTTGGATGAGCGGGATATGTGTTCTCTTTTGTGGTATATCGGATGGAAACCCGGACGTAAATTCCATAGCTGACTCCGAATGGACGGTAGTATGGTCTGCACTCGGGATACAATGCCACGTACCACTTAAGATACACGTATCTTGTCTCATCCTAATTTGTATTTGAGCATGTTATAGTCTTTAGGTTATATGTTTATTATTTAAAGCATGGTTTAATTTAGTTTGTTATTTATTTGTTAAAGCATGTTTAGGTTGTTCATTATGCATGTTCTTAGTTTATGATGCGTTTGGGTAATGATTTATACATGTTGGTTTAATGGTTCAATAGGCTTGTTGTGTTACATTGCGTGAAATTATTTGGATAAAAGCATGTTAGATCTAAGTACCCTTGAGCATGAATGATGAATAGATTCGGTTAGTTTATTGCACAAATTATATCATCACAAGTGACATAAGTAAGGGACCATTCCGAACCCAACGGTTTGAGGTCTTCCCTTGCGAGGGGTGAGTGCGGCCTTAAATATTTGTCCTGGTTCACACCGGGTGGCGACTCCATGTTATTTCGTACTTCCCAACTAGGTCGCGAGCCTAGAACAGCGTCGCCCAGGTTCTGTTGTCTACAGTCTGGCGACTCCACTGGGATCTAGAGAATTGGCCTCGAAATCATGTCTTGTGATGTATAATTTGTGCATTAGTTGACCGTTTCTATAGTGGGTTGAGGGGGTTAATCAAAGACTTTGTCGAAGCTAGGTGATGGTTGGATGTCTTCCTTCATTCACTACCCTTCGGGGAAAAGCTGTGAAGGCACCTAGATAACATTACTTGTAGCTCGTTGTGACATACTAGTTTGAAGGACTCGTTGTTTATTCCTGACACCAAGCGATAAGAGCCTAAGGGGCTTGGGTACTTAAGTGAGCCTCGCTCCACCCTCCCTCTGGGGAATCTACAACGGGAAATTTATTCGACAGTTAGTCACACACCGTAATTCGTTGGCACGTACCGCAAGGTATAAAAAAGGTGCGCTCACTTGGTCGTTTGAACCCTTGAGTGGGGAGTCCTAGTTGTGGGCAAACCTTCGTCAGCGAGAGCCTTTGTCCGCGCCCCGTGAACCCACTTGTGGAATTTAGCCATAAAGAACCAGTAGTTATTTATTTTATGTTTGTGTGTTGGGCTACCGTCATTTGGATCCAGTTGGACCTTTTGTCAAAAGATATGAACTTGTCAGGCCATTTAAACTGGGGCAAGTTTTGTGTCCTTTGACAGTTGGGCCAAAAGCTTCTAAAATGCCGGTGGGCCACTTTGTGAATGGGCCTTTTATCATTGTGGACGCTGGATTTCGCCCGAGGTCCACAATCGAGAATTTATAGTTGGGGGCGCTAGCGATCCTGCAAAACAAAGGTAGAGTGAGCGGGAGTAGACTACCCACCGGTGTGGTGGGCGCCGGGGGCACTCCGACGCTCAAGTCAGTAGTGAAGACGAGCTGTAAATAATGGAAGAGCAAGGCTTGACGTACATTGACTTCTGTTGACTACCGTGAGGGCAGTGGGTCGGAGGTTCCGAGAGCTCTGGAGAGAATATGACTAAGCTGAGAGTTGTTAGAAGTTGAATATGATCGAGCTATGGATTGTCCAGCCCATTTTCTCGTAGACTTTCTTCTCTTATATACACACTCTCGGGAAACGTGTGTATTTATTACCTTTAATTACTCGTTCGTTGGATGTTGGAAACTGTCGAGTTATGTGAGATATTTATGAATATGGACGTTTCTTGATTTGGTATCTACTGCGTCCGTTGGCCCTCTTGATGACAATGAGCTTGGGCCCGTGAGGCTTCTTGGTCTGATATTGGTCGGTCTCGAAGTAAAATGTCGATTTTACCCTTGGGCCCAAATTTGGCCCGTACAGTTTGTCCCCTACTCTCTAAGTCAAGGAGTCATTGACTTGGAGAGTACTTGACGCGTGTGTCGCTTGAGGCCATAGTATGTAGGTGTACTCGAGCGTTGATGCTGCCAAACGAATATCAAGTTATGAGCTTGACTCTTCAAGAGCCATTGGGGAAGTATCCAGTCGACCGAACCAGATGATGGTCGGGATAATGAACTTGACTCTACCAGAGCCATTGGGGAAGTACCCAATCGATTGAACCAGATGAAGGTCAGGATATAAGTCGTATGACATGTGTACGTCTACAACTTGACTCGATATGAGTCCGTGGGGGATGTCCCCGGTCGTCTGAACCAGATGAGGGTTCATGAGTTATTTCATTTGACAAGTCTATGAACTGAAGGAAGTTCATGTCTTCATTTGACTCGACAAGAGTCATATGGGAATGTCACCGGTCAACTGAACCAGATGAGGTTCAGGATATAAGTCATACGACATGTGTATGTCTACAACTTGACTCTACATGAGTCCGTGGGGGATGTCCTCGGTCGACTGAACCAGATTAGGGTTCATGAGTTTATTTGACTCGACAAGAGTCCATGAGGGATGTCCCCGGTCGACTGAAGCAGATGAGGGTTCAGGAGTTTATTTGACTCGACAAGAGTCCATGGGGGATGTCCCTGGTCGACTGAACCAGATGAGGGTTCAAGAGTTTATTTGACTCGACAAGAGTCAATGGGGGATGTCCCCGGTCGACTGAACCAGATGAGGTTCAGGATATAAGTCATACGACATGTGTATTCTACAACTTGACTCTACATGAGTCCGTGGGGGATGTCCTCGGTCGACTGAACCAGATTAGGGTTCATGAGTTTATTTGACTCGACAAGAGTCCATGAGGGATGTCCCCGGTCGACTGAAGCAGATGAGGGTTCAGGAGTTTATTTGACTCGACAAGAGTCCATGGGGGATGTCCCTGGTCGACTGAACCAGATGAGGGTTCAAGAGTTTATTTGACTCGACAAGAGTCAATGGGGGATGTCCCCGGTCGACTGAACCAGATGAGGTTCAGGATATAAGTCATACGACATGTGTATGTCTACAACTTGACTCTACATGAGTCCGTGGGGGATGTCCTCGGTCGACTGAACCAGATTAGGGTTCATGAGTTTATTTGACTCGACAAGAGTCCATGAGGGATGTCCCCGGTCGACTGAAGCAGATGAGGGTTCAGGAGTTTATTTGACTCGACAAGAGTCCATGGGGGATGTCCCTGGTCGACTGAACCAGATGAGGGTTCAAGAGTTTATTTGACTCGACAAGAGTCAATGGGGGATGTCCCCGGTCGACTGAACCAGATGAGGTTCAGGATAAAGTCATACGACATGTGTATGTCTACAACTTGACTCTACATGAGTCCGTGGGGGATGTCCTCGGTCGACTGAACCAGATTAGGGTTCATGAGTTTATTTGACTCGACAAGAGTCCATGAGGGATGTCCCCGGTCGACTGAAGCAGATGAGGGTTCAGGAGTTTATTTGACTCGACAAGAGTCCATGGGGGATGTCCCTGGTCGACTGAACCAGATGAGGGTTCAAGAGTTTATTTGACTCGACAAGAGTCAATGGGGGATGTCCCCGGTCGACTGAACCAGATGAGGTTCAGGATATAAGTCATACGACATGTGTATGTCTACAACTTGACTCTACATGAGTCCGTGGGGGATGTCCCCGGTCGACTGAACCAGATGAGGGTTCATGAGTTTATTTGACTCGACAAGAGTCCATGGGGGATGTCCCCGGTCGACTGAACCAGATGAGGTTCATGAGATATAAGTCATACGACATGTGTATGTCTACAACTTGACTCTACATGAGTCCGTGGGGGATGTCCCCGGTCGACTGACCAGATGAGGGTTCATGAGTTTATTTGACTCGACAAGAGTCCATGGGGGATGTCCCCGGTCGACTGAACCAGATGAGGTTCAGGATATAAGTCATACGACATGTGTATGTCTACAACTTGACTCTACATGAGTCCGTGGGGGATGTCCCCGGTCGACTGAACCAGATGAAGGTTAGGATAATCCTCATACTACGGGTCAAATGACCAGGGGAGTCTTCAATGTCGTTTGGACCAAATGAAGGTCTATGAAAGTCTTCACTCTACAGACCTGACGACGATCCAAGAGTCTTTCCTTATCATACTACTAGACCCGATGAAGGTCTATGAAGGTTATCACCCATTCTCCTGATGAGGGTCCATGTGACTACGGTCGTATGGACCTGTCGAATGGACTTGATAAAAGTCCAAGAAGGTCATCACTTTTCACTATACTAGACCTGAAGAATGTCAATGAGGGTTCCCATTCCTCATTCTACAAGACCTGACAAAGGTCAATGATGACATAATTCCTCATTCTACAGGACTTGTAGTCTGAGACCATGTCGCCTGAAGACCATGAGACTACGGTCGAATGAACCTGATGAAGGTCCATGAGGGTTTTCATTCCTCATTCTACAAGACCTGACAAAGGTCAATGATGACATAATTCCTCATTCTATAGGACTTGTAGTCTGAGACCATGTCGCCTGAAGACCATGAGACTACGGTCGAATGAACCTGATGAAGGTCCATGAGGGTTATCATTCCTCATTCTACAAGACCTGACAAAGGTCAATGAGGACATAATATTCCTCATTCTACAGGACTTATAGTCTGAGACCATGTCGCCTGTGAGAGACCATGAGACTACGGTCGAATGAACCTGATGAAGGTCCATGAGGGTTCTCATCCTCATTCTACAAGACCTGACAAAGGTCAATGAGGACATAATTCCTCATTCTACAGGACTTGTAGTCTGAGACCATGTCGCTTGAAGACCATGAGACTACGGTCGAATGAACCTGATGAAGGTCCATGAGGGTTCTCATTCCTCATTCTACAAGACCTGACAAAGGTCAATGAGGACATAATTCCTCATTCTACAGGACTTGTAGTCTGAGACCATGTCGCCTGAAGACCATGAGACTACAGTCGAATGAACCTGATGAAGGTCCATGAGGGTTCTCATTCCTTATTCTACAAGACCTGACAAGGTCAATGAGGACATAATTCCTCATTCTACAGGACTTGTAGTCTGAGACCATGTCGCCTGAAGACCATGAGACTACGGTCGAATGAACATGATGAAGGTCAATGAGGGTTCTCATTCCTCATTCTACAAGACCATATAAGTAGTGTCGAATGAATCCTTAACAAGTACCAAGCTTCACACGTGTAGTGTCGAATGAGATCCTTAACAAGTGCCAAGCTTCTCATGTGTAGTGTCGAATGGACATCTTCCTCATGGTGAGTCTCCATACATGTAGTGTCGAGTGGGATATCCTTACAAAGTCTGGTAATGTCGACTGGGATATTATCACCCCATACATGTAGTGTCGAACGGGATATCCTAATACCAATTCTCCATACATGTAGTGTCGAGTGGGATATCCTTACCAAGTCTCGTAATGTCGACTGGGATATTTTCACCTCATACATGTAGTGTCGAATGGGATATCCTAATACCAATTCTCCATTCATGTAGTGTCGAGTGGGATATCCTTACCAAAACTGGTAATGTCGACTAGGATATTATCACCACATACATGTAGTGTCGAGTGGGATATCCTTACCAAATCTGGTAATGTCGACTGTGATATTATCACCCCATACATGTAGTGTCGAGTGGGATACTCAAAAAGTGCCAAGCCACATATTGTATTGTCGACTGAGACATCAATAAAAATTACCAAACTATATGTTGTGATGTCGACTGGGACATCCATAACAATTATCAAACTATATGTTGTAATGTCGACTGGGACACCCATAACAAGTCCCAAATTATAAATTGTAATGTCAAACTATAAAAAGTGCAAGTCATACCTGGTAATGTCGACTGGGATGTCCACGTCAAGTATATCTCTTCATCATATGGGTGAATGGTAGGAAAAATGGTTCCACTGAAGGGACGCGACTTGTTCCTGATGAGGGTCCATGAGACTATGGTCGAATGGAGTATAGAGTCGATGGCAATCCATTCATGTAATGTGAAGAATATAATTATCTTCTCATGTCGCCTGAAAGAGACGACTATCTAACCATGTAGTATGGATTTGAAGGCAATCCATGCATGTCATATGGAGGAGATGAAAATCCTTTCAGTCGTCTGAATGTGGTGGGTCCTTCAATGTCGTATGGAAATGATAACAATTCTTCTATATAGCCAGATGGCCATCCACTTTATCGTATGAAGAATATGATAATCTTTCCATGTAGTATGGAGTGGATGACATTACTAGAGAATACTTCTTAGTCGGTTGGGTATGCTGGAAGAATATGAAGGTATTCTCATGTCGAATGGAAGAAGTATATCGATTGGGTCTGATGATTTTTATGTGGTCGATTGGAGCAAATGGATTTCTCCCTAAGTTGTAGTTTTGTGAAGGTCAATTTTTTCTGTAGTAATCAATGAATACTTGTTTGGGAAGCTATGATGTCCCAAGGCAACAATGGGTGGTCATCTAGCCTTTTTTTATGGACTAATTACATCAAGTATCACTTTATTGAAGTACATCGCTGGCATATCATTTGTAGGGTCGCTTGGGCGGATTTGAGGTTCTCTCATTGTGATGGTTGATGGAATTCTCTTTTTTCTTGTTTCTCTTATCCTCCTCCCATCTGATCTCAATTTGAGCCTGGGCCATGGCATGATCCATAGTGTAGCATCGAAATTTAGTGAGCTTTTTGTAGAGTCCGCTTTCTGAAAGTAATCCATTTCTGAATGCTTCCACTGCAGTAGGCTGATAGAGATATGAGATTGTTATTCTCTCTTTATTGAAACGAGCCACGTAGCTTTGCAAGGACTCCCCTCTCCGTTGCTGGATGGCATTGAGGTCATTGGTGGTCTTCTCAAGTTTGAAAGAACTTGCAAAATGCTCCACAAATTTATCTGCTAGCTGTTGGTAAGACTCGATGGATCTGTATGGGAGATTGATGAACCAGGTGAGGGCAGGACCAGCCAATGTTTCTCCAAATCCTCTGCACATTCCAGCTTCCCATTTGCTTGGTGACAAGCCGATTGATATCATCTTGTATTTGTAACGGACAACATGGTCGTCTGGGTCAGTTGATCCATCATACATCTTCATATCTGGAGGACTGAACTTCCTTGGTAGTTCGATGGAAGTGATGGTCTCCAAAAATGGAGTATCTGAGATCGTGCCGGCTCAGCTTTTTCTCACTGGTAGTCTGGCACCAGGTAGGCTGGAGAGAATTGAATCTTTGAACTCCTGCATTTCCTTGCGCATGGTGGAGGCAACTTGCCGTGCTTGGTCGATTGAGGAGATATGTTGACTTCTTTCTTGATTTGGTGGATGGTTGTCTGATGGCGGATTGTCACTTGTCACATTGTTGAATGCCCCCAAGAGATTGGCGCGGGATTGTGGGATTGCCGGGAAGGTCTGTAGTATCAGGTTGTCGGGAGGTTGAAGAGATTTGCTCCAGTTGCTTCCGGAGGGTTATATTGGAGATTCGCATGGCTGAATTTTCCTCCTCTAAACTCGTAATCGTTCTTGTAGAGTGGCCAATTGAGAGCCATATGGTCAAATGTTTGATCACTGCTAGAAGCCATGTGTAGCTGTGTTGGAGGGATCGTAGACTGAGAGATCTTCGTCTTCTATGAATCGCTAAGTCCCCACAGACGGCGCCAAATTGTGGACGCTGGATTTCGCCCGAGGTCCACAATCGAGAATTTGTAGTTGGGGGCGCTAGCGATCCTGCAAAACAAAGGTAGAGTGAGCGGGAGTAGACTACCCACCGGTGTGGTGGGCGCCGGGGGCACTCCGACGCTCAAGTCAGTAGTGAAGACGAGCTGTAAATAATGGAAGAGCAAGGCTTGACGTACATTGACTTCTGTTGACTACCGTGAGGGCAGTGGGTCGGAGGTTCCGAGAGCTCTGGAGAGAATATGACTAAGCTGAGAGTTGTTAGAAGTTGAATATGATCGAGCTATGGATTGTCCACCCCCTTTTCTCGTAGACTTTCTTCTCTTATATACACACTCTCGGGAACATGTGTATTTATTACCTTTAATTACTCGTTCGTTGGATGTTGGAAACTGTCGAGTTATGTGAGATATTTATGAGTCTGGACGTTTCTTGATTTGGTATCTCTACTGCGTCCGTTGGCCCTCTTGATGACAATGAGCTTGGGCCCGTGAGGCTTCTTGGTCTGATATTGGTCGGTCTCGAGGTAAAATGTCAATTTTACCCTTGGGCCCAAATTTGGCCCGTACAATCATCTGAAGTCATTTAGCCATATCATTGTAAAGTGTAAACCTGTTGGGCCTTTTCAACTGGGACAAGTTTGCACCGCATGATGGTGTGATTAAATACTTTAAAATGATAATGGGCCAAGTAGTTTAAAGTTTCTTTTCATAATTATATATATTCCATGCATCGCATAAATCTCATGCATCTCATGCATACATGCATCATGTTGACCCTTGTGTCTTAAAAGCCATCATGGATACCCGTTGGGTTAGAAAAAAAAGAGAGAAGTCAGAGCATTCCTTGGGAAAATCCAGTATATCAGTCGGTTCATTGCCAAGATGACGTCAGTATGTGAGCCCATATTCAAGTTGTTGAGGAAAGACCAGCCAGTAAAGTGGAACGAGCAGTGTTAGGAGGCATTTGAAAGAATAAGAGAATACTTGGTGAAGCCTCCCGTTCTGAAACCTCCGAGGCAGGGTAGACCATTGGTACTTTATCTGGCTATTGAACCCGAATCACTGGGGGCGATGATGGTGCAAGCCGATGAGACGGGAGTAGAGCATGCAGTCTACTACCTCAGTAAGAAATTGTTTCCGTATGAAGCCCGCTATCAAGAAGTGGAGAAGATTTGTCTAGCAGTAGTAGGGGCGTCCATGAAATTACGCCACTACTTCCAGTCTTACAAGATCCAAGTGGTCGCAAAGGAGAATCCTTTGAAGTATCTACATTCGGTACCTTCACTAGTTGGAAAGCTGGGCAGATGGTTAGTACTGTTGACTGAATTCGACATCGAGTACCTCACTTCGAAGGTAATCAAAGGGCGAGATGTGGCCGAATTCCTGGCCTTACAACCTGTTGAAGGGGATCAGTACAAGTTTGAGTTCCCCAACGAAGAAATCCAAGCCATAGCAGTCCTAGGATGGAGGATGTATTTTGACGGAGCAGTGAACTGCAAATGAGCGGGATCGGGATTGTAATAGTCACCCCTGAGGGAGAAACTTTGCCGATGGCCAAGCGGTTGACATTCGGAGTGACTAACAACATGGCTGAATATGAAACGTGTGCATTCGGATTGACTGCATTGATAGCCTTGAGAGCTACGAACATGGATGTTTACGGAGATTCAATGTTGGTGATCCGACAGATGCAAGGAGAATGGGAGTTAAAAGAAGAACGGTTGAAGCCGTACTTATTCCACCTCAGAAACCTAGCACATGCTATCCCTAACTGCAAATTTCAACACTTGCCTCGGGAAGAAAATCAGATGGCAGATGCATTGGCAACGCTAGCCGCAACCGGGAGAATCCAGAGAAATTGGTGATGAGACCACTTGTTTTGACAACGGCAAGCAAGCCAGTCTATGAAATTGAGAGGATATTGGAAGTAGAGGTCAACGACGGAAAGCCTTGGTATTATGATATTCAGAGGTACCTGGAACAAGGGGAATTCCCGGAAAGAAGCGAAGTAGTAGGAAGGACCGAGTAGCCATTCAGAAACTGGCTTTTCAGTATGTGTCTCTGAAAGGAGAACTCTACAAAAGACAAGCCAATGGTATTCAGCTGAAATGTTTGAGAAAGGAAGAAGCGCAGAGGATAATGGAAGAGATACATGCTGGTGTGTGTGGACCGCACATGAATGGATTGAACTTGTCCCGCAAGATTGTGAGACCAAGGCTTTTACTGGTCAACCATGGAAGCCGACTGCGCGAAGCTAGTGAAGCACTGTCATGACTGTCAAGCACACGGGAATTTGAACCACTTACCACACACAAAGTTGCATGGGTTGTCAGAGCCATGGCCTTTCTCAGCTTGGGGAATAGATATGATCGGAGAGATTCGACCGAATGCATCGAATGGGCATCGCTTTATAGTAGTGGCTGTGGACTACTTCTCAAAATGGGTAGAAGCTGAATCATTCCGTAATGTTACTGCAAAACAAATGGCTAAGTTCATAGCCCGGAATCTCATATGCCGGTACGGTATGCCGCATCACGTGGTTACGGACAATGGAGTCCAGTTTCAGGGAGAGACCAAGGCGATGTTACAGAGGTATGGGATAGGTCATCATAAGTCTTCACCATACAGACCGCAGGCTAATGGAGCAGTTGAGGCAGCCAACAAGACAATAAAAGACGATTCTGGCGAAAGATGACGGAGAATTACAAAGAACTGGGCTGATAAGCTGTCGTATGCCTTGTGGGGATACAGAACTTCTGTAAGGACAGCAACTGGAGCTACGCCTTACTCTTTGGTCTATGGAATGGAAGCGGTACTGCCTGTGGAAGTTGAGATACAGTCCATGCGGGTGTTAGCAGAAGCAGAATTGCCTGAACGAGAATGGACCTCGCAGAGTTTGAGCAGTTAGCATTGATGGATGAGAAGAGGATGAAGTCCTTGCATCACATGCAGATATATCAGAAGGTTTGGCCCGAGCATTTAATAAGAAGGTGCGTCCTACCAATCAAGAAAGGTGATCTGGTACTTAAGCAGTCGTCGAAGCCGTCAACGACGGACCCGAGAGGGAAGTTCAGACCAAATTGGGAAGGACCATACATTGTTCAGAAGGTGATGGGAAATGGAGTAGTGAGACTGTCGGACTTGGAAGGGAATGAATTCACCGAGCCAATCAATGTTGACAGATTGAAGTTGTATTTTTCCTGAGGGACAGAAGACTAAATAGTCACCCTCAGAAGACCTAACCCACGGGATAAGGAGAACTCATGCATGCATGCACACATATAACCCATTATTGCATTTTTTTTTGAGTGTTGTGTTTTTGTTTTTATATTCACAGGTATCGAAGAAGAAAATAGAAAGCGGTAAAGACAAGCCAATCAGAAACAGCGAAAGCACTATATTGAATTTGGGTAGAAATCCTAGGACTGAGGTCCACGTCGGTGTTAAGATTCAGATGGTGATCTGAGGGTCGAGGCCCATTTTGAGTTTGAATTTCGGGTCTGGATCCCGGGGGCGAAGCCCACATGGTTAGCAGTAGAGAGGAAGAGGTCCTTGGAGTGAGTGAGTCAAAAAAAAAAAAAAAAGATAGAGAGAAAGGAAAGAAAAGAGAGAGAGAGAAATCTTTGGTAGTTAGACATATGTCCAGTGATGACATTGTGTGCTGTAAGGGAGAAGCCTTAGAAACGAGAAGTGCGAGACGTGCTCTTATCCGGTATTCTGAATGGATTGATCTTGACTAAACTCATGAAGCACTGGATAAAAGGTATCTCCACAGTGGAAGCCTGAGCGGTTGATGAGATGACTAGTTAAAGAGATGGTGGATCGGTGAATGACCGTTTGCCTGAATGTCTACACTGATTTGCCTTTGCTACGATACATGATATGGTTGGAATATAAAGAAAGAAAAGCCTCTGTAATGAAAAGAAAAAGAAATAAACCGCCCTAACCGATAAGCGTGAAGCTACCCATGGGCGAGTATTAGGACCACCATGAGGAGAAATGCTACCTTAAAGGGTAGGTGAGTCAGAAAAAGAAAAAAAGAGAAAAGAAAAAAGAAAAAAAAAAGGGAAAAGAAAAGAAAAAGAAAAATGAAGGAAAAGAATGAAAAGACAGAGACGATGCAATAAAAGAAGACCATATCATGTTGAGTATGCCGAAGTGATCACAGAGTGTGACCTAGACATCCAGGTTGGTTAGACCCATCGGTCCGATTCTCCGAAGCGAAATCATCAAGTTGGCTTACTTTAGGAATAAGCTGCAAAAGAGCCTTTGCACACACTCACTAGGAGTCTAGTTTAGATCACCTGTTCAGATGATCGGGTTCGAGTATATCAAGTACTTCGAAGGTTCTCGGGTTTTGACATTGTAGACAACAGAAATGGGCGACGCATGCTGTTATAGACTCAGGGCCTAGTTGGGAGTACGGAGTAGTCCGCGGGGGACTAAACAGGAGAATAATGGAGTCGCCACCCGGTGTGACCCGGGAAAATGATTTAAGGCCGCATTCACCCCTCGCAAGGGAAGACCTCAAACCGTTGGGTTCGGAATGGTCCCTTACTTATGTCACTTGTAATGAATGGATTTGTGCAATATTAACCAAGTCTACTCGACATACATTTTGACCAAAATAACCTAGATTCCGATAAGGCCTAAACCTAAGTTCGCATGCTTCAAAAATACATTCTCATAACATAATACATTAAATTAACACATACAAAATAAACATGTGGCCAAGGGATTCGGCCGTTTTCAATGTTGGACCTCACATGCCCGGTTGGACGTGTTCCACGTCAACCGAGTATGCCGTGTCCGGAACAACAAAATAAAATATAACAAAGGGTGCCCTCAGGTCTTACCTTTTAAGTCGCTTTCGGGAGTGCGTTTCACGGTGCCGGAAGGGTTATCGTTCCACTGTTCTCACTGTCTGATTTTTCGCTATTTTCGCGTTTTGTTCGGGTTCACCGTTTCTGCTGTTTTGTCCGTTTTCGACGGGTCCACTGTTTTTACTGTTTTCTCTGTTTTCACTCGCAGTTTTTGTTTACCATTTTCTCTGTTTTTCAACTCAAATTTTCATTCTCTCTCTTGGATTATTTGGCCGTTGTTTGGATGATTTTTCACGTATGCATGGAGGCTCAATTGTGGGTTATTATGGGCTCGGTTTCAGGGCAGTTTGGAGAGGTTGTTTCACGTGTGCATGGCACATGCATGGGGGCAGTTTGTGGCTTAGTGCGTGCGTGAATAATTTGAGAGGGCAAGATGCAGTTCACGTGGTCATGTGGGGGGCTGTTGGGAGGTTTGTTTCATGGAGTGTCTCGGCTGTTTGTAGGTCAGTGGCTTAATGGCGTTAAGGGGTGCAAATATGGTGTGATCTAGGGCTGTTTGCCGTGGATGGTGATGATGGTCAGTGGCGTGAGTGTGGTGTTGGGGTTTGTGTGGAGTTCGTTTGCTGATAAAGGTTCTGGTGCGTTTTTTTTGGTTGCTGATGGTTGGATGATAATGGTTGAAGAGATGAGATGATCCTCCATGGTGGTTGATGAAGAAGCCGTATGATGATCAAGATCTAGGTGATGATGCCGAGAGTGGATGGTTGTTAAGTGATGATGCCCGTGTGGTTGAAGGGGCTTTGAAGGCTGGGTGTGATCCTTGGCCGAGAGAAGAAGATGGATCAAGGTCGTGAATGGAGGTAATGAGAGTGGTGTGCCGTGGATGTTAATGGCGTGAGGGCTGTGGAGATGATGAAGCCGAGCGTGTAGGTGTCCCCCCTTGCCGAGAGCAGTTCCAGAAGATTGATGAAGGTCTCGGTTCTTTTGAAGATTGATGAAGGAGAGGGATGATGAGGGCTGAATTGTTTATGGTCTGCATATGCTTGTCTTCTCCAAGGGGCGTGATGAATGATGATTTTTGAAGATGATCCTCTATGGCCGAATCATCCAGTCCTCATGAGTTGTGAAGATGATCGTTCAGGGCTGTGAAGTGATGATGATTGATGAGGATCCATGGCCCCCCTGATGCTGGTTGCCGTGGATATTAATGGCGTGAGGGCTTATATGTCTCGGCTGTGTGCTAAATCATTGAGGGCTGATGGTTGTTGATGATTGGGAGGATGATTGAGGCAAGATAATGGAGTTAATTCCGTGATTGATGGAAGAGGATGATTGAGGTGAGCTTTTTGGTGAGTGATAGGGTTTGTTGAATTTTTTGGGAGAGGAAATGGCGTGATGGAGGGAAAATAATGGAGTGTGGGGTTGTTTTTTTTGTTTGGTTTTGTTTGGTGGAAGATGGGAATAGGCGTGTGGGGTTGAAAGGAAATTTGATGTGTGGTTTTTGTTTTGGTTTGGGTTGGTTTCACGTGAATGAGGGGGAATTATTTGTTGTGTTTATTATTTGATGTGAGTGGGTTTTGTTGATTTTGTTTAAGTTATTATTTAATTGGTTGGTGTTTTTTAAATGGTTTAATTTAATTTGAATTTATTTAATTGGTTGGTGAATTTTATTTTTTGCATGGAAGTTGAAGGGTCACAAGCATGGAAAGTTAGAGAGAGAGAAAGTGTGAGAAAGAGCGAGGATAAGGTTCCCTGAGCAAACCCGAGGTTAAGCGAGCGAACAAAAATCCAACAAAACGTTAATTCTTGACTTTTCCCTTCCGTCGTCCGTTTCCCGCGACTCCCGCGACTTAAAATATGGTGCCTCCGTATGAGGCTCATCATTGGGCTGGTATGCAAAAATGCAATGCCTACAGTCGCCCCCACTTTGATGGGATTTGTTCAGTGTGTGCCAGTGACAATCCTATCAAAGTTCGTGCAATGCATTTTTACTTACCTGGCTCGCCAGCTGCCGCATGGTCCGCCTGTTGCTGAGTTGATGTGGGCCTTGGCCCTGGGATTCATTCTCGGGTTGATCATGGCATGATGGTGAGGTGCTGTCGACCTCTGGGCTTTGTTCCCGAATTGTGTTAAGGCTGTGGGCTTTGTTCACAAACTGCACTGAGATGAGGCTTTATTCCCCTGGGCTTTGTTCACAAACTGTGTTGATATGAGGCTTTATTTCCCTGGGCTTTGTTCCCGAATTGCATTGAGATGAGGCTTTATTCCCCTGGGCTTTGTTCCCGAGCTGTGTTGTGTGTTGATATGAGGCTTTATTCCTCTGGGCTTTGTTCCCGAATTGCATTGAGATGAGGCTTTATTCCCCTGGGCTTTGTTCCCGAGCTGTGTTGATATGAGGCTTTATTCCTCTGGGCTTTGTTCCCGAATTGCATTGTGATGAGGCTTTATTCCCCTGGGCTTTGTTCCCAAACTGTTGAGGTGAGGCTTTATTCCCCCGAGCTTTGTTCCTGAGTTGTTTCGAAGGTGGGCTTTATTCCCGAACTGTGCTGAGAGAGAGCTTTATTCTCCTGGGCTTTATTCCCGAACGGTTGAGAGAGAGCTTTATTCTCCTGAGCTTTATTCCCGAATTGTGATGAAAGGGAGCTTTATTCTCCTAGGCTTTCTTCCCGGATTGTGTCAAGATAGGGCTTTATTCCCTCAAGCTTTTTTCCCGAACTGTGTTATGATAGGGCTTTATTCCCCTAGGCTTTCTTCCCGAATTGTGTCAAGATAGGGCTTTATTCCCTCAGGCTTTCTTCCTGAACTGTGTGAATGTGAGCTTTGTTCCTCTACTGAGCTGTCTGTAGGTTGTTCCTGAACTGAGCTGTCTGTAGGCTTTGTTCCTGAATTGTACTAAATGTGGGCTTTATTCACGAACTGAGCTGAATGTAGGCTTTGTTCCTGAAAGCTGTCTGTCTGCAGGCTTTGTTCCTGAACTGTACTGAATGTGGGATTTATTCCCGAACTGAGCTGACTGTGGGCTTTATTCCCGAACTGAGCTGACTGTGGGCTTTATTCCTGAACTGAGCTGACTGTGGGCTTTGACCCTGAACTGTACTGAATGTGGGCTTTGACCCTGAACTGTACTGAATGTGGGCTTTGACCCTGGGACTCATCCCTGAAACCTGATACTGTAGCTGATGTGTCTCCATACCCGGAGTGCTATTCCTGGAAAAGACTGATAATGATGTGGGCCTCGCCCCCAGAATGCCGTACCAGGAAAAAACTGATAACGATGTGGGCCTCGCCCCCAGAGTGCCGTATCCGGCAAAGACCGATAGTGATGTGGGCCTCGCCCGCAGAGTGCCGTACCCGGCAAAGACTGATAATGATGCGGGCCTCACCCCGAATGTGCCATACCCGGCAAAGACTGATAATGATGTGGGCCTCAACCCCAGAGTGCCATACCTGGCAAAGACTGATAGTGATGTGATGCGGGCCTCACCCCGAATGTGCCGTACCCGGCAAAAACTGATACTGAACTGATGTAGGGCCTCGCCCCAATGTGATATGGGCCTCGCCCTCGAATTGATGATGTAGGATCTCGCCCCCAAGCTGATATGGGCCTCGCCCTCGAACTGATAATGATGTGGGGCCTCACCCCAAAGATGATATAGGCCTTGTTCCCAAGCTGACATGATATTCTATCTCACACATTACACCACCTCTCACAAGATAATCTTTGATAAATAGACATATTTTTGTCCTCAACGAATGCTTTCGCGTCGAAACCGAAGAACCTTCAAAATACTTGACATACTCAAGTCCAATCATCTGAATGGGTGATCTAAGCTAGACTCCATGTGTGTGTGTGCTAAGGCTCTTTCGCAGCTTGTTCCTTAAGTAGGCCAACTCGATGATTTTGTTTTGGAGAATCAAACCAGTGGGTCTAACCAACCTGGATGTCTTAATCACATTCTGTGATTACTTCAGCATACTCAACATGATATGATTTTCATCTTTTTTCTTTTGTGTCTCTTTCTTTTCATTTCTTTCTCTTTTTTTTCTTCTTTTTTTTTCTTTTCTTTTTCTGACACACCTACCCTTTAAGGTAGCATTTCTCCTCATGGTGGTCCTAATACTCGCCCATGGGTAGCTTCACGCTTATCGGTTATAGGCGGTCTATTTTTTTTTCATATTTTCTTTTCAGAGACTTTTTCTTTATTTCCAACCATATCATATATCATAGCATCAGTAAACCAGGGTGGACACCCAGGCAAATGGTCATTCACTAATACATCATCTCTTCAACTAGTCACCTCGATAACTACTCAGGTTTCAACTGCTAGGATTCTGTAATTAAGTGCTCACGAGTCTAGCTGAGATTAATCCATTCAGAATACAGGACGAGAGTGTGTCTCGCACTTATCGTTTCTAGGGCTTCCCCTACAACATTCAATGCCATCACCGGACATATGTCTAATTATCAAAGATTTCTCATTCTCTCTTTTTTTTTCATTCTTTTTTTTTTCTCTTTTTTTTCTTTTTTTTTTCCTTTTTTTTTTTCATCATTTTTTTTTCATTTTTTTTTACTTTTTTTTTTTAATAATTAAAATAAAAAATAAACTTTAGATATGGCTGGATGGAATACTGGTCAGCAGGGAACATCACCGATTCAGATCAATGTCCAATTTGCGCTTCTTGCTAGGATCATTATCAGTCCAGTCCAACTTGGAGAGAACGGGGTCGAGCTTCGGTTCAAAAGCTAGGATCTGGTCAATCAACTCTTCGGGCTTTGCCGCAGTCAAGAAAATATCTTCCACAGATTTGGTGACGAATTCATGTCTCTTGGCTTCCGCAATAAACACAAACAGAAAATCGAAGAAATGCTCAATGTTGAGTATTCCAATGGGCTTCGATGAATGTTTAAATGCGCCCATGATGCTACCGTGAATATTTCTTCAAGGGTACCAAGCCCACCTGGTAACGCAATAAACGCATCAGCAGTATTGATCATTTCATGGAGTCGTTCAGACATACCTGATACAATGCGTTCATCTCCATTTGTTGGTCCAATCAAATGTTCGTCCGCAAAGGTTTTGGAATGATTCCCAAAACATGACCGCCCCTTTCCTGAACAGCTTTTGAAATGATTCCCATTATCCCAAGATTGCCACCGCCATATACTAGGTGCATGTTCTTCTCAGCTATGACTCGCCCCAATTCCTTTGCAGCCTCAAAGAATTCTGGTTTATTACCAGTGTTGGATCCACAGAAAAAACACAAATTTGCTTAACTCGCTGCTGTGAGGTTGCTTCCATTTTTTTTTTCTTTTACTTTGGATATATGTCTGATCGTGTTGAGGAGAGCAATGCCGAGCTGAATTTATAGGACCTGCAAAAAGAGGTGAACAATAATTGCAATAACGATGGTTAGCTAAACCACAAAAGGAGTCGTCATAAGTCAAAAAGGTTACAGGATCCTGTCTGCGAAACAACGAGAGAAATCGTGAGATGTCAAAAAGTTGTGGATTCGTTCCACGAAAATAACAGAAAATCACAAATGAAGTCCTAAAAGGTCAAAAGTTGTGGATCCTGTCCACGAAAATAACAGAAAACAACAAAAGAAGGCAAATCAAAACAATAATTAAAGCAAATGAATTGTGTACTCAATACGCCTCTTGCTTGGTATAAGTTCATTATGATGTGTTTCAGGAATTCTTCTTTTACTCTGCCACCACTAATGAATTAGCTCCCATCTTTGTGATTGCCAAGCACCATTCCCTCTGTCTTAACATGCTCCGCCTTTGCTTTTGTCTACAAGAATAACACACAAAATTAAAAACTCAACAACATGTATACACAAAACATGAAAACAGAAATCGCAACAAAGTGCACTGGTTGCCTCCCTGTTAGCGCTAAATTCATCGTCTTCAGCCAGACATGACCGAAATCCTTCCGTCAAGGTGGCTTCATCGCCGTCTTTAGTGCTTTTGCCGCTTTTTAATTTTTGCTGCTTTCTATTCTTTCTTTTTTCTTCTTTAAACCTGCAAATACAAAACAAAAAAAAATAAAGGCATGTGCATGTACGTATGCAAGAGTAGAGATACTCCCTTTTCGTGACGGGCTGGATCCTCATTGTGCTCCTTGGCGCCGCATGTCTTTGGTCGCCCCCTGCTGGTTCTCTTTTGTCTGAAATTTGCAAACACAAAACACAAAACAAGGGATGCAAGTTACGTGTATGCATGGATGAACTTCCTATCCCGTTGGGTTAGGCCTTCCGCCAATTTCCTTAGTGACTGCTCACTTCTTTATTCCCAGCAAAGTGCAGCTTCAATCTGCTTACGTCGACCAACTCGGTGAAACTCCCAAATCTGGTAATCTCAATGCCTTGTTTCTCAATCTTCTGTCTTTTATGCTGACTTTTTCTGAGAATTCTCCGTGTTCCAGATACCTTGAATATTATGATACCAAGGCTTCCCGTCATCGACTTCCACATCCAATATCGTTTCTGTCTCATACACTGGTTTGCTTGCCGTTGTCAGCACAAGTGGTCACATCACCAATTTCTCTGGATTTTCCCAAGTTGGAGAATTGTCTGTTTCTGATAGGGGCAATCTATGAAGGAGTAGGCTTGATCCTTGAAGGTTCCCCAATGGTCATTTCGTCCTGGTTGCACAAGTCTCTGTTATTGGCTATACGGGGCACGGTCAAACTGGTCACAACATTGGTCAAAACTTGCAACTGTTTAGCAATTTCAGCTACCTTGGCTTCCAATCGATCTAGGTGGGATTCCCCGTTGACTGACTCACTCATACTGGTTGATGATCCTTTGACAAACCTTTCTTACTTTCCAACCCAACGGGAGTCTATGATGGCTTTTAAGACACAAAGGGTTAACATGATGCATGTATGCATGACATGTGTGCAATGCAAATAAACTCATAAAAGAATTTACGCTAATTGGCCCGTTATCATTTTAAAGTATTCAATCACATTATTGCGCAGTGCAAACTTGTCCCAGTTGAAAAGGCCCAACAGGTTTACACTTTTGAGATAACACGGCTAAATAACTTCAAATGATAAAAGGCCCAAACATAAACTGGCCCATCGGCATTTCAGAAATTTTGGCCTAATTGTCAAAAGGACATGAACTTGTCCCGATTTAAATGGCCCAACGAGTTCACATCTTTTGACAAAGAGTCCAACTAAATCCAAATGACAACGGTCCAAAACACAAGCAAAAACACAGTAGTCATGATTACTAAAAAAACACAAATCACAAACATTACAAGACATTATTTCGGAGCCGATTCTCTATATCCCCAGTGGAGTCGCCAGACTGTAGACAACAGAAATGGGCGACGCATGCTGTTATAGACTCAGGGCCTAGTTGGGAGTACGGAGTAGTCCGCGGGGGACTAAACAGGAGAATAATGGAGTCGCCACCCGGTGTGACCCGGGAAAATGATTTAAGGCCGCATTCACCCCTCGCAAGGGAAGACCTCAAACCGTTGGGTTCGGAATGGTCCCTTACTTATGTCACTTGTAATGAATGGATTTGTGCAATATTAACCAAGTCTACTCGACATACATTTTGACCAAAATAACCTAGATTCCGATAAGGCCTAAACCTAAGTTCGCATGCTTCAAAAATACATTCTCATAACATAATACATTAAATTAACACATACAAAATAAACATGTGGCCAAGGGATTCGGCCGTTCTCAATGTTGGACCTCACATGCCCGGTTGGACGTGTTCCACGTCAACCGAGTATGCCGTGTCCGGAACAACAAAATAAAATATAACAAAGGGTGCCCTCAGGTCTTACCTTTTAAGTCGCTTTCCGGGAGTGCGTTTCACGGTGCCGGAAGGGTTATCGTTCCCTGTTCTCACGTCTGCTGTTTTCGCTATTTTCGCTGTTTTGTTCGGGTTCACCGTTTCTGCTGTTTTGTCCGTTTTCGACGGGTCCACTGTTTTTACTGTTTTCTCTGTTTTCACTCGCAGTTTTTGTTTACCATTTTCTCTGTTTTTCAACTCAAATTTTCATTCTCTCTCTTGGATTATTTGGCCGTTGTTTGGATGATTTTTCACGTATGCATGGAGGCTCAATTGTGGGTTATTATGGGCTCGGTTTCAGGGCAGTTTGGAGAGGTTGTTTCACGTGTGCATGGCACATGCATGGGGGCAGTTTGTGGCTTAGTGCGTGCGTGAATAATTTGAGAGGGCAAAATGCAGTTCACGTGGTCATGTGGGGGGCTGCTGGGAGGTTTGTTTCATGGAGTGTCTCGGCTGTTTGTAGGTCAGTGGCTTAATGGCGTTAAGGGGTGCAAATATGGTGTGATCTAGGGCTGTTTGCCGTGGATGGTGATGATGGTCAGTGGCGTGATGTGTGGTGTTGGGGTTTGTGTGGAGTTCGTTTGCTGATAAAGGTTCTGGTGCGTTTTTTTTGGTTGCTGATGGTTGGATGATAATGGTTGAAGAGATGAGATGATCCTCCATGGTGGTTGATGAAGAAGCCGTATGATGATCAAGATCTAGGTGATGATGCCGAGAGTGGATGGTTGTTAAGTGATGATGCCGTGTGGTTGAAGGGGCTTGTGAAGGGCTGTGATCCTTGGCCGAGAAGAAGATGGATCAAGGTCGTGAATGGAGGTAATGAGAGTGGTGTGCCGTGGATGTTAATGGCGTGAGGGCTGTGGAGATGATGAAGCCGAGCTGTAGGTGTCCCCCCTTGCCGAGAGCAGTTCCAGAAGATTGATGAAGGTCTCGGTTCTTTTGAAGATTGATGAAGGAGAGGGATGATGAGGGCTGAATTGTTTATGGTCTGCATATGCTTGTCTTCTCCAAGGGGCGTGATGCATGATGATTTTTGAAGATGATCCTCTATGGCCGAATCATCCAGTCCTCATGAGTTGTGAAGATGATCGTTCAGGGCTGTGAAGTGATGATGATTGATGAGGATCCATGGCCCCCCTGATGCTGGTTGCCGTGGATATTAATGGCGTGAGGGCTTATATGTCTCGGCTGTGTGCTAAATCATTGAGGGCTGATGGTTGTTGATGATTGGGAGGATGATTGAGGCAAGATAATGGAGTTAATTCCGTGATTGATGGAAGAGGATGATTGAGGTGAGCTTTTGGTGAGTGATAGGGTTTGTTGAATTTTTTGGGAGAGGAAATGGCGTGATGGAGGGAAAATAATGGAGTGTGGGTTGTTTTTTTTGTTTTGGTTTTGTTTGGTGGAAGATGGGAATAGGCGTGTGGGGTTGAAAGGAAATTTGATGTGTGGTTTTTTTTTTGGTTTGGGTTGGTTTCACGTGAATGGGGGGAATTATTGTTGTGTTTATATTTGATGTGAGTGGGTTTTGTTGATTTGTTTAAGTTATTATTTAATTGGTTGGTGTTTTTTAAATGGTTTAATTTAATTTGAATTTATTTAATTGGTTGGTGAATTTTATTTTTTGCATGGAAGTTGAAGGGTCACAAGCATGGAAGTTAGAGAGAGAGAAAGTGTGAGAAAGAGCGAGGAGGAAGGTTCCCTGAGCAAACCCGAGGTTAAGACGAGCGAACAAAAATCCAACAAAACGTTAATTCTTGACTTTTCCCTTCCGTCGTCCGTTTCCCGCGACTCCCGCGACTTAAAATATGGTGCCTCCGTATGAGGCTCATCATTGGGCTGGTATGCAAAAATGCAATGCCTACAGACATGAAGCATTCGTTGAGGACGAAAATGTGTTTAGCTACCAAGGCTATCTCGAGGAGAAGCAATACAATAGATGAAAATATAAACGTCAGTATCAATTTGAGGGGCGAGGCCCAAAACCGTATCAGATTGGGGGCGAGGCCCACATTGGTATCATTTTTAGGGTGAGGTCCCTCTTGTCAACGGTATTGGGTCGAGACGCGTACCCAGGGCCGAGATGCGTGCCCCCGTTATCAATTGTAGTTCCGGGCCGAGATGCGTGCCCAGGGTCGAGATGCGTACCCACTATATAATTTTCAGGGCGAGGTCCCTCTTGTCAGCGGTATTGGGTCGAGACGCATACCCAGGGCCGAGATGCGTGCCCCCGTTGTCGATTGTAGTTCTGGGCCGAGATGCGTGCCCAGGGTCGAGATGCGTACCCCATACATAATTTTCAGGGCGGAGGTCCCTCTTGTCAGCGGTATTGGGTCGAGACGCGTACCCAGGGCCGAGATGCGTGCCCCCGTTGTCGATTGTAGTTCGGGCCGAGATGCGTGCCCAGGGTCGAGATGCGTACCCACTACATAATTTTCAGGGCGAGGTCCATCTTGTCAACGGTATTGGGTCGAGACGCGTACCCAGGGCCAAGATGCGTGCCCCCGTTGTCGATTGTAGTTCCGGGCCGAGATGCGTGCCCAGGGTCGAGATGCGTACCCATATCATCAGTTCGAGGGTCGAGGTGCCCTATTGTCATTAGCAGTTTCGGGATGCGTCCCAGGGCCGAGGTGCCCATCACACAATCAACTCAGTTCGAAGCAGCAGGCAGACCAGGTGGCAGCTGGCGAGCCAGGTAAGTGAAAATGCATTGCATGTACTTTGATAGGATTGTCATTGTCACACACTGCACCAGTCCCATCAAAGTGGGGGCGACTGTAGGCATTGCATTTTTACACATTAGCCCAATGATGAGTCTCGTTTGGAGGCAACTACCTCTTTAGTCATGAAAGTCGCGGGGGAAACGGACGTTGGAAGGGTAAAGTTGGAAAATAGAATTTTTGATGGATTTAATCTCGTTGTTTGAGCTTCGGTTGCTTGTTGGACTTCCGTTTCAAAGCTTATCTTAGGCCCAAAACCCCACAAACCACTTACCAAACCTAAACCAAACCCAAAATACCCAAGTCAAACCAAGTCAAACCAAGCCCATGCCCAAGGAAGGTGATTCACGCCCATCACTCCCCTATTTAGCCAAAATCACATTTAACACATGCCTAAATCAATTCAAATCCATTCCTAATTAGAAGAAATCAAATCAAATCCCTACCAAATCAAATCCAATCACCACCCCAAATAAGGAGATCTATTCCTTATGGAGAACCATTAGGAGATTCTTTCCTATTCAAATTAGGAAAATCTTCTCTCTTTGCCTATAAAAAGAGGCCTTCACCCCCCATTCAAAACCTAGCTCACATACCTCTCTCACACACCTAAAGCACTCTCTTAAGTCTTCATCACACGCCCAAGCATCCCCCCTAAAGACACACCATTGCCGCACCACCAAGCCGGGATACCTAGCTTTGCCGCATATTCACCCCCTTCACCAACACCACTCACGCCCAACACCCAAACTTAAGCCCTCCATTGCCGAGTTCCAGCCACCATTCACAGCCCTAAAACTCCTTAAAATAAGCCTCAAATACAGCCCCAAATTCGCACAAAAGACCCCCATTCACAGCTCCAATTCAGCGCCCAAAACAGTCCCGAAACACCCCTCACTGCACCTTAAACTGCACAGTTTCGTCCTCTGTTCTGGTCAGTTTTTGTTGCGTCTTTAACCCATAAAACAGTCCTAAAATCACCTAAACACCATCCCAAAAATCTCCATAAAGTTTCCCTAAAAAAAACCCTCACAAACGCACCTCCCTAAGCCTTCAAAATCACCCAAAACAGTCCGCTAAACCACCAAGACAGTGACCTGAAACGTAGCAGCGAAACAGCAGCGAAACGGACTTGGAACAGCAGCCCGAATAGCAAAACAGCGAGGAAGGACGTTGAGTTGATGAACTAAAAGAGTAGCGGATCATTCACCCTTCCAACGGACGTGTAACGCCCTTTCTTAGACGACAAAGAGGTTAGACCTGAGGGCACCTTTCTACTTATCTCTTTATTTATTGTTGTCTTATTTATTTTGATATATAATTGCATGAGAGTCGTTTGAAGCATGATGTGATTGTTGGATGAGCGGGATATGTGTTCTCTTTTGTGGATATCGGATGGAAACCCGGACGTAAATTCCATAGCCGACTCCGAATGGACGGTAGTATGGTCTGCACTCGGGATACAATGCCACGTACCACTTAAGATACACGTATCTTGTCTCATCCTAATTTGTATTTGAGCATGTTATAGTCTTTAGGTTATATGTTTATTATTTAAAGCATGGTTTAATTTAGTTTGCTATTTATTTTTTAAAGCATGTTTAGGTTGTTCATTATGCATGTTCTTAGTTTATGATGCGTTTGGGTAATGATTTATACATGTTGGTTTAATGGTTCAATAGGCTTGTTGTGTTACATTGCGTGAATTATTTGGATGAAAGCATGTTAGATCTAAGTACCCTTGAGCATGAATGATGAATAGATTCGTTTAGTTTATTGCACAAATTATATCATCACAAGTGACATAAGTAAGGGACCATTCCGAACCCAACGGTTTGAGGTCTTCCCTTGCGAGGGGTGAGTGCGGCTTAAATATTTGTCCCGGTTCACACCGGGTGGCGACTCCATGTTATTTCGTACTTCCCAACTAGGTCGCGAGCCTAGAACAGCGTCGCCCAGGTTATGTTGTCTACAGCTGCATTATGTAAATATACCAATATCTCGAATAATCGTCAATAAAAGTGACGAAGTATTCATAAACACCTAGGGTTCTTACATCTATTGGTCCGTAAACATCTAAATGTATTAGCTGAAGTGGTTGACTAGCTCTTATTCATTTTCCAGTAAAAGTTTCTTAGTCATTTTTCCTTATAGACAAGATTCGAAAAATGATAATTCCAAGCTTTAACTTAACTGATTTAAAGTTCTGTTCTTTATCAACTGATCTATCTGGTCAGGCTAATATGTCTAAGTCTAATAAGCCACATATATGTGTCATCATGAAAAATCTTTTGCCATTTTGTTTTTGATTTTTCAACCTTATGTTAGGGATATGCCCTATACCCAACTTGTGGATGGGCTATATGTACATGTATTTGTAATATTTTCATTAATTAATAAAATGGAAATCTTTATTATATGTGTCTTATATAACTTATATGAATCATCAACACTGTAATAAAGCCCTTGGAGTAATAAGATGATGGCTTCCACGTCTTATGAGAATCATTACTCTCAAACGTTCATAGTCATAGTTTTGTGAATAATCTGGGCGATCACAAAGCGGAGAGACTAGCATGATGATATGATCCGCCCTTAAGTGGGGTAGCCGATCTCATAGGCTACTAGCATAGATCCGTCCGCTTGGTGTATCACATGGATGCATGATTTCTCATGTCTATCGAACTGACCGCCGAAAATAAATTTGACATTCTCCTTCCCCGGTTCAAAAGATCCGGTCATAAGGGTATGATTGGGTCATTTGTTAAAACACATGAAGTTTGTAAAGAAACAACAGAGAATCACCACTCTCTCGGATATATTTTTCTTATAAGAGTAGTATTCCAGTTAGCGGGTTGATATGTGTGATCAGTGCTTGAGATTGTGGCCGCAACTGAAGAATCATGTGAGATTCTTGGGTTAGCACGATTCATGACACTATCAACATCACACCTTTGACTATATGGGTAGACATTTTCCATAACCTAGGTCAAACGGTGGGGCTACAGTGAGGCGATGGATCGTATCATATGTAAATCGCATACATAATAGGTATATATATCTTTCCTTCTCATTTGGGGGCCTTGGCATGTTGTTAGATGTCAATATTGGTCATTGAAATCGAACGACCATCTGACCGGAGGATAATTTATGTTTGATTAAATTATCACGATTCATTTCATGTCCAACTTGAGGGGAACCCAAAAGGTCACACACAACAAAGTCGAAATCAATGGTTAACAGTGCACAGTACAAATTTAAAAGCTTATATGATTGTTGTAGGAATTGTTCATAAATGGTTCAATGTGTTTAATTATAAACATATCATTTGAGGTTCCAAGTGGCTTAGGGATTGGTGAATGACGATATGTGCACTTTGGGAATTGGAATAAATAAATAAAAACATGAATAGTAATGTCAATAGTAATTTTTTTTATTTGTTATTTGTTTTGAATTCTAATTCGGCCCAAACTCTTATTAAGATTTTATAATCTCATTAAACCATTAAATTAAGATCCATTGGCTAAGATTAAATTAGCATTTATCCCACATCGGATTCTTAATTAATTTTGTTGTCTTTGGAGCACCTATATAAACCCAAAGAATTCTTCACAAATTTTGCAACAAACCTTTCATATCTTGGGTTTATATAAGTGAGCAACTCTAAAGTTTAAGAGTAAGCCACTGATTTTGAGGATCCTTAAGTCTAATTGACTAGAGGAACCTCGAGTTAAAAGTTTTGAGGTATTTGCCTAGCTAGCACTAAGGGCAAAATACCCGTGCACTCAAGGCGTAGTCTTGCCGTTGAGTTTTGGCTTTGGTGTGTGCACCTTTGGAGGCCACACACTTGGGTGGCTCTTGGAATGTGGAAGAGCTTGCTGAGTTCTAGAAAGCTTGTAGATTGGAGGGAGGATTGGAGGAGTCTTCGGTTCAAGTAAGTCTTTTTCATTCTTTATTTTAATTAGAGTTCTTATGATAGTTAACATGTTTAGGTTTATGTTCTTTGCATGTTTTATGGGTTTTTTATGCTTAGAATATATAGTAACATGCTTAGGCTTGTAGAATAATCAAAACAAATGGGTCTTGGGCAAAGGGATAGCGGCATCATAATTTGATTTTTTTCTTGATTTTCCGCTGCGCACTCGCGGCCGCTTCCCAACAGTGGTATCAGCGCGCCGTTTTTGTTTTGATTAGTTCTCTCTCATTTGAACTCGAAATTGGGTGTGTAAAAGCTCGTTGGAAAGATAACACCCGAAACTTAATTTTAGGCATAATTTTTGCATGATTTGGTTAAGATTTGAATTGTAAAATTCCATTTAAAGTTCACGCATCTGTAAAAAATGTGAATAGTAAATGTATTTGAATAAAATAAAATGCAATATCATAATTAAATTTTAATCAAAGTTATTTAATGCCTAAAATAATTCCAACATATTAAAAATCATATGCTTGATGATTCTATGTATGATTAGAATTGGCATGATTATTTTAGGTTGCAAGCATCTAGAGACTTTCTAAGGAAATAGAGAGTGTATTGCTTATCCCTTAGCTAAGTAATTATTCCGTGATGAACTTAGAGATTTATTACCTTTAAGGCTAATAAATATAAATAACTTCTTTATAATAAAAGACATTATAAAAGATACAAGTGGGGTGGGACCAAGGTGTTAATAAAACTTTCCAAACTAAAGTTAATTTAACCAAAGGTATTACTAGAGTAAGATAATGATTTGGTGTCTTCCTTCACTCACTACCTTTTTATAGCCAAAAGGAAAAGCTGTGAAGACATCTAGATAATCATTTACTCAAAGCTTACCTTAAAGCATATTAAAGTGTTGGACTAATTTGGAGGATCTATTGTTTATTCCTGTCACCAAGGCAATAAGAGCCTAAGAGGTAAGGGTATTTAAGAGAGTTCACTACACCCTCCCTCTGGGAATTTTCAATGGAGGAATCCATTGACAGTTATTCACTTAAACTTGCTAAAATCTAATAATAATTTAAGTCTAAAATTTGCCTCTCATTGTAAAGTATAGACCCAAATGGCTTAAAACGTATTGGCAGGACTAGGCTTTATCAGACTGACCAATACCAATTTGTCCCTAAATCGTACTATTGACAATGGTTTGACTTTTCTGAGTCATAAGACGCAGCGACCCTTAGGCGTGGTCTTATAACTTAGTGGCAAAGATTGGGTGTCCACAAGGACTAGCATAAGCTATGGCATGTTTGATTGCCCAACCCAATGATCAAGGAATTGTGATTTATATCATAAATTGGTTGGGACCCTCCTAATTATCGTATTTTATAACGACCGGCCCTAGTCGGAGTTATGAAATGATGATAATGGGATCCTTGCCCCACAAGAAATCCATCATATTGGGGTTGATGCGATTTGCTTAAAATTAAAACAATTGAGTGAGAGCAACTTCATAATATTAAAAGCCCATGTTATTATGAAACATTAATGAAAACAAACCTATCTAATTTAACATTATCTCTTAACATGTGGGTTAAATATTTCACAAACATTCAAATGGCAAACACGTATCACTTCGTTCCATCCTTGATGAGCATAAGCTCAAAGGGGACAACTACAATGACTGGTTTAGAAACCTTAAAATTGTCTTACGACAAGAAAAGATTTTCTATGTTCTTGAAAGACCATTTCCCCCGAAACCGCAGAGATGCTGACCAAAATACATTTGATGGTGGAAGAAACACGTCGATGATGATGAGCAAGCAGTTTGCATAATGCTTGGCTCTATGTCGGACGAACTTCAGAAAGCTCACGAAGATATGGATGCTCAAACCATCATCTTTCACTTGAAGGAGTTGTATGCAACTTCTGTTCATACCGTGAGATTCCAAGTGTCATGTGCCTTATTCCAAACAAGGTATAATGAAGGATCTGTTAGTGGACATGTGCTTAAGATGATTGGCCACATTGAAAAATTGGCCAACCTCGGGTTCATCATGGATCATGAGATAGGTCACGATCTAATTCTTCAGTCCTTACCAAAAGACTTCTCTAACTTTATTATGCAGTTTCATTTGTCTAATAAAGAAGCTACTTTAGCAGAATTGCACAATCTGATAAAGCAATCAGAGAAGGACTTGAAACCGAGCTTAAAACCTCGTCATGCTTACGGGTACGGACCTGAAGCCACGAGGCCCAAAGAAAAATAAGGGCAAGACCAAGGCTCCAGATCACCTAAAGCCCAATGGTAAGGTGGAGAAGAAAAAGGAAAAGGGGAAATGTTTTTTTGTGGAAAGAAGGGTCATTGGAAGAAAGACTGCAGATCCTTGAAAGCCAAGGAAGCTAGGGAAGCCCAAGAGGCCAAGAAGCCCAATGCTTCAGGTATGTTGTATATGATTGAACTATATTCTCAAAACTCTGAACCTTCTACTTGGGTGCTTGACACCGGTTGTGGGACTCACTTGTGTAACAATGTGCAGGGCCTGAGAAATAGTAGGAGACTCCGTCATGGGGAGGTTGACTTACGCATGGGTAATGGAGCAAAACTGGCTGCATTGTGCGTGGGGACTTATTCATTAGTTTTGCCGAATGGTTTAGTTTTAGACTTAGAAGATTGTGTTTATGTACCTTCTCTAGTAAAGAACATCATTTAAATTTCTTCTTTATGTAATAAAGGCTTTTCATGCCTAATAAGTTGTAATGAATGTTCTATTTATTTCAATGAAATAAAATATGGAGATGGTATTTTGAATAATGGTATCTATGTCTTACAAACTAACAAAGAATGTTCAACCTCTAATATATACAACGTTAACTCGAATAATCTCAATGAATCACTTCTATGGCACAGTCGCTTAGGTCATATCAATGAAACAAGATTAACTAAGCTACATAAGGATGGGTATTTCAGACCATTCAAATATGAACCTTATGGAACTTGTGAGTCTTGTTTACTTGTAAAATGACCAAATTACCCTTCAAAGGTAAATGACAATTGCAGCGGAGACATTAGAACTTATACACTCTGATGTATGCGGACCAATGTCAGTTACCGCTAGAGGTGGATTCTCCTACTTCATTACCTTTATCGATGATCACTCACGATATGGGTATGTGTACCTTATGCGGTACAAATCTGAAGCCTTTGAGAAATTCAAAGACTTCAAAGCTGAAGTAGAACACCAGCTTAATAAAGGTATTAAGTCACTAAGGTCTGACCGATGTGGTGAATACTTAAGCAATGAATTTCAAGATTACTTGAGAGAAAATGGCATTGTTTCCCAGTGGACTCCTCCGGGAACTCCACAGTATAATGGGTCTCCGAAAGGAGAAATCGGACATTATTAGATATGGTCCAATCAATGATTAAGGACACGGATCTACCTCTTTCATTTTGGGGTCTTGCTTTAGAAACTGCAACACTACTACTAAACCAAGTTCCTTCCAAGACTGTTAGTCAAACACCATATGAGTTATGGTCTGGGAAACGTCTAGTCTTAGTTATCTAAGAGTTTGGGATGTGACGCATATGTTAAGCTCATCACAAAATAACAAATTGGATGATAGGGCAGTTAAATGTAAGTTTGTAGGATATGCCTTGAACTCAAGAGCATACGTGTTCTACGTCCCAAATGAACAAAGAACATTTGTCTCACGAAATGCTAAATTTCTAGAGAATGAATTCCTTCTCAAGAAATATAGTGGGAGTAGACTTGACCTCGATGAGGTACGAGAAGAACAAACTAACATAGAACTAAACCCCAGGCCCCTCAAAAGGGCAGCGATGGAAACACACAAGGTTATGAACTTAGAAGGTCTGGTAGGGAAAGAAATGAGCCTGAAAGATATGGTTTCCATATTGATGAGGAACATGATCAGGTCATTGATAATGACGATCCCACCAGTTATGACGAAGCAATGCGTGACATTGATTCAGTCAAGTGGCTTGAGTCATGAAATCATAAATAGACTCTATGTATCAGAATCAAGTCTGGGACTTGGTGGATGCACCTGAAGGGATAAAACCCATAGGCTGCAAGTGGATTTACAAGCGTAAAACTGATGCAGAAGGAAACATCCAAACCTATAAGGCTAGGTTGGTGGCGAAAGGTTATAGACAAATCCAAGGAATTGACTATGACGAAACCTTCTCGCTGTTGCAATGATAAAGTCCATTCGAATTTTACTGGCACTAGCTGCACACTTTGATTATGAGATTTGGCAGATGGATAGCAAAAAGCTTTCCTTAATGGGAACCTCGTAGAGGAAGTCTATATGACACAACCTGAGGGGTTTGCATCTAAGGATGATCATAATAAAGTATGCAAGCTTAAACGATCCATTTATGGACTCAAGCAAGCCTCCAGAAGTTGGAATATACGATTTGATGAGACAATCAAAGAATTTGACTTCATCAAAAATATAGACGAGCCTTGTGTTTACAGGAAAAGTAGTGGGAGTGCTGTTGTATTTCTTGTATTATATGTCGATGACATATTAATCATCGGGAATGATATTCCCATGATGCAAGCCACCAAGCAATGGTTATCTCAGAATTTCTCCATGAAAGATTTGGGAGAAGCAGCCTACATCCTCGGCATTAAGATCTACCGTAATAGATCTAAGAGGTTGTTAGGACTTTCTCAATCTACATACATAGATAAAGTTTTGAAAAAGATTCCAAAAGAGGTAATTTACCTACTTGTCATGGAATCAAATTATCTAAGGAGCAATGTCACATACTCCTTCAGATAGAGAGCGTATGAGTAGGATCCCTTATGCTTCAGCAATATGATCGATCATGTACGCCATGCTATGTACAAGACCTGATGTTCTTATGCTCTTAGCATAACGAGCAGTATCAGGAAAAATCCTGGTGAGTAACACTGAGCAGCTGTCAAAACAATCCTCAAGTATCTGAGAAGAACTAAGGATGTGTTTTTGACATACGAAGATTGTTCTGAGATGAAAGTCATTGGTTACTGTGATGCGAGCTTTCAGACCGATAGGGATGACAACAGATCACAAACATGATATCTGTTTACTTTGAATGGCGGTGCTCTCAGTTGGAAAAGCTCAAAGTAGTCAACTACAGCGGACTCCACCACTGAAGCCGAGTATATTGCAACATCTGAGGCAACTAAAGAAGCAGTTGGATAAAGAATTTCATCACGGAGCTGGAAGTGCTTCTCACGATAAAGAATGGCGTCACGATGTACTGTGACAACACGAGCGCACCATTGCCAATCAAAAGAACCAAGGTCCACCAGAAATCCAAGCATGTACTCAGGCGATTTCATCTCATCAGGGAGATTGTGAGAGAGAAAATAAGTTATTATAGAGAAAATACCCATAGAAGATAATCTTACAGATTCTCTGACTAAAGGGCTGACTCAACAAAAGCATGATAGGCACACCCGAGAGTATGTGTCCAGATTCATACTAGTTAGCTATAGTGCAAGTGAGAGATTGTTAGGGATATGCCCTATACCCAACTTGTGGATGGGCTATATGTATATGTATTTGTAATATTTTTATTAATTAATAAAATAGCAATCTTTATTATACGTGTCTTACATAACTTATATGAATCATCAAACACTGTAATAAAGCCTTGGAGTAATAAGATGATGGCTTCCACGCCTTATAAGAATCATTACTCTCAAACGTTCCTAGTAATAGTTTTATGAATAATCTGGGCGTTCACAAAGAGGAGAGACTAGCATGATGATATGATACACCTTAAGTGGGGTAGCCGATCTCATAGGCTACTAGCGGAGATCCGTCCGCTTGGTGTATCACATGGATGCATGAGTTGCTCGTGTCCATCGAACTGACCACCAAAAGTTTCACATGGAGTGTTATCTCATGTGTCTGTGAGAACTTTCATGTATCGATTGTATGACTAGTCCTTAGACTTGAGGTATTTACAATCTTATGTGTGGATCAATAACGTGACATTCTCCTTCCTCGGTTCAAAAGATCTGGTCATAAGGGTATGATTGGGTCATTGTTGAAACATGAAGTTTGTAAAGATACAACAGAGAATCCCCACTCTCTCGGATAATATTTTCTTATAAGAGTAGTATTTCAGTTCGCGGGTTGATATGTGTGATCAGTGCTTGAGACTGTGGCCGCAGCGGAAGAATCATGTGAGATTCTTGGGTTAGCATGATTCATGACACTATCAACATCATACCTTTGACTAATGGGTAGACACTTTCATACCCTAGGTCAAACGGTGGGGATACAGTGAGGCGATGGGAAGTATCATATGTAAATCGCATACATATTGGGTATATAATCTTTTCTTCTCATTTGGGGGCCTGGGCACGTTGCTAGATGTCAACCTTGGTCATTAAATCGAAAACATCAGCGATCGGAGGATAATTTTGTTCGATTAAATTATCATGATTCATTTCATGTCCAACTTGAGGGGAACCCACAAAGGTCACACACAATAAAGTCGAAATCAAGGGTTAACAGTGCACAATACAAATTTAACAGCATATATGATTGCTGTAGGAATTGTTCATAAATGGTTCAATTTGTTTAATTATTGAACAGATCATTTATGAGGTCCATATGGCTTAGGGATTGGTGAATGACGATAGGGGCACTTTGAGAATTGGAATAAATAAATAAAATATAATAAATAAATAAATGTGAATAGTAACATGAATAGTAAATTTTTTTTATTTGTTATTTGTTTTGAATTCCAATTCGGCCCAAACTCTTATTAGGGTTTTATAATCTCATTAAACCACTAAATTAAGATCCAATGGCTAAAATTAAATTAGCATTTATCTCACATCAGATTCTTAATTAATTTTTTTCTCTTTGGAGCACCTATATAAACCCAAAGAATTTTTCACAAATTTTGCACCAAACCTTTCATATCTTAGGTTTATATAAGTGAGCAACTCTAAAGTTTAAGAGTAAGCCACTGATTTTGAGGATCCTTAAGTCTAATTGACTAGAGGAACCTCGAGTTAAAAGTTGTGAGGTATTTGCCTAGGCTAGCACCAAGGGCAAAATACCCGTGCACTCAAGGCGTAGTCTTGCCATTGAGTTTTGGCTTTGGTGTGTGCACCTTTGGAGGCCACACACTTGGGTGGCTCTTTGGAACGTGGAAGAGCTTGCTGAGTTCGAGAGAAGCTTGTAGATTGGAGGGAAGACTGGAGGAGTCTTCGGTTCAAGTAAGTTTTTTCTTTTTTTTATTTTAATTAGAGTTTTTATGATAGTTAACATGTTTAGGTTTATGCTTTTTGCATGTTTTATGAGTTTTTTATGCTTAGAATATATAGTAACATGCTTAGGCTTGTAGAATAATCAAAACAAATAGGTCTTGGGCAAAGGGATAGCGGCATCATAATTTGATTTTTTCTTGATTTTCCGCTGCGCACTCGCGGCCGCTTCCCAACACCTTAAACATCTCATTGTTGAGAAGTGAACTATGTGTTAATAGTCTTAGCACATTTAAGTTTTTCTCTGAGTTTCATGTGCATATAGTTAATCTTTTTCTAGCAATAATAATTAAATTATCATTAAATAAAATAGAAAACCCATCATCCAAAAGTTTAGAAACAGAATCAAATTCCTGTGAAAACCATGAATAAATAGCATACTGTTCAAATGAAAATAACTATTATTAAAAAAAAATTAAACTTGAAACTCTCACAGCTCTAGCTAAAACAAAATCTCTTGTTCCGACCCTCACGGTATAGTCATCTTTAGCAAGGTCCCTCCATGAGTCAAGTAGCTGCAAAAAAGAACAAATTGTTGGGATATATGCCCTATAGCTTCATGTAATGTAAACACAATTATATTTTTTGAAATAAAATGATGTATTATTCATTTATCAAAGTGTTTGTTTTAATATAGCATATTGTAAATTATATTGTTTACCCTAAATTACTCATGTGCCTTTAGACTTAGTGTATGTGTGTCATATACAAGAGGATTTAAATATGAAGTTAGTAATCTAAATAGTTCATAGAGAGCAAACAAAGCGGGTACTTTGTTTGTGGTTTATCTATACTTATGGTCCATTCTATAATTGTATGGCGCCTTTGATCCGGGATCGTCCATGTGGAGACATGAGAATGGAGGCACATTGTATGATGTGATCATACGTAGTGTATGATGTGATCATATAAGCAGACTATGTCCTTTGATTTACAAAGATGAGATTGGTGTAGAATTCCTGACCAATAGCTACATATTTTGGGGACATGGTTTGGTATGTAGCTGGGGACGTTTTATATAGATATGGAGTTCATTCCTTCTTGCGAGAAGTAGATGAGTATCTTTCTTAAGGGTTGATTCGGTACTTGAACGTTTAGAGCGCTCAAGTCTTTCTATTACGAATAGAAAGATTAACATTCATAATGGTTATGAAGAAATCGTTCATTAGAGAATCAATGATACTTAAAATAAAAATAATTAGAGGGTTAACAGATATTATGTTGGGGTTTAGGGCAAAAATCCTGGTTACGCAGCGGAATACGGGAAAATCATTTTCCAATTTCTTTAATTTTTTTTGGGTAATTAAAATAAACTTATTTATTCTAATCACTCAATACTCAAAAACAGAATTTTTAACCCAGAAATCATAATTTCAGTAAATTACCATAAGACCCCAAAACTTTCCATTTTCATCATTTTAGTCATAGATTGTTCAAAACAAGCTTAGGTGATTTTTAATCACAACTAAAATGATTTGTAAATCAAAATACATGAAAAATAGAATTCTGAAAAATTTTCCAAATTTTCAATAATTACAAAAATGCCCCAAAACTTTACATTTTGATCATTTTAGTCCTAATTTGTCAAATACAAAATTAGGTGATTCCAAATCACTACCAAAATGATTTATACTTGTCTTATACATGAAAACACAAATTTCAATCAAGAAAACAATTTTTCCTAAATTGTCGAGAGGTCCCTCAAGTCCAAGAATTGCACTTTAGTCCAAATTGGTTCAAAACCATTCAAGATCAAAGTCCAATCAACACCAAAACTAATATGCATCATATAAACATCATTAATTAACACATATATGAAAAGCCCCAAATTTGGAGAGGGTTATGAACCATAATTTCTCAAAATTGTCCAATAGGCCAATTAACACCAAATTAATAAAATTCAACACTTTAATTCAATCCTTACTACAACCAAACAAGTCTCACCACCATGAACAATTCAAGAACAATTCTAGGTCATTTATGAGTGGCTAAGCAACTCTAGAATGACAACATCACCATCAATGGCTAAAAGAATACAAATAAACTAATTTCATGCATCTTTATACATATACATGCTTCCATCTTTCTATCAAGTTCCCAACCATCAAAATACAAACACAAAGGAGTAGAGAAAAATCTAAGCTACACAAGTTGAAGCCTATAATTATAGAAATATTTTTCATGAAGAAGAAAGTAAGAAAAATTTACAAAATTCCCAAGTTTCCAATCTTTCATTTTCTTTCTTTATTTTTTCCTCTCAAACTCACTTTTGTATTTGATCTATGGTTCTTGAATTATGAAATAAAAAATTGAAACAAGGCTTATATATTTTCTAAGCCATGACCGAAACTTGGAAGAATATTAGCCAAGTAATTTTTTAATTTTTATTTCATTAATTCATGTTGGAAAATGATTTAATTAAAAATGTTGTATTTATCCATTAAATACCACACTTGGACTAATTAAATCAAGCCATTTCTACCAATTAAAAATGGCCATTCCAACCAATTAAAATAAGCCATTTATCTTACTTTAATAAAGTAAAAAGATATTTATTATTTAATTAATTTAATTATTTAACATTTAAATAATCAAATAATTAAATACAAATATCTTAAATATATGTATTATGGTTACATTAAATAATCAAAATACATATATTAATTATAAATATCAAATTCCATAATTTGACATTTAATAAATGGCCGAAAGATCCCAAACGCATGTATTATCGTTTAACCGTTAAACGACTTATAAATAATCAGTATTATTTATAAAAATTGCCCTAGTGCTATACGAGTATATTTCATTAGTGAGACTCTCTTGGTTCAGGCATATCCGTCACAAAATCTAATTTCGTGTCCATAATCTACCCACCCGTAAATTATGACGAACGCGGATAAACTCTCTGAACCATACTGGTCGAGGTCATCGCATACGTACAATCCCTCCGTCACAGGTTTTCGGATTATCCCAGACATATAGATAAAAATGTCAAATCTCTATAGGTATAATCCAGTCGATGATTCTATTTGCAATCTCTTAATAACACTTAGAACTTACTTCTACAGTGTACCATGGGTCTATGGATTTAACAGATTACTAATTGCATATTGAATACCTATGCTCTGTACACAGAACTGGCGGATCATATCTTGATACGCACATGATATACTGAGGATCAGTCTATACCCAACGAACAAGCGGAGGTCTGATCTAAATAGATCGGTGACGTGATTGCCATCAAAGTATGGAGGATGCCTCATACATCCATAGTGGTATCTCAAGTCAAAGGACCACTATGCTCACTTTACCGAGAAGATTCCTATTGACGTTGGTGTACCATCTATTAGGAAATCTTCAGTGAGTCGTTCAATGTTTATCCAATATAAACACCTACACGTCTATACAAGTCTCTCTAGACTCATGGTTCATTGGGATAAACCATCGGACCAAGTCTCGATATACGACGTGTACTGGTCTCAGTAGATTTTACTAACCGACCCGTGTTAGTAAATCTTGACCATGAACTTTATTTGATAATATACTTCTAGTAGTGACACTTCCTAATATCAATTACAAACTACTTGTAACTGTGAACTACATTATATATTATCGGGTCTTTTTCTAATATATACATATCACTAAATCCTATTTAGTTTCAATCTAATCGTAATTAGATCGAATATGTATATAAAAACAAGAAGTATTACCATAAATAAGTAATATTACGGAAAAAGGAATTGTTCGTATTCATGAATCGGACATAAATACGATCCGGATTGCACCAACCCTAACAATTTCTCCCACTTGCTCTAGTGCCAATCCACTGTATCATATACACATCTAAATATGTATCACATACGCATGGTCCTTAAGAGCTGACCTATCACTCAAGAGTTAGGCAACAACAATTAAACCCGCTATAACATATTGAGTTTGTCCTACAAACCCAAAATGTTTCCTTTAAACAACATCATTCATATTTTTGTATAAACTAAGTTATACATCAATATGACTCAGATGCTATATAATTATTGTGCTATAACTACAGAATTGTCCAAGTATTTAAGGATCAAGTCTAAAATACTATGCAGACAACCGCAAGCATAACACCAATATCAAAACTTCTAATTTATAAGGTCACTTTGTAACTTCATAAGTCAATACTTCATAAGTTACAATCAATTCTACTTACACAATAGAATCATTCGTGACACTCCCACTGCATCTTTTCTGACTCTATATGACGTAGACTATCTAACATCATAATTAGTCTCAAAACTAATCAGGCCCTCGTGGTTGCAGACTATATTCTCCATGAATAAGAAACTCGTTCTTATTATCTCAAAGATAACAAAGAACATATTTCAGACACATCCTATAGTCTATAGCGTATCAAAATAGTTCGTAACAATCACGACTAAATTGATGTATTTTAGTCGTACATTATATAGTATTCATTACGTCACCATCTTATGATGCATAAGATTATTTAGAAATTCTAATCAATTTCTTTTTCGACAAAGGAAACATCGTTTATGAAAGATGAATACAATATATAAGAGACACACTAACTGTCACACAGATAGTCTTGTTGTGTCCTTTATTAGATCATATCTAATGCACGACTAATGAGAGTATCTCACAAGTCTGTTGTTTTATGTCATATATAAAACTTTATATAAAATATAACAAAGACTACTCTCACTGCTTTCACGGAGAAAAGAAGACTTAGGTAAATCTTTTACCTCATAAATATCTCATTATTACATTAATAATGATAATGTCGTTATGATATATAACACTAGAAAGAAATATGTACGCTCCCACTTACCCTACTAACATATATGTATTTTCTATGCTTTGATAAAATCAGATAATCCGACTGTTATCAAAATTAGAAAACACAGATTTCAGGAAAGCTTATCTGAGTCTACAATAGGCTCTATAAGCTAGTATATCAAAATCTGATCTTATCAAAATACAAACTCCAGGGCCAATCTAGAATGAACTCTTCAAACAAAGAAATCACAATGGATCTCTTATTCGAAGAAACCATTCAGGAATGCCACTTTGCATTTTTTAGCCAAAATATATAGTTTAATATCAACATTAACCAACAGATCTTTAATTGTTCAATTAGTGCGACTAGAGACAAGTTTCCTCAAAATCTACAATAGATTGCTGAGTATAACTTTTCTCACTATCATACTATAAAGGTCAAACCTTTAATAAGCGCACTGTGTTATTGATGCGCAAATAATTTACACATTTTATGAACAATTCATAACGAAAGCTTAATCAAGTTCAAAACTTTCTAGTAGTGAGTTATGAACAATCTTAGATCTATGGTCTAATCTAACTTCCGGAATCGATATCAAATATTGCTCCCACTATAAGTTATAGGATAATTTTCTCCGATAAGAAAACAACAGAACCATTAAGTATCAAATACTTCGCAAATGATTTTGACATCCTATTAGACTTATACAGAAGATGTATAAGGGTATTTCCATCTTATTAATTATGTAGTTCCATTTATAGTTTATCGCTCTCACATTTGACTTCCATAAGTCAAGTCTTTTCTACAATGGTCAACATCCGATGTCACACACCAAGTAATAAAATAATTTTATTACTCGAGATCGTAGAAAAGATATTCTATCAAATAAAATATAATATTCTATTAAATAGAGTAATTGATAAACTTTTGCTTGTACCACCGAGGTGCAAATACTTTCAATTATATAACTATTATCGAAAAGAAAGATTCAAATCTCAAACTTTTCAAGATTCAAATTTTCTACCTATACATATCATATACGTAACTGTAGACACTGATGGAACCTTAATTAAATGGACGAATTAGAGTTACTGGAGCATATCCCCAAGAGTACTGAAACAAATTTGATAACACTCAATATCAAACGAATCAAATCATATAATGTTCGATTTCTCCCACTGACCAATTCCATCATAATGGAATCGTAGAAGAATAATACTAAGTAAGAATCACATTGATTAAATAACCTTAGAACTAATTTCCATAAATTCATATGTTTGATCATATCAAACATCTTTGAACAATTAAAAGACTCATGAGGAATTTTTAAAAAATATAGTTTTCAACACTTCAAATCGAATATCTTTGAACCAATCAAAATATTCTATTCGTGTTTCATCAGAAAAATATTAAAAGTTCTCGAACCATTCAAGACGTTCAATATGTGTTCTTTTAGAAACACGTAACTAAGTCATGACAATTCATTAACTAAGTTACAAAGTAAAGAAAACTATCCAAGGTAATTTATAATTTATGAAACTACATACATCTAATGTATTAGTTTAATAAATCTGTGGTCCAATGACGATCATTGGTTAAATGAGATTTAATCACTTCCTGAATACAATATTCAATAAATGGATAATGATATGTGGTGTGATCTCGTATCAGACCATCCTTTACCATACAGAATAAACATCTAATACTAATGTGATAAAATCTCATAAAGCATTGTTCTAAGTTATTAAGTTAACCGAATATTTTTCTTAATGTTTATCTCCACAACAATGACACTACTTGTCATTTTAAAATATGTAATATATGTTTATAAAGAACAAGTAACTATCTAATAGTCACAAGTTCTGATATCAAATATCAAAACAATCATTAAATAATATTTTAAATAACTAGATGAGAGATCTAGTATCCAATACCTACAGTTGTCGTATTATGAGAATCGATATTCTCTATACACAACTATACGCATCTCATTTCTTTAGCTTTATAATTTGCCTTTAACTATTCAAAACAATTGCAAATAATTGATTAGAAAACTGTGTCAAACACATTATCTCTAAAGGTCACTAAAGGCAAGAAACGTCATTATCTGATAAACAAATATCTAATGAGGTTTTCTTAATGCCAGTCAAGAATCTCGAGACATGAACTAATTCACGTCAATTCTTACTGCAAAAGAAACTATTCTCTCTAGACTATTATATCCTAAATGAATATCTATTTAGATTATCTATCGTGACTTAGAAACTAAGTCACTAACCATATTAATTTTTCAAGAAAATCGGAACAACAGTTCCCGATGGTTTATACTAATCTAACAATATCGAAGTCTACTCTAAATCTAGAACCTACTCTAGAAATCTAAAACCATAAGGAAAACATATATAAATAATATGCATGCAGTGGATTAGAAGTTTTAATCCTATCAACATAATAGAATAAAGGAAACATAAGCAACAATTTTCATAATATTACACACTGATTTAGTTATGGAATTTTAAACCAAGCAGTGCCTCCCACTATTTTACGTAATACCGTAATCCCCAACGGAAAATGAGAATTCAATGATTAAATTTGATTTCTATATTGAGAGGTGGACCCCATGAATATATTTCGACTCACAGCTTTGACACGTTCTCGCCTACGTATATTCATTAGTTAGACAACTCATTGTCAATCACTCACTAGTGACCCCTAGGTTCCGGTCCGGGTCGTTTCTCGTTGTGACAGGTTTGACATTTCACCAGGAGGCGGACCAAGGTTAAACTTATCAATAATAAATTCAAGATACTTGCGTAGTCCTGACAGCTTTGGCACGTTCAGGATTTCCGCTTTCGCTTGAATTTATCTAGTATCACATATACATCCAGTATGGATAAATTTCTATCAACTACACCCTCACTGCTTTGGACCAAGAAATATGCATCCAATACATATTACTTTAAAACCTTATTAATAAGGGATTTTCTACAAAGATGTTACGTATTTAATTTAATCAAATTAAATAAATACAAGCATGCATAAAGAAAGGACAAAATTAAACATTGAATTTAAAGGCATATTCATATCATGTGTTGAGGTTCAGACCAGCTCTGATACTATTTTGTTGGGGTTTTGGGTAAAATATCCGGGTTTAGCAGCGGATTATCGGAAAATCAAAATTTCCCATTTCTTTAATTTTTCTTCGGTAATTAAAATAAAAAATATTTATTTTAATCACTCAATACTCAAAAACATAATTTTTAACCCAGAAATCATAATTTCAGTAAATTACCATAAAACCCCAAAACTTTCCATTTTCATCATTTTAGTCTTAGATTGTTCAAAACAAGCTTAGCTGATTTCCAATCACAACTAAAATGATTTGTACATTAAATATACATGAAAAATAGAATTCTAAAATTTTTTCCAGATTTTTCAGTAATTACGGAAATGCCCCAAAACATTGCATTTTGATCATTTTAGTCCTAATTTGTCAAATACAAAATTAGGTGATTCCAAATCACTACCAAAATGATTTATACTTGTCTTATACATGAAAACACAAATTTCAATTCAAGAAAACAATTTTTCCTAAATTGTCGAGAGGTCCCTCAAGTTTCCAAGAATTGCACTTTAGTCCAAATTGGTTCAAAACCATTCAAGATCAAAGTCCAATCAACACCAAAACTAATATGCATCATATATACATCATTAATTAACACATATATGAAAAGCCCCAAATTTGGAGAGGGTTATGAACCATAATTTCTCAAAATTGTCCAATAGGCCAATTAACACCAAATTAATAAAATTCAACACTTTAATTCAATCCTTACTACACCAAACAAGTCTCACCACCATGAAACAATTCAAGAACAATTCTAGGTCATTTATGAGTGGCTAAGCAACTCTAGAATGACAACATCACCATCAAATGGCTAAAAGAATACAAATAAACTAATTTCATGCATCTTTATACATATACATGCTTCCATCTTTCTATCAAGTTCCCAACCATCAAAATAAAACACAAAGGAGTAGAGAAAAATCTAAGCTACACAAGTTGAAGCCTAGAATCATAGAAATATTTTTTATGAAGAAGAAAGTAAGAAAAACTTACAAAATTCCCAAGTTTTCAAGCTTTACTTTTCTTTCTTTCTCTTTTCCTCTCAAACTCACTTTTGTATTTGGTCTAGGGATCTTGAATTATTAAATAAAAAATTGAAACAAGGCTTATATATTTTAAGCCATGACCGAAACTTGGAAGAATATTGGCCAAGTAGTTTTTCAATTTTTATTTCATTAATTAATGTTAGAAAATGATTTAATTAAAAATATTGTATTTATACATTAAATACCACACTTGGTGTAATTAAATCAAGCCATTTCTACTAATTAAAAATGGCCATTCCGACCAATTAAAATAAGCCATTTATCTTACTTTAATAAAGTAAAAAGATATTTATTATTTAATTAATTTAATTATTTAATATTAAATAATCAAAATACATATATTAATTATAAATATCAAATTCTATAATTTGACATTTAATAAATGGCTGAAAGATCACTGATGTATGTATTATCTTTTAACCGTTAAATGACTTATAAATAATCAATATTATTTATAAAAGTTGCCATAGTGCTCTATGAGTATATTTCATTAGTGAGACTCTCTAGGTTCAGGCATATCTGTCACTAAATCCAATTTCATGTCCATAATCTACCCACCCGTAAATTATGACGAACAAGGATAAACTCTCTGAACCATACAGGTCGAGGTCATCGCATACGTATAATCCTTCCATCATAGGTATTTGGATTATCCCAAAGATATTGATAAAAAGTCAAATCTCTATAGGTACAATACTGTCGACGATTATATTAGCAATTTCTTAATAACACTTAGAACTTACTTCTAATGTGTACCACGGGCCCATGGATTTAACAGATTGCTAATTGCACGTTGAATATCTATGCTCTGTACACAGAACTGAAGGATCCTATCTTGATACACACAGGATATCCTGAGGATCAGTCCACACCCAACAAACAGGCGGAGGTCTAATCTAAATAGATCCATGACGTGACTGCCATCAAAATATGGAGGATACCTCATACATCTACAGTGGTATCTCAAGTCAAAGGACCATTATGCTCACTTGACCCGAGAAGATTCCTATTGACGTTGGTGTATCATCTATTAGGAAATCTTCAGTGAGTCGTTCAGTGTTTATCCAATATAAACACCTACACATCTATACGAGTCTCTCCAGACTCATGGTTCATTGGGATAAACCATTGGACCAAGTCTCGATATACGACGTGTACTGGTCTCAGTGGATTTTACTAACCGGCCCGTGTTAGTAAATCTTGACCAGAAACTTTATTTGATAATATACTTCTAGTAGTGACACTTCCCAATGTCAATTAAAAACTAGTTTGTAATTGTGCACTACATTATATATTATCGGGTCTTTTTCTAATATATACATATCACTAAATCCTATTTAGTTTCAATCTAATCGTAATTAGATCGAATATGTATATAAAAGCAAGAAGTATTACCATAAATAAGTAATATTACGAAAAAAGGAATTATTCGTATTCATGAATTAGACATAAATATTATCCGGATTAATATTCCGAGCACCAACCCTAACATATTATGACTCGGCTCTAATTATGAGATACTTGTGAAGGGCCAATCCATATGTAATGACTATATGGATGGACACCGATATGGTTCCGCTTAATTTATCTATCTGCGACAAAGAGAGTGTAGCTTCGGGTTTTTAGCGAAATAACCTGGATTTTATAATTCGGAATATTTAATTAAGAGCGTAATTAATATTCCGGGATTATGGGAGCTCGGAACCGTAGGTCCATTTTGTCCCCGTGCTAGCTTGATATACTGTAGCAGATTAAATATAATTGGATTTTGGAAACCCTTGGATTTAATTTGGAAGTTACACCTTTTAAAAGATGCTAACCTTTTATTTTTGTAATAAATATTTCTTTATGGAAAGTAAATGAAATATTACAAAATTTTAAAAATATCAAGGTGTGGCCGAAAATATGCAAGGGTGGAGATCAAGGGTTTGTTTTATTTTAGAAATAATAAACCCTATGTATATAAAGAAAATTAGATTTCATTTTTACCTAACCCTCTTATTCTAACCCTAGCCACCCTCTTCTTGTTCTAAGAATTCTCTCAAGTGTTGAGAAAAGAAAAAGAAGAACGAAAAGAAAAACTAAAAGAAAACCTTGTGTGATTTTAATCTCTAAAGTATTTAGCGATTAGTTTGTGAGTGTAGCCCACCCTACTTTCTGTAGGTGATGAGATATAGTACGAAAGACCTTTTGGTGTCAAACTAAAACTCATCATCTCCCTTTTCCGTTATATTACACGGCAGTGAGTAATTTTATGCTCACTACTGCACACAAAAAGTTTGTAACGAGGCTCGATTTGAATTCCTTTTACTCCAGGTTTTTTGGGGAACTTTTAGAGATATTTAGGATTGCGTTGGAGCTGTTTTTAACTGGAAAATAGATCTAAAATACAGGAGCTGTTCACACAAATAAGGGCTGATTTGGGTAGTGAGTTGGGCGCATTTCGGGTTCAAAACAATCCAGTTTTGTGTCGTTGTTCGGGGGATGTTCCATGGCAGAAAGTTTGTTGGAAACAGAAGAAAAATTTCAGTGGTGGAGCTGGCTAGATTCGGCCTTAAGGAGAGGAGGGCATAAGAATTTCATGTGATGAATGGATTTTTACATTGGTCGTAAATTTTTCCGACTCTTATTTTATGTTGGTTTTGGTTTTGGGATGTAAGGCCATAAAGTTATTCTTTACAAATATTGTAATTTAAATTTCCTATGTAAAATTTCATTTTTTTTTGTAATTTGGAGCGCTAAAGTCACAAAAGGAGCCAACACCACCTTGGAGCAAGATTTGAAGACCAATGGATGCCTTGGGTATTTTTTGTACTAATTAGATTAGTATAGGAAAACTAAGAGCCGAGTCAATGCAATTTTTTTTATGTTGTATGTATGTTTAATTCGAAATGTTTGAGTAACATGTCATATAGCTTAGGGTGTATACTCTTGCATTTTCACATGTCATAATATGTTTTGGATGCATAAATATTCTAGACATAAAATATGATTTTATGAGATTTAAAATGGTTAAATTAGAATATGGTATGCATGAAAAATGATTAATTAGATTAATTGGTTTTTATAATTTAAAATTGAAAATTCTAAAAAAAAAAAAAAGCTTAATAAGTGCATCATGAATTCCATTGGTATATAGGATGGAAACCCGGACGTAAATTCCATAGCCGATTCCAAATGGACCATAATGTGGTCTGCACTCGGGATACAACTCCACGTACCATTGGATTTTATAACACAATTAGATTAATTAAATGGTTTAATTAAAATTTTGACCAATTTAGAATTTTAAAAATTTTAAACTTGTTAGTGTTCTAATATTTTAAGAGTTAGAATATAATAGGTCAATATAACTACCTCAATAGAATTAGTTGAATTGAGTGAAATAATTAGTAGAGACTAATTGATATTAGTGAGTTAAATTTTAAGAGTTAAAATTGGTAAGGTCATTAATAGTGTACTAGTGTAAATAAGAGTTATGATTTAGCCACCATAATTTATTCACACTAGTAAATTAAAATAGTAGATATTTTAAAATAGAAACCTTTATTTTAAAATAGTGAGAGAGAAAGAGGGATATAGACAGTATATCCTGCGATCTCCCTTGTTAGTCCGAAAATGTGAGATTCAAAAGGCGCCTCGAGACGGCTTTGTTTTCATCCCCCTATGGATGGTGTCCATTTTGGGTCAATATCAAGTTTGGATTCTGAGAGGATATAGACTTTAGTTGTTTCTGGTGAACTCACAACCTGTAAGCACAGCATTTTTGCATAAAGCCCAATGATGAGCCTCGTATGGAGGTACTACACGATAAGTTGAGGAAGTCGCGGGAAACGGACGTCGGAAGAGAAAATTCAAAAATTAATACATTATCAAATTTAATTCATTTGTTTAGCCTCTGGCTTGCTTGATTAATCTATGTTTTAAATATTGGCCTCTGCCCAAAACCCATGCAACCCCATGAAATCCTTCTAGGCCCACACGTCCAAGCCCAATCCAAGACATTTCAATCACATTTAATCACATGTCAAATCCCTCCAAATACCCTTCCAAATTTAAAAATATTTTGAATCCAATCCCCACCAAAATTACACAAATTCTTTCCCTAAATAACTTAATAAAATACATCCTTTTTTTGCATGATTTATTTCATTACTTAGAAACCCTAGCAAGCACATCCAAAACCCTAGTAAACCACTCTATAAAGAAACCAAAACCCAACCCTAAAGGGCCTCTTTTTTACCTCATTCTCTCTTCACGCCTCTCCTCTCTCTCTATAACAACAAATCAAAACACAAAAAACAAACCCTAATCTCTCTCTAACACAAACAAGACAACACACAAATCTCACACCCCCTCTCAGTAAAAACACTACAAAACAAAACCCTAAAAAATAAAAAAACTATCTCTCAAAAATCTAGACAACTCTCGGCAGCCATCCTCTCTCTCACACCACGTCTCTCTCTCTCAACCTAAAACACTAATAACCCTAAACACTCTCATCACTTCCTTCCTCTCTCTCATTCGGCAACCATCAGCACTCTTCTTCTCTCAACCTAAGCCAACTCACGGAAACACAAACACAGGCAGGAAACTAAAGAAACCCTAAACACTCTCCCCCTTCTCTCTAACACATTCAAAAAGAACAAATCAAGAAGAAAAAAACCCTAAGCAGCTCTCGATTCCCCTCTCTCTCTTTCGTCAAAGAACCCTAAACTAACAAACACGTGACTCTCTCATTTTTTCTCTCCACACACGCAACCCTCCACTCACTCGGCTCTCTCTCTCTCATTGAAGACCAACACACTGCTCTTTCACGGCCACACGGCCAAAGAACATTCACAAACCTTAAGCACACACCGACACACAGTAAAAGAAAAAGGCCACGTGAGCACACCCCACTCACACAAATCAAAACACACTCACACACTGCCCCCCAACACACTCCTTAGACTGACACATCCAACACACACAACTCTTCATATCATGACACAAATAAACAAATCAACCCACTGACCAAAGATAGACGCGACAAGACACTTCCCGAACACGTGAACCCAGCCACCCATAAGCCTTCAGCCACGTGAACCAACCCCTTCACTGCCATAAATTAAGCCCTAAACCGACAACAAAACAATAAACAAACTGCCCCCACCCTAGAGCAATAACCAACAAAATACCCTGACCGAAAACAATAAAAAAACTCACCCTTAAAACAGCAGCCCTAGCACCGAAAATCACCCTTAAAATAGAAGGCCTAGCACCAAAAATAACCCCCGAAAATCAACACTAAATCGTGAAACATAGTCCAAAAATAGCCCCTAAAATCACCCAAAACAGTCCCTGAAACAACCCAAACAGCACCCATAAAACTGGAGAAAATAGTAACCAAAACAGTTCAGAAAATAGTCCCTAAACACCCCCTAAAACAGTCCCTGAACCACCTAAAACACCCCCTGAAAATCAGCCCTCGAACCATCCAAAAAACAGTCCAAAACAGTTAAGAAAACAGTGGAACAGCGAGAGGAAATAACGAACTAGCAAATAAAAAAAAAAGTAAGCTTCAACCCTTCCGGCGACGTCCTAACGCGCTTCCAAGAAGCAAATTAAAAGGTAAGACCCGAAGGCACCCTTTACTATATTTTATTTTATCGTTCTGGACGCGGCATGCTTGGTTGGACGTGAAATACGTCCAACCGGGTATGCAAAGTCCTACATTAAAAATGGCCAAATTATTTTGTCACACTTTTCTTTATTTCGTATTTATTTTGTTGCTTATCCTTTTTAATTCATCGTTATTTTATTATTTGCATTTTATGTCGTTATTTATTTCATCATTATTTTATTTCGCATTTATATTCAGCGTTATTTATCTTTTTATTTATTTATTTGCTTTTATTGTCATTTTAATGTTCTGCCTTTATTTTTGTTTATGTTTTGTTTACTTTCATGTCCGTTTACATTAATTGTATGTGTTATCCCTTGCGTTATATCGGATGGAAACCCAGACGTAAATTCCGTAGCCGAATCCGAATGGATGGTAGTGCGGTCTGTACTTGGGATACAACTCCACGTACCACTCACTCTTTCGTCAAAGAACCCTAAACTAACAAACACACGGCTCTCTCATTTTTTCTCTCCACACATGTAACCCTCCACTCACTCGGCTCTATCTCTCATTGAAGACCAACACACTGCTCTTTCATGGCCACACGGCCAAAGAACATTCATAAACATTAAGCACAAACCGACACACATTAAAAGAGAAAGGCCACGTGAGCACAACCCACTCACACAAATCAAAACACACTCACACACGGCCCCCCAACACACTCCTTAGACCGACACACCCAACACACACAGCCCTTCATATCACGACACAAATAAACAAATCAACCCACCGACCAAAGATAGACGCGGCAAGACACTTCCCGAACACGTGAACCCAGCTACCCATAAGCCTTCAGCCACGTGAACCGACCCCTTCACTGCCACAAATTAAGCCCTAAACCGACACCAGAACAATAAACAAACTGCTCTTAGCCTAGAGCAATAACCAACAAAATACCCTAACCGAAAAATAATAAAAAACTCACCCTTAAAACAGCAGCTCTAGCGCCAAAAATAACCCCCAAAAATCAGCACCAAATCCTGAAACATAATCCAAAAATAGCCCCTAAAATCACCTAAAAACAGTCCCCGAAACAAGCCAAATAGCACCCATAAAACCGGAGAAAACAGTAAACAAAACAGTCTAGAAAACAGTCCCTAAAACAGTCCATGAACCACCTAAAACACCCCCTGAAAATCAGCCCTCGAACCATCCAAAAAATAGTCCAAAACAGTGGAACAGCGAGAGTAAATAGCGAACTAGCAAATCAGAAAAACAGTAAGCTTCAACCCTTCCGGTGACGTCCTAACGCGCTTCCAAGAAGCAACTTAAAATGTAAGACCTGAGGGCACCATTTACTATATTTTATTTTGTCGTTCTGGACGCGGCATGCTTGGTTGGACGTGAAATACGTCCAACCGGGTATGCGATGTCCTACATTAAAAATGGCCAAATTCTTTGGTCACACTTTTCTTTATTTCGTATTTATTTCGTTGCTTATCCTTTTTAATCCATCGTTATTTTATTATTTGCATTTTATGTCGTTATTTATTTCATCATTATCTTATGTCACATTTATATTCAACGTTATTTATCTTTTTATTTATTTATTCGCTTTTATTGTCATTTTAATGTTCTGCCTTTATTTTTGTTTATGTTTTGTTTACTTTCATGTCCGTTTACATTATGTTAATGATTTTATGTGTTATCCCTTACGGTATATCAGATGGAAACCCAGACGTAAATTCCGTAGCCGAATCCGAATGGACGGTAGTGCGGTCTGCATTTAGGATACAACTCCACGTACCACTCGGGAAATACTCGCATAAGCCTGATTAACTTCTTTTTATTTGCTATTTATTCAATGACCTTTGATTATTTATTATTTTCATTTCCGCATCTTGTACTCTTTAATGTAATATGCTTCCATTGTTTCTATTAATGTTTATGGGTATGCAAATTTGTACGTTATTTGAATTATCTTGCATGTGATGCATAAGACTTGGTTATATCATTATGTAAACCCGTTCATTACAACTGGCATAAGTAAGGGACCATTCCGAACCCAACGGTTTGAGATCTTCCCTTGCAAGGGGTGAGTGCGGCCTTAAATAATTTCCCAGTTCACACTGGGTGGTGACTCCTTTATTCTCCGGTTTAGTCCCCGCGGGCTACTCCGTACTCGCAACGGGCCGTGAGCCCGGACAACATCGCCTCTGCTCTGTGCCTCCCTACACTACCCTACGACGGCACTTCACTAGTTAAGTCCAAGGGTTCCGAAACGACGGGTCACACTCACAAATGAATGATTAAATGTTAATCAAAATTCCTTGATCAAATCAAGCGGTGGTTGGTTAATATAGGAATAAGAGTTATTCCCGTATATATTAATCAATTGAGATTGTCTCAATCTATCATGCAAATACTTGACCTACGCTACGACGGTACTTATTTGTGGGATGATATATTTCTGTGGCATAGTAATTCTCTTAGGTTTCTTATTCATTATTCATGGTTCATGCATCATGTTTAATTTTATGCCAAAATATTTGATAATTTTAATATGCGATGAATGAATATTAAATACATGTTTATTTTATTTTTCAGCCATGGTTTCTCCAATTATCTTCATTCCCTCTAACAATAAATTAACGGGAGAAAATTATGTTAAGTGAAAAAGTAACATGAACGCTATCCTGGTCTGTGAAGACCTAAAAGTTTGTCATGACAGAGGAATATCCTTCCGAGTTGGCCAGAAATGATGGCCAAGTTGTGTGTGACACCTACCAAAAATAGGTCGCGGCTAATGAGAAGGCCTGCTGCTACTTGCTAGCGGGGATGTCCGAGGTTCTTGCTGTAAAGTATGAGCCTATGGCTACAACATCTGAGATGATGGAGTCATTACAGGGCATGTTCGGGCAGTCTTCGGAGCGTCAATGTCATGAGGTCATGGTCTCAGCGATGACTGCTAAGATGAAGGATGGGACATCAGTTCGAGAGCATGTCTTGAGGATGATGACCTACCTCAATACAGACAAAACCAATGGCGCTCGTATTGACGAGCGGAGCCAGGTGACCATGATTATGGAAACTCTTCTAAAGCGTTTCCTGTAGTTTAAAAACAACTATGTTATGAACAAGTTGACTTTTACTTTGACCTTACTGATAAGAGATCACACATTACGAGTCCATGCTTTTGAATCCTCGTAAGCCTAGTGTTAAGGCAAATGTTACCAAGTCTTCTAAATCTGCGAAGAATAAGAAGAAAAGCAGTGGGAAGGCTAAGGCTATAAAGAAGAAGAAGAAGAAGAACAAAAAGAACAAGAAAGGCTCCAAGGATGCCAAGCCCAGGGGAAAATGTTTCCACTGCAACAAGGACGGACATTGGAAAAGAAACTGTCTTAAATACCTTGCCAAGCTGAAAGAGAAGAATGCTACAGGTAATTACGATTTACTTGTTATCCAATCTCTATTAGTGGAGGATGATAAATCCTCTTGGATTATTTATTCTAGAGCCACTAACCATGTTTGTTTCATCATTGCAGCTACTTGACTCATGGAGGGACCTTGCTGAAGGTGACTACACCATGAGGGTCAGAACAATGGATGTCATTTCAGTAAGAGTAGTTGGAGTTTCTAGTTTAAGTTTTTCAAATAATAGTTAATTAAATTTAAATAATGTGTTATTTATTCCTGGGTTTCGCAGGAATTTAATTTCAATTTCAAAACTTTTGGATGATGGTTTTTCAGTTTCGTTAAATAGTAATTTAGTTATTATTGGTAGAAATGGATTAACCATAAGCACAGAAAACTCATAAAATAATTTATATGTATTAAGACCGTTAACACATAGGTCACTACTCAACACTGAAATGTTTAAGGTTGAGAAACCTAAAACAAAACGGTAAAATATTTCTCACGATGACACATATTTATGGCATCTTAGACTTGGTCATATTAGCTTTGACCGGATAAATCAGTTGATAAAAAATGGAGCCTTAAACCAGTTAAAGCTTGGAACTTTACCAGTCTGTGAATCTTGTTTAGAAGGAAAAATGACCAAGAGAAATTTTTACTGGAAAAGGCATAAGAGTCAGTCAACCACTTGAGCTAATACATTCGGACATTTGCGGACCGATGAATGTAAGAGCCCGAGATGGTTATGAATACTTCATCATATTATTGACGATTATTCAAGATATTGGTACGTTTACCGAATAAAGCACAAGTCAGATAGTTTTGAAAAGTTCAAAGAGTATCGTGTTGAGGTTGAGAATTAGTTAGGTAAGACGATCAAAACTCTATGATCAGATCGTGGAAGATAATACCTTGATAGAGATTTCGAGGAATTCTTAGTTGAGCATGAAATAGTATCCCAGCTCACAACACCTGGAACATCACAGCAAAATCGTATTGCAGATAGGAGAAATCGAACCCTATTAGATATGATAAGATCTATGTTTAGTTATTGCTCACTACCTAGTTCGTTCTGGGAGTATGCATTATAAACTTCAATGTATATCCTTAATGTAGTTCCATCTAAGACTGTTCCTAAGACTCCCTTAGAGTTATGGAGTAGTCGTAAAACTAGTTTACGATATTTCAACATATGGGGGTGTCATGTACATGTACTGAAGAATAAGACTACTAGTTGGAGTCGCGTTCACATATATGCCTATTTGTATGCTATCCTAAGGAGACTATGGGTGGATTCTTTCATAACCCTAAAGATAATAAAATGTTTGTATCGACAAATGCTATGTTTCTAGAGGAGGACTATATGAGGGAGTTCAAACCTCGAAGTAAGGTGTTACTCGAGGAGTTGCTTGTTGGTTCGACTAGCACACCATCGTCAACGACAATTGACAAACACATATCATCTTCAACATCTAAGCATTAGATGTAAGTTTATCAGAATGATCTACCACCTGGACGTACTGTGAGGGTTGTGCGACAACCTGATCGCTATCTAGGAGTTGGAGAGGCACAAGTTATCTTTTCCAGCGATGGTGTAGATGATCCATTGACCTATCTTAGTGCAATGGATGATTCTGAAAAAGAGGAATGGCTCAAATTCATGAACCTCGAGATGGAGTCTATATACTCCAACTCAGTCTGGGAACTCGTAGACTAACCTGATAGGGTAAAACCTATAGGTTGCAAGTGGATATACAAGAGAAATAGGGGAGCAGATGGGAAGGTACATGCCTTCAAGGCTAGTCTAGTGGCCAAGGGTTATACCCAGAAAGAAGGGGTTGACTATGAGAAAAGTTTCTCGCCAGTAGCCATGCTCAAATCCATCTGAACTTTTTTTTCCATTGCTTATATTATGACTATGAGATTTGGCAAATGGATGTCAAGACAGCATTCTTGAATGGTAATCTTGATGAGTGTATCTATATGGTACAACCAGATGGGTTCATAGCCCAAGGTCAAGAGCAAAAGGTTTGCAAGCTGCAAAGGTCCATTTATATACTCAAGCAAGCATCTCGATCTTGGAACATAAGATTTGAAACCACGATCAAGTCTTATGATTTTGAGCAGAATGTTAATGAGCCTTGTGTATACAAGCGCGTCATTGATGGGAAAATGGTTTTTCTTGTTTTATACGTCGATGATATTTTACTCATTGGAAATGATGTAAAGATATTATCATACGTGAAAACCTGGCTAGCTAACCAATTCCAAATGAAAGATTTGGGAGAGGCGAGTTATGTTCTTAGGATCCAGATTCTCCGAGATTGCTAGAAATGACTGTTAGCTATGTCTCAAACATCCTACATCGACAAGATCCTTGTGCGATTTGGGATGCAGAATTCCAAGAAAGGAATTTTGCCTTATCGACATGGAATTCATGTCAAAGGAACAGTCTCCTAAGACACCTCAACAAGTTGAGGAAATGAGACATATCTCAAATGCCTCAACAATTGGTAGTCTTATGTATGATATGCTATACATGAGATCAGACATCTATTTTACAGTGGAAGTAGTCACTATGTTTCAGTCTAACCTAGGATTGGATCATTGGGTAGATCTGAAACATATTCTCAAGTATATTAAGAGAATCAGAAATTATATTCTTTTGTATTCCGGAGAGGATATGATCCTAAGGAGATATACAGACTCTGATTTTCTAACGGATGTCAATTTTAGGAAATCAACATCTGGATCAGTGTTTACCCTAGGTGGTGTGCCATTACATGGCGGAGTATAAATCAATCTTGTATTGCTGACTCCATCATGAAGGTTGAGTATGTAGCAGCATGCGAATCAATTAAGGAAACAGTCTAGCTTCGTAAGTTCTTGGGAGATCTGGAAGTCATTCCAGATATGGATAAACCACTCACACTTTATTGTGACAATAGTGGTGTAGTGGCGAATTCAAAGGAACCAAGAAGCCACAAGAGGGTAAAGCATGTAGAGAGAAAATATCATCTCATCAGGGAGATAGTGCATAGATGAGACGTTTCTATCACAAAGATTGCATCCGCATAGAACCTGGCTGATTCCTTTACAAAGACCTTGTCGGCTAAAGTGTTTGAAGGTCACCTAGATGGTCTAGGATTATGTGACATATCCCATTTGCTCTAGTGTATGTGGGAGATTGTTGGTGTATATACCATATATCTTCATGTAATGTTAATGGAATTATATTTTGTGAAATAAAATGATGCATTATTCATTTATCAAAGTGTTTGTTTTAATATCGCATATTGAAAATTATCTTGTTTACCTTAGATTACTCATGTGTCTTTAGACTTAGTGTATGAGTGTCATACACAAGAAGATTTAAGTCTGAAGTTAGCAATCTAAAATAGTCCATAGAGAGTGAACAGAGCGGGTACTTTGTTTGTGGTTTATCTATAGTTGCGGTCTATTCTATAATTGTATGGTGACCTTCATCCGGGATCATCCATGTGGAGACATGAGAATGGAGGCACCTTGTATGATGTGATCATATAGGAATGGACCTCGATAGAAATGGACCTCGATAGAAATGATTTTCTTATAATTTCCATTAAATAAAGAAATTCATTTCAATCTACTAGATGGTCATATATGGATTGATCATAATCCTTAATGTACTACGAACTCCTCCATGGTAGGCTATGTCCTTTGATTTACTAAGATGAGGTTGGTGAAGCAGTCCCGGCAATAGCTGCGTATTTTGGGGACATGGTTTGGTGTGTAGCTAGGAGCGTTTTACATAGCTATGGAATTCACTTCTTCTTGCAAAGAAGTAGAAGAGTTTCTTTCTTAAGGGTTGATTCGGTATTTGAACGATTAGAGCGCTCAAGTCTTTCTATTGTGAAAAAAAGATAAATATTCATAATAGTTATGAAAAAATTGTTCATTAGATAATCAGTGGTATTTAAGGTAAAAATAATTAGAGGGGTATAACAGACATTATAACCCGGCTCTAATTACGAGATACTCGTGAAGGGCCAATCCGTATGTATTGACTATATCGATGGACACCGACGTGGTTCAACTTAATTTATTTATCTGCGGCAAAGAGAGTGCAGCTTTGGATTTTTAGTGGAATAACCCAGAGTTAATAATTTGGAATATTTAATTAAGAGCTTAATTAATATTCCGCGATTATTGAAGCTCAGAACTGTAGGTCCATTTGGTCCCCGTACTAGCTCGATATAATGTAGCAGATTAAATATAATTGGATAGTCCAATTATATACTCACATATGTAAATATGATTAATATGATTAATAATATTATTTTTGTCACACTTTAAACTATATATTAAAATTTAATATATAGTTTTATGATTAAATGATAGTTAAACACATGTTATTAAATTATATATGATATAATTTAATAAATGTCAAATTTGGAATTTCTAAATTTTGGGTTTTGGAAACCCTTAGATTTAATTTGGAAGTTACAGCTTTTTAAAAGGTGTTAACCTTTTATTTTTTGCAACAACTTTTTCTTTATGAAAAGTAAATGAAATGTTACAAATTTTAAAAAAATCAAGGGGTGACCGAAAATATGCAAGGGTGGAGCTCAAAAGTTTATTTTGTTTTAGAATTAAAAAACCCTAGGTATATACAGAAATTTAGATTTCCTTTTTACCTAAGCCTCTCATTCTAACCCCCACCGTCTTCTTGTTCTAAGAATTCTCTCAAGTGTTGAGAAAAGAAAAAGAAAAACCAAAAGAAAACCTTGTCTGATTTTAATCTCTAAAGTGTTTAGGGATTAGTTTGTGAGTGTAGCCCACCCTACTTTCTGTAGGTGATGAGATATAACACATAAGACCTTTTTGTGTCGAAAGAAAACCCATTATCTCTCGCTTCTATTATATTACACAGTAGTGAGCAATTTTATGCTCACTACCGCACAAAAAAAGTTTATAACGGGGCTCGGTTTGATTTCCTTTTTCTCCAAATTTTTTGGGGAACTTTTACTGTGTTGGGGCTGTTTTTAACTGGAAAAATAGATATAAAGCACATGAGCTATTCATGAAAATAGGGACTAATTTGGGCAGTGAGCTGGGCGTATTTCGGGTTCAAAACAGTTCAGATTTGTGCCGCTGTTCGGGGATTGTTTCGGGGCAAGAAGAAGTGAACTCCATATCTATGTAAAATGTCCCCAGCTACACACCAAACCATGTCCCCAAAGTACGTAGCTATTGGTCATGATTTCTACACCAATCTCACATTTGTAAATCAAATGACATGGCTTGCCATGCTAGAGTTCATAGTACACTCAAGATTCAGATCAATCCATATATGACCATCTAGTATATTGAAATGAATTTCTTTATTTAACAGATATTATAATAAATTCATTTCTATCTGGGTCCAGTCCTATATGATCACATCATATAAATTGCCTTCATTCTCATATCACCACATGAACGATCCCGGATCAAAGTCGCCATACATTTATATAATGGACCACAGCTATAGATAAACCATAAACAAAGTACATATTTTGTTTGCTCTCTATGAACTATTCTAGATTACTAACTTCAGACTTAAATCCTCTTGTGTATGACAATTATACACTAAGTGTAAAGGCACAAAAGTAATCAAGGGTAAACAAGATAATTTATAATGTGCGATTTAAATCAAAATGATTTGATAAACGAACAATATATATTTTATTTCATAAAAAATAATTCTGTTTAAATTACATGAAGCTCTAGGGTATATATCCCAACAGCTCCTTAAGATGAATGTCAAACTCCGACTCTTCTTCCCCAACTCCCCTCATTTTCCTTCCTCCTCTCAAACCTGCCTCATGCCAAGCTAAGTCAGTCAATGTACATAGCTCGAGGTTGGAAGAGTCTGAAGATTATGATACAATACCGACCCCTTCTAATGAAGAGAACCAATCGTATAACAAAAGAGTACCCCGACCTGAACCAATCTCTCTTGCTCTAGACTTCGTTAACCTCGACATGGATATAGTTTTCACCATCATCGAGGATGACCTAGACCAACTTCGGCTGAGTCTCAACATCCCTGAAGAAATTACTTCAAGCGTTCCAGGGGTGGGGATCAGGCAAGCTGTAACACCCCAGTAATCTCGATGACTACTAAGTTATGGATGACATAATACATGATATGAATCATATTTAAGCATGTATATGCTCAGGAAATTACATTCCGGACATTCGATAAATTCCTCGCAATTCCGATACGGAATTTATACTAAGATTCAATCCAGATAACCTTTAGTATTTGGGCCATCATGTTTTCATACGACCTCCAATTTTTAAGAAAATTATATCATCAGAAAGATAATACTGAGACCTACAACTTCCGCTTTGGATATTTTTCCAAATTCAAATCAAAAGTAAGTCAAAAATTGAGATTACCACGACTGCTATAGTAATTTCGATAATGGCCTAGATCAGATGATGTGGAACAATCCTAGCCATCCAATTTATTACAAAAATCAGCCACTTGCTCTATAAAAAGGACACTATTCACTCTCTTCCTCAACCAAAAATATGAAGAGCAAGGGTGGACATTTTTCATGCCAATTTCTTGCTTTGCCATCATTTTTCAAGTCATTTTGGTCCTTCATAGTTTCATTTCAAGAATGGTAACTTTCCTTTCCTCTTTATTCTTCTCATTTTTCAGTTTGAGAAAAGAAAGTAAAACCCAAATTTGTATTTTGCATGCCATAGAGTTTGAACTTGTTTAATTAGCATTGAGAGCATGGTTAGTGTGCATTTTTGAAGGTGTTATGAGGTATTATCATGGAATGAATATTTGGGTGTGAGAATATGATGGGGAATTGTATTTTGTGAGCTAATGATGCTAGATAATGGGTTGTATTTGATTGAGGATATGATACGAGTTATGATAAGTTAAGTTGAAGTTTGGATGATGATATTGGGGTTTGTCTTGGGTAATTATCATTGGAAGAGTTGTTGTTGGAACTGAAATCAGGCTAGCATCGCGACGCTCAACACCCAGCTTCACGACGCGTAACCAGTAGAGGCTTTTGCCTCGGGCCTAATTGGGTGTGCGTCGCGACGCTCAGCATTTTAGGTCATGACGCGTAACAAGTAGAGGCTCTACCTCGGGTCTGATCAGGTTGGCATCGTAACGCATAGTATCTGGCGTCATGACGTGAAACAAAACATGTCCTCTACCTAGCTCTGCTTGCTTGGGCATCGCGACGCGATACTAAAAAAAGTTTCATAACATTTTCAGTTTCAACTTGGAATGTTAGGGATCACCCTAAGAGTTTCGTACCAACTCATATACACGCGTTAGGTCATGTTACAAGCACCATACGCCATGTAGTGGTTGTACGGGCCAAATTTTATCCAGGGGCAATTTTGTCCTTTTGCTCTAAGCCCAAGCTTCTACCTTGAAAGGAAGCCCCAATGCTTAAAGTGTATAGAGGTCCAGAGATTCACAAGCCCATGCCCAATGATATACCACGTGCTCGGAGCATAATCGGGGCTCACCCTCACATAACGCCCAGGCTCATAAATACTATTCACAACCCATCTGTTTCAGCCTACAACGCAGTTATAGCTCGTCATGAAGTCGACTGTTACCATAATCCAACGAATGATTAATCAAAGCCAATAAAGGCATACGTTACTGGAGCATGTATAGATAGGAAACAAGGCCCCAGGGTGGGGGATTCAACTTCTAGCTCTCCAACTCACAGCTTTAGAACATTCTCATTCAAGCTCATAACACCTTTCGTTCACCGCCCTCACGGCAGCCTACGGAGATCATGGTAACATCTGACCTTGACCTTCCTCCTACTACTTCCATAATTCTATCACTGACTTGGGCGTCGGAGTGCCTACGGCACCCACCACACCGGTGGGCAGTAACCTCCACGCTCACTCTACCTTTGTTTTGTAGGATCCCTAGCGCCCCCAACTACAAATTCTCGATTGTGGACCTCGGGCGAAATCCAGCGTCTACAATTTGGCGCCCACCGTGGGGACCTAGCGATTCATAGCATGCAAAGATTCCTCCTTCTACGATCCTTTCAGATACTCCTACTCGTATGGCGTCACACAATGTGCAAAACCATATCTCATTGTTACTTAATTAGCCATCCTCCAGGAACAATTACACATGAGAGTACCCCCATAATCCCCAGCCATACTCCAATCAACCAATAAGTATTCTCTATAATTGACATCTATTCGAGACTGCTTGGGGAGGATACCATCTCCTGATGGCATAGATAAAACGTCATTTCTTTCAGACTACGTATGATGATTGCCATCACTACCAGACTACATGAAAGAAGAGTTACCTTCTTCAGACCACGTTAAGAGGATTCCCATTTCCTCCAGAAGATATTAATGGATTGTCAACAATTTTAGACTCAATTCGACCAGAGTCTCATGGACCAACATCAGGAACAAGACACGTCCATTCAATGGAACAATTTTCCTTACCATTCACCTCATATGATGAAGTGATGTACTTGGCATAAGAAGATTGTCCCAGTCGACAATTCCCAAATGAAGATTTGGCGTGGACATCCCGATCAACATTACCAGATATGGTTTGCACTTTTTAAGAACCTCTCAGTCGACATTAGTAAGGCATTAGACTTATAATTGGTGTTATAGTATGAAACTTGTCATGGGTGTCCCAGTCGACGCTACAATTTAAAATAGGTAATTGTTATGGATGGCACAGTCGACATTTGCAATGTCTGACATAGAACATATTAGGGATCTTCCACTCGACATCAGTATCTTGCTGGGGGTGTCCCAATTGACATTACCATATATGTAGCTTCTCACTTTCTTGAGATTCCATTTGACACTTCACATATGAGGCCTGCCACTTGTTCAAAATCTTATTTGACATGAGATGGAACAAGTCCTAGTTAGATGGTTGTGGTTCCACCCCACACAACAAGGAAGAACTACTAGCTAGAGGCAGAAATAAAGATGTAGTCTAGACTAGGAGTGAATGCTCCAATTAAATATTCATTTTGAGCTAAGTGAGAGACCCATTCGACACTACAATAATGTAGTCTCGGCTTAAGAATGATACTCTAGATGAAGATACAACAAGTTAGCATTCTACCCGACATTACGAGGATTTAGTCTCGGCTCAATGAAGATGCTTCAGATGAAGACACATCATGAGGATACTATCCCACTCGACATTGCAAGGATGTAGACTCGGCTCAAGGAATATTGCAGGACCAGTCAATTCATGGTTGAATGCCAGATTCGTACTACACATGGGGAAATGGGTTTCCTTCGGTATTCTCGAAACTGCATCAACAGACCTAGTGTTCCTCTCAAGAGGCGTGAAGAGCAAACCCGAAACGGCTAACAGCCGAAATAGAAAACAAAGCCCAAAAATCGGACAAAGCCTAAGCTATGAAAAAGCACGGCCCTCTCGCTGGAGGTCCGCCTACAAGTAACAACCCGCGCAAAAGCCAAGCATCCAAGACCCAAAACAACAAAAGGCTGCAAAAACTTATGGCCCATAGCCAAACATGTTGGCCCAGCCGAAGACAAAAACGCAGCTACAGCAACAAAATGAACAAAGAGTCCCACATCGGTCAATGAGAGAGCAACTTCAAAAATCAACCAAAGACATCAAATCCACATCAGCGAAAGCAACCCACAATGCCCAAATTCAGCTTATAATTACAGAAAACAAATCCAAGCTCGCCCAGCCAAAAGACCGAGATCTATATCGTCCAAACCTGACTGAAATCCACCTCGCCCAAAGCAATCATCATCAATTGTGAAAACATATTTCTTCTTAGAGACCATGTAACCAAAGCACCGACAGGCAGAGTCCTTAAACGAAATACGAGAAGCCTTATAACCCAATATGCGATTGATGTCGTTCCTGTTGTAGAGCTCGTAGTCAAAGCCATCAGGGACCTTTATGGCCTTTGAGGAGTCACCATCTTGAACGATGATCAAGTGATATGGCTCAAAATATGGCCTCCACATCTCCAAGAAATCCAAGTCTCGAATCGTGGGTATCAAGATATCGAGCTCATCTTTCAATAGTGGCGTTGGCTTAGTTGATGGAGTCGCCATGTTGAGATTTTTTCAGACAAATCGAGAGAGAGAGAGAGAGATTTGAGAGGTGGGTTTTTGAGCTTTTCAAGTTAGAGAGACTTGATCCCCCCATCGCCCAACTAACCTCACGAACAAACCAGAAACCCACTTCTCCAATTTTGTGTTAGGCTCGTTGGACTCCCCGAAGCTTGCTGGAGGATTTTGAGATTGATATACTTCTGGAGTTACTTTGTTTGTTGTTGGGATCTCTAATTCTGTTTTGAGTCTATAGTCGGGTCTTGTAGACTGGGCAAAAATAAATAAATAAAAAAAATCGGTGTCACCATCAACGAAAGAACAAGAGAGACCGAAAATGGATGGAGTGTCGCAGTCGTACCAGCGATTCCCCAAGGTTTAAATTCATGAACTCGGAGACGACTACTGCAAACTTATGTGGTCAGTGAATAAAAATTCAGACTCGAAAAATGGGACCTCAGAAGCAACCAATTAACTCCCAGATCACCACTTACAGAAGAGATAAGCTCAGCCCATGCACATTAAAAGCAACTTATCCAAGTCGAGGAAAAAAGCTCAGTCAACACTGATCACACGATCATTACCGAGCCATTCCACATCGCTCATTTCAGAGTGAGTATATAAAGAAGCTACATGAAAATCAAATCCCATCGTTCGACTCAAATTTCTGCCCACTGCTCCAGCCCAATTTTCCCCCACGTATAACAAACCAGACGACATATAGGGCTCAAGGTTTGATGGAATTGGTTTTGTCTAGCTGATGTGCCAATACTGTATGCTTTAGTCATTTTTTGGGCTCAAATTGCTGTTGAACTATTAAAAGATTTAGAGCTCACGCTGACCTATTATGTCCTGCAAGGCTGCATGTGACCGGTTCAATTATTATGATAACCCAGTATTTTGTGTATAGTAGTTCCAGTAATTCACTTGTGCACTTGGAGTGGACTCTAAGCCATCTTACCTCTCCTTGGTTTCTTCCAGTACATCATTCTCATTCGTAAAATGAGATATGAAGAAATTCTCATATGAATACCACCAAGCGGCGCTTCAGACTCCAAATTCATCATCAATAAGTCCATCTGGTAGAAAATACGTCGTCAACCCATGTTCCAACTCAAAGTAAAAATCTTGACTTTACCGATTATGCCCTTACTCACTCGGCCCATGTTCCATGAGAATCATGTCTGGTAGCAGGCTTCTTCTCCACTCCGTTTGGTTTATTTGCCAGCCTAGCAGTATGAGTCGAATGAAGTGATGGTGAAGGAGCGTCCACATTCTCATATACCTGAAAATGCGGGTCCTGATTGATTATGTTTGGCCCATTCTCAGTTTGCCCAATAGTGCCATTAGTCATGTGCCCAAAATAACATGTGACATGCTCCCCTCTGTAGCATAAAAGTTAGTTGCTGCTTTTCTAGCTGTGGGACCTCTTGCAGCGTCACTCATCACATCAGCGTGCAAAACCAGATATTATATGAGTTCCAGCCTAACTTCTTTCTCAGAACTACTCTCGGCACACGCCCTTTGCTGACCTTAAGAACTGATCATGCCTAGAGATGAACCAAGGGCACGCGACAAAGATTCCTAGACTTGGCGGGCCCAATAGGCCCAATCCTTTTTGCTGCATGAGACGACATATCCCAATAGCCTCATTCACTTTTGCATTCAAACTCCCATGACAAACAGAAAATTCCACCGACTCAACTTAACAACAGATCAAATTCGGCAATTTACGAAGAATAGTATGAATATTAAGCAACCCTTCGAAATATTTCGGCCTCTAATTGCCCCTGAAGAAAATGGACAAAGTGCCCCGCTTTATCTGCAAACTCGGATGAGAGGAACAACTTCTCCATAAATGATAATGGAATCAAATTAATGGACCTTCTCCTGGTCCAAACGACTTGTAGACTCAGTTTAGTGGTGGCCTTCCTGGACTTCTTCAAGTCCAGTCGACCGGGGACATCCCCATAGACTCGTATTGAGTCAAGTTGTAGACATGGACTACACATGTCGTATGACTTATATCCTGAACCTTCATCTGGTTCAGTCGACCGGGGACATCCCCCATGGACTCATGTCTAGTCAAGTTGTTGACATGGACTACACATGTCGTATGACTTATATCCTAAACCTTCATCTGGTTTAGTCGACCGGTGACATCCCCCATGGACTCATGTCTAGTCAAGTTGTTGACATGGACTACACATGTCGTATGACTTATATCCTGAACCTTCATCTGGTTTAGTCGACCGGGGACATCTCCCATAGACTCACGTTGAGGCAAGTTGTAGACATGGACTACACATGTCGTATGACTTATATCCTGAACCCTCATCTGGTTTAGTCGACCGGGGACATCTCCCATGGACTCATGTCTAGTCAAGTTGTTGACATGGACTACACATGTCGTATGACTTATATCCTGAACCTTCATCCGGTTTAGTCGACCGGGGACATCTCCCATAGACTCACGTCGAGTCAAGTTGTAGACATGGACTACACATGTCGTATGACTTATATCATGAACCCTTATCTGGTTTATTCGACCGGGGACATCTCCCATAGACTCACGTCGAGTCAAGTTATAGACATGGACTACACATGTCGTGTGACTTATATCCGGAAACTTCATCTGGTTTAGTCGACCGGGGACATCCCCTATAGACTCATGTCGAATCAAGTTGTTGACATGGACTACACATGTCGTATGACTTATATCCTGAACCTTCATCTGGTTTAGTCAACCGGGGACATCTCCCATAGACTCACGTCGAGTCAAGTTGTAGACATGGACTACACATGTCGTATGACTTATATCCTGAACCCTTATCTGGTTTATTCGACCGGGGACATCTCCCATAGACTCACGTCGAGTCAAGTTATACACATGTACTACACATGTCGTGTGACTTATATCCGGAAACTTCATCTGGTTTAGTCGACCGGGGACATCCCCTATAGACTCATGTCGAATCAAGTTGTTGACATGGACTACACATGTCGTATGACTTATATCATGAACCTTCATCTGGTTTAGTCGACTGGGTACATCTCCCATAGACTCACGTCGAGTCAAGTTATAGACATGGACTACATATGTCGTGTGACTTATATCCGGAAACTTCATCTGGTTTAGTCGACCGGGGACATCCCCTATAGACTCATGTCGAATCAAGTTGTAGACATGGACTACACATGTCGTATGACTTATCTCCTGAACCTTCATCTGGTTCAGTCGATTGGGTACTTCCCTAGTGACACTTGTAGAGTCAAGTTCATGATCCTGACTTTCATCAAGCTCATCCGACTGGGTACTTCCCCAATGGCTCCTGTAGAGTCAAGCTCATAACTTGACATTCGTTTGGTCCAATCAATAGGCAGCATCAACGCTCGAGTACATCTACATAATATGGTTTCGTCTCAGACGACACATGCATCAAGTCCTCTCCAAGCTAATGACTCCTTGACTTAGAGAGTAGGGGACAAACTGTACGGGCCAAATTTGGTCCAGGGGCAATTTTGTCCTTTTGCTCTAAGCCCAAGCTTCTACCTTGAAAGGAAGCCCCAATGCTTAAAGTGTATAGAGGTCCAGAGATTCACAAGCCCAAGCCCAATGATATACCACATGCTCGGAGCATAATCGGGGCTCACCCTCACATAACGCCCAGGCTCATAAATACTATTCACAACCCATCCGTTTCAGCCTACAACGCAGTTATAGCTCCTCATGAAGTCGACTGTTACCATAATCCAACGAACGATTAATCAAAGCCAATAAAGGCACACGTTACTGGAGCATGTATAGATAGGAAACAAGGCCCCATGGTGGGGGATTCAACTTCTAGCTCTCCAACTCACAGCTTTAGAACATTCTCATTCAAGCTCATAACACCTTTCATTCACCGCCCTCACGGCAGCCTACGGAGATCATGGTAACATCTGACCTTGACCTTCCTCCTACTACTTCCATAATTCTATCACTGACTTGGGCGTCGGAGTGCCTACGGCACCCACCACACCGGTGGGCAGTAACCTTCACGCTCACTCTACCTTTGTTTTGCAGGATCGCTAGCGCCCCCAACTACAAATTCTCGATTGTGGACCTCGGGCGAAATCCAGCGTCTACAGTGGTAATAGTTAGTTGAGCCGCAAATCCTCTCGGTGAAGTAAAGTAATGCCAGTCAAATCCAAAAATCTGTGAGTGGACCATTTCCTCAAATTGTATTTACTTATATATTTTTGAATTAAAACTTACTTTTCCGCACATAAGGCGGTAGCCAAAGTTTTATTACAGTTGTTTTACGATTGATGATGTTTTAGAAAGACTGATTTAAAAAGCATGGGTTTTATGACTTTTGGAGGCATGGGGGAAAAATTCACATTAGTTGTAACTTGATACATATACTGAAATTGACGGATATGGAATTGAAGGACTCATAAAATTTATACACGCGTAGTTAAGGACTAGGGATGACAGATTCCCCTAGATCCCAGATTCCGGGCTAGGGGAACGGCGAGACGTAACGCCCTAGACCCCAGATTCAGAGTATGGGGTAGCAAAGATCCGTACCCCGGCTCCAGTTTAGTGGCATGGGGGACGGGGAGACGTAACACCTCAAGACCACCAGTTTTGACGTATAAGGGGACGACGAGACTTAACGCCCTCATACGTCCAGATTCATAGAGACAAATTTTTCAGATACAGGTTTTTAGAAATAGATTTCCATAAGTAGATTTTCAGAAATAGATTTTCAGTGATAATATTTTCAGAGATACGATTTTCAGAAAAGATAGGAGTTTTTCAAACAGAAAAGATTTTTCAAAAAGGTTTTCCAGAAAGAGCATTATTTTCGAAAAAGAAAAAGTTTTCAGAAATGATCCATTTTCTTGGAAGGATTTTGATTTCAGTAAAATGAATATTTCGCAAAGCATTTCAGTTTCAGTTTTAAAATTGTCTACTCACTAGATCATTCAAACGATCTAAACCCCCCCCCCCACCGCCAATTTCTTTATTTTACAGGTTACCCGGAGAATGAGCTCGGGAGGATGGATACTGATGGCAGTCACTAGGGTGTTGGGTCCAACAGATCAAGTATATAGTCACAGTCAGATTCAGTCAAGTAAAGTCATGTATCATGCATTATGTGCGATAGAGATTATATGTGCGTGATAAGTTAAAGTGTCATGAATAAGAGTTGTAAAAGAAGTTCTACTGAGTACATAGTTATAAATGTTACGTGGCATTTCATGTTTTTAAGTTGGGCAATGTGTTGGGATGTATGCCCTAGAGCTACATGTGATGTAAACGGTTTCATGTGTTTTGAAATAAATCAATGCATTATTCATTTATCAAATTGTTTGTTTATTTTTCGCATATTATATATCTTCATAAATACCATAGATTACTTATGTACCTTCAGACTTAGTGTATGAGTGTCATACACCAGAGGATTTAAGTCTGAAATTAGTAATCTTAAATAGTCCATAGAAAGCAAACAAAACGGGTACTTTATTTGTGGTTTATCTATAGCTGCGGTCCATTCTATATTTGTATGGCGATCTTAATCCGGATCGTCCATGTAGAGACATGAGAATGGAGGCACCTTGTATGATGCGATCATATAGGACTGGACCCAGATAGAAATGACATTCTTATAATATCCGTTAAGTAAAGAAAGTCATTTCAATCTACTTGATGGTCATATATGGATTGATCTTAATCCTGAGTGTACTACGAACTCTTGCATGGCAGACTGTGTCCTTTGATTTACAAAGGTGAGGTTGGTGTAGCAGTCCCGACAAATAGCTATGTACTTTGGGGGCACAGTTTGTTTTGTAGCTGGGAACGTTTTACATAGACATGGAGTTCACTCCTTCTTGAGAGAAGTAGATGAGTATCTTTCTTAAGGGTTGATTCGGTACTTGAACGATTTGAGCGCTCAAGTCTTTCTATTACGAACAGAAAGATTAATATTCATAATAGTTATGAATAAATCGTTCATTAGAGAATCAATGGAACTTAAGGTAAAAAATAATTAGAGGGGTATAACGGAAATTATGACCCGGCTCTAATTACAAGATACTCGTGAAGGATCAATTCGTATGTAATGACTATATCGATGGACAACGACTTAGTTCGACTTAATATTTCATCTGCGGCAATGAGAGTGCAACTTCGGGTTTTTAGTGGAATAACCCGGAGTTAATAATTCAGAATATCTAATTAAGAGCTTAATTATTATTTCGAGATTATTGGAGCTCGGAACCGTCGGTCCATTTGGTCCCCGTGCTAGCTCGATTTACTATAGCGGATTTAATATAATTGGATAGTCTAATTATATACTCACAAAAGAATAAATATTATTAATATGATTAATAATATTAATTATGTCACACTTGAAACTATACATTAAAAGTTAATGTATGGTATTAATAATTATATGATAATTATTAAATATAAAATATTGAATTATATATATGATATAATTTAATAAGGCTAAGATTGTAATTTCTATATTATGGGTTTTGGAAACCCTTGATTTAATTTTGGAAGTAATGACTTTCAAAATATTAATCATATATTTAATTTGTAACATATATTGACTTTATGGAAAGTAAATAATATTGTTACAAAATTAATGAAGAAATAAAGGGAATGGCTGAATTCCTTGATGTATAAGGAATATGATTTGTTTATTTTGGAAACAAAATTTAATCAAAAATCCTAGCCTTGGCCGAATTCCTTGGTGTAGAAGGAATAGGATTTGTTTATTTTGGAAACAAAATTTAATCCAAAAATCCTAGCCTTGGCCGAATTCTACCTTAGGGAGTGGATTGGTTGTTTTGTTTGAGTGAAACAAAATTGACCTAAGTATAAAAGGAAACCTTGATTTTATTTTGAGGAGGACTCTCATTCCAAACCCTAGCCACCTTCTTCTTCTTCACAATTCTCTCAAAAGTTGAGAAACAATTTTAAAGAACAAGAATAAGAAAAATATTATTAGTGTGTGATTTAATCTCTAAAACGTTTAGGGATTTGTTTGTGTGTGTAGCCCACACTACTTTCCATTGGTAACGATTCATAGCTCGGAAGATCTTGTGGCGTTGAACAAATCATCTTCTTCTTTATTCTTGAAAGTCACGGCATTGAGGAACAATAATACCTCATTGCCGCACTTCACTTGTTACAATCGGGGCTCGGTTTTGATTTGTTTTAATTCGGGTTTTGGGAAACACCTTGGGGACTTTTTGGGGCTGATTTAGGATTGTTTTTGAGTGGAAAAATCAGACCTAAAACGCTACAGCAGGTCACGCAAATCAGGGGTTGGTTTGGGTGCAGTTCGCGTGTGTAACATGTGTAAAAAAGTCCAATAATTCACTGCAGTTCGGGGGCTGTTCGGGGACTATTTCACGGGCATTCCGGGGCTGAGATCTTGTCCGAAACAGAAGAAAAACTTCAGTATAAGTGCTGGTTCCATTCGGCGCTAAGTAAGGGAAGACAAAAAAAAATTTCAAGGTCGATCCGTGTGCCTAATCGCTTCCGCTGCGCGAGGAAAGCGTTTCCTACATAATGGTCCATCTCTGTAAGATTATGTTTATGATGAGTTTAGTAGTATGATCATAGTCAGATGCGCAGTGGGATATGTTGGCCTATTCCCTACCGGTAGTATCTACTGGAGGGGGATGTTACACTAGCCGACCCATTGATGACCGTGTGGCACTTTGATCGGCTTTTTTTGATACGGGCCTACGATTGTCCATGCAATGGTACTTTGGTAGGATGTCGGTGAAGATGAACTTGGCCCCGTGCCAACTAAATTTGAATGGATAGAGAGTGTTGGTGGGGCTCTACATGATTTGGACCTGAGCTGAATTGGGATAGCCATCAGTCTTAGAGCTAAAGAGGTTATACCGAATGAATGCCAACCCTAAGGAATACAAGAGTATGTATTACCTTTCTACGTACGTCGGAGCTCTGCATATAATCTCCAACCTCCCGGCCACCAATAAAACTTTAAGTACAAATGGTTTTAGGCCGGGGACTATGGGGCAGACGTTAGCAAATCTCGGACGAGGACATCATAATTTCGAACATCTTTAAAGTCAGAGGTAATGACGCATCCTTCTCTCTTCTTTTCCTTTCCCTTAGAATTCTCAACTTTTTACTAACAATTCTGAACCCCCGAGCTTGTTGGGGCAATCATTTCAAAGTCCGTCATGAGGTCTGGGCTAGGGTGAAATATGAATTTCAGTTTTTTGGTCAATATAGAGACTTCATCAACCCTTCATCTTTAGCTGACTCGGGTCTCACCTTAAGCACTCCACCACCTCAGTCCAGACAAACTAGTAAACATAAACATTGAATCTATTTTGTGGTTTAGATTCGATGTTCTATCAATGATTTGTTATGCTTACTTCTCAACTGCTTTCTGACCTGTTTCTTTACATATTTTAACTAACAATTGTATTTTTCTTGTTGCATGTTTGGAAAGAGACAAACCCATTTACAAGTCATAAAAGAAGGCCATGCATTCTTTATGGGGTAGGTCAAACAGTGCCCTCCGAGTTACCACTCATATCCCCCCATCTTCCAAACAAAAGGCACTGATGTATACCCCAACCTCTACTTCCCAAACCACCAACATACCCCTCGGCCCCGAGCCAGTCCCAAACGCTTGCGCCCCAGTCTTCAAAAGATACCTTCACCTCAGCCCAGACTTCTAAAGAGAGCGTTGAGAGGGCCCTTCAAAAAAAGGCTAGGCTCCAGAGAAGTAATGTTTTAGCTGCTTTTACCTCGTAAAAATGGGTTATCCCAACCTTGGGAGTTGAAGACTTCCCAGAGAACCCGAGGGAAGGCATAGCTCATATCCTACCGACCAATCAATTATCTGGCTGAGCATGTAAATATAAACCAAGCCATGGCCTACAAAAGCCTCTCCCCTGAAAATATTCTTAGCAAAGCTGGCCACTTTCAAGCAAAGGTAATTGCTGAAAAACTTTTTCTCTTCCCTCTTGTTACTTCAATAATAATTCACACTTACTAATGAGGTGAACTAATCTTTGAATGCACAGCTAGCATACCTTTTGGCCACCAATATAGATATGCTTTTGAGCAGCCTTTCAGAGGGCGGTCAGGCCTGAAGGCTTCAAAGCCAACTGACCGAAAATGAGCATGAGCTGAATAGTAAACTGGATAAGGCCAAAAATGAGATCGGGTCCCTCCACCGTGCTTCAAATATCAAGAAAAATGAGAGGGATGAGGTTCGCACTAAGGCCACTTCAAAGATAAGGGAGTTTAAACTACAGCAGGCCAGAGCCATCATAGCCGAGAGCAAGCTTCAAGAAAAAGAGGCCGAACTCAAAAAGGCCATAAATAAGCTGAATAAGACAAAGGACGAGCATGCCAAGTCTCAAGAATAGTGTAGGCATTGCATTTTTACACATTAGCCCAATGATGAGTCTCGTATGGAGGCAACTACTTCTTTAGTCATGAAAGTCGCGGGAAACGGACGTTGGAAGGGTAAAGTTGGAAAATAGAATTTTTGATGGATTTAATCTCGTTGTTTTCGCTTCGGTTGCTTGTTATACCTCCGTTTCTAAGCTCACCTTAGGCCCAAAACTCCCATAGACCACATACCTAACCCAAACCAAACCCAAATACCCAAGTCAACCCAAGTCAAACCAAGTCAAACCAAATCCATGCCCAAAGGATGTGATTCACGCCCAAAGCCCCTTTATTTAGGCATATGCATATTTATCACATGTTTAAATCTTGAAATCCTTACCTAAATAAAAGAAATCAAATCAAATCCCTACCAAATCAAATCCAATCCCAAATCCTAATTAGGAGATGCATTCCTTATTAGAAATCAATTAGGAGATTCCTTCCTAATCTAATTAGGAAAGTCTTCTCTCTTTGCCTATAAAAAGAGGCCTTCACCCCCCATTCAAGACCTAGCACACATACTTCCCCAAGCACGTCCCAAACACTTTCTCAAGCCTCCTTGCACGTCCAAAAACCTCCTTGAAGCCTCCATTGCCGAATCATTAAACCTAAGCACCCTCCATTGCCGCATCTTTCATCCTTCACCAACACCCTTCACGCCTAAGCCCCTTTCACTGCCCTCCATTGCCGAATTTTAGCCACCATTCACAGCCCTAAAACACACCAAAATAAGCCTCAAATAAAGCCCTAAAGTCGCACTAAACACTCTCCAAACACAGCCCCATTCGCAGCCCCAAAACAGTCCCCAAAAACGCCACCACTGCACCTTGAACTGCCGCATCTTCACCTTCTGTTCTGGTCAGTTTTGGCTGCGACTTTAGCCAGAAAAACAGCCCTAAAAGCACCTAGAAAACCCCTCAAAAATCTCCATAAAGTTTCCCTAAAAAACCATTAAAAACGCAACCCCCTAAGCCACCAAAATCACTCAAAACAGTCCACTAAATCACCAAGACAGTGACCTGAAACGTAGCACAGCGAAACAGCAGTGAAACGGACTTGAAACAGCAGCCCGAGCATCAAAGCAGCGAGGAAAGACATTGAGTAGACAAATCGGAAAAGCATCGGATCAATCTCCCTTCCAACGGACGTGTAACGCCCTTTCTTAGACGACAAAAGAGGTTAGACCTGAGGGCACCCTTTTTACTTATCTTCTTTATTTTTGTTTATTTATCTTGATATATAATTGCATGAGAGTCGTTTGAGGCATGATGTGATTGTTGGATGAGCGGGATATGTGTTCCCTTTTGTGGTATATCGGATGGAAACCCGGACATAAATTCCATAGCCGATTCCGAATGGACGGTAGTATGGTCTGCACTCGGGATACAATGCCATGTACCACTTAAGATACACATATCTCGTCTCATCCAAATTTGTATTTGAGCATGTTATAGTCTTTAGGTTATTCGTTTATTATTTAAAGCATGGTATAATTTAGTCGTTATTTATTTGTTAAAGCATATTTAGGTTGTTCCTTATGCATGTTATTAGTTTATGATGTGTTAGGATAATGATTTATACATGTTGCTTTAATGATTCAATATGCTCGTTGTGTTACATTGCATGGAATTATTTGGATGAAAGCATGTTAGATCTAAGTACCCTTGAGCATGATTATTGAGTAGACTTGGTTAGTTCATTGCACAAATTATATCATCACAAGTGACATAAGTAAAGGACCATTCCGAACCCAACGGTTTGAGGTCTTCCCTTGCGAGGGGTGAGTGCGGCCTTAAATCTTTGTCCCGGTTCACACCGGGTGACGACTCCATGTTATTTCGTACTTCCCAACTAGGCCGCGAGCCTAGAACAGTGTCGCCCAGGTTCTGTTGTCTACAAATAGCTTAAAAATATTCAGGCCGACCTCCATGATCGTCTTGAGAGCACCAAGGTGGATGCCAAGATTGAAATACTAGAAGAATGCATTGAATTGATCGAGATGGTATACCTCGACCTGGATTTAGGGGTGCTTCAGAAGATTTTACAAGTTGCCAAAGGGGAGGGAAATGTCTCATGAACAAGCCACTGGCACAATTCAAGAGGAAGCTGGAGCAATTCCCAACCCAGTTCCCCTTTCTACGATGCCTCCTACTCCAGAAGACACTTCTGGCCCCTCGTCCCCAACTGTTGCTCCTCATCCTGCCCCAACTGAAAGTGCTCATGGTCCTTCTTCACTATAATAAGACTATATTTTTTACGGGTATTCCTGAGGGAGCCCCATGTGTAACTTTGACATAATGAAATATTCTTCTTTTTATTTGTGCCTCATTTGTTTCAACAACAAAGCACACACTGAGCAAGAACTCGATCTAGGGCAGCTTCAGCTTTCATCTCTTGGAAAAATATTGAATTGGCACAATCAACCTTAATCACAACTTGGTAAAATCCTTTAACAGATCCCCTAAGGAACCTCACTCTAAGCATGAACATAGATACCCGAGCACATCAATGAGCCTATAAGATAATACGTCACAAATCTGAATTTATGATGTATTTTCTCTTATATTTAGAAGATTTTAAGCTCTTCAAAATGACTTTTTAGTACTGAGTACTTTCAACTCTTGACCATCTTCAACATTTTCCAAGCCGACATGAATCATATGGGATGCTGACCTTAGGGGCCCTCAGATCCATTGATGCAGCTTCACTTCGATAGAGCCATTGGGATGCCTCGACTCCATGCCAACACAACAGGGCCTCGGTGGGCCTTCCACATGCTATGTAAATCCAAATCTCTTATTGGCTGTAAGCATTATAGGGGAATATACATCAAAATGCTATGCAAAACCCGAACCTGTTATGGCGTTGGGGGCCCTCAGATCCATACGTGTTAGGTTATTTGGGGGCACTAAATGCTATGTTGGCCCTCTTACCGAAAGTGCTATAGTTACCTCGAGGTGCCAAAATGCCATGAAGATCTAGTCACCGAATGTGATATGGTTACCCGAGGACCCAAATGCCACAATGGCCCTCTCGCTGAACATGTTATGGTCACCTTGAAGTGCCAAACGCCACGTTGGTCTTCTTGCTCTATTCTCCAAATGTGCAAAGTATTGGGTATTAACGTTCAAGCCTAGAGGGTTGATAATGACAACAAAGATTGGCGTGCCATAGGGGTGCGCGCTTTTCCCACTTGTCTTGCACTCTTTGTTGTCTTCCGATCACGAGTATTTCATAAGAATATTAAACAAGTTTTTTTATAAAAGGAAAAACCTATTTATATTCTTGTGATCTACTACCCTTCTTACAACTCTTTGAGGGTCATTTTAAGATAGGCTCTATTGAAAATACCTTTTCAACATCTCAGCATTCCAGGGCTTCTTGAGTCGGTTACCATCCAACTGCACCAAGTAATAGGCACTCGACCTAATGACCTATGCCATCAACATTGTAAATATATTCCTTGAGGTATTCATTCCTTACCAAATCCTCAACTTGCTCATACAGGTCTCTGCAGCTCTCGATGCCATGTCCCTTGCATTATGATGGGAGCAATAAGCTCTATTGCTTATCTTGTCCATCGGGAACCTCCTTATGTTGGGCTCAATTAGCAGGCCCTAATCTTGTATCTCCCGATCTATCTGCGCCAAAGGTTTATTGAGGGTCGTGTACATTGTGTTGGGATGTATGCCCAAAAGCTTCATGTATTGTAAATGAAATTATTTATTAAAATAAAAGATGCATTATTCATTTATCAAGAAGATTTGTGTTGGGATGTATGCCCTAAAGCTTCATGTATTGGGATTTAAATCGCATATTGTAAATTATCTTGTTTACCCTTGATTACTCATATGCATTTAGACTTAGTGTATGAGTGTCATACACAAGAGGATTTAAGTCTGAAGTTAGTAATTTAAAATAGTCCATAGAAAGCAAACAAAACGGGTACTTTTTATGGTTTATCTATAGCTACGGTCCATTCTATACTTGTATGGCGACCTTAATTCGGGACCGTTCATATGGCGACATGAGAATGAATGCACCTTGTATGATATGATCATATAGGACTAGACCTAGATAGAAATGAGTATCTTATAATATTCGTTAAATAAAAAAATTCATTTCAATCTACTAGATGGTCATATATGGATTGATCTTAATCTTGAGTGTAATATGAACTTCTGCATGGCAGGCTATGTCCTTTGTTTTACTAAGGTGAGGTTGGTGGAGCAGTCCCGGCAATATCTATGTATTTTGGGGACATGGTTTGGTGTATAGCTAGGAACGTTTTACATAGATATGGAATTCAATCCTTTTTGCAAAGAAGTAGAAGAGTATATTTCTTAAGGGTTGATTCGGTATTTGAACGATTAGAGCGCTCAAGTCTTTATATTGAGAAAAAAAGATTAATATTCATAATAATTATGAATAAATTGTTCATTAGATAATCAATGGTACTTAAGGTATAAAATAATTAGAGTGGTATAACGGACTTTAAGAGCCAGCTCTAATTTTGAGATACTCGTGAAGGGCCAATCCGTATGCAATGACTATATCGATGGACACCAAAATTGTTCGGCCAATATTTTCCATCTACAGTAACGAGAGTGCAACTTCTGGTTTTAGTTGAATAACGCAAAGTTAATAATTTGGAATATTTAATTAAAGAATTTAATTAATATTTTGGGATTATTGGAGCTCGAAACTGTAGGTCCATTTGGTCCCTGTGCAAGCTCGATTTACTATAGCAAATCAAATATAATTGGATTGTCTAAATATACTCACTTAATATATTTATATATTATTAATGAGATTAATAATATATTTTGTCACAAATGAAAACTATATTAAATAGTTTAATATAATATTTTCTAATTTTTGATTAAGAGATAATCATGTGATAATAATTATGAGATAATTATTACATCATTAAGATAATTATATCATTATTATGATAATGGTATTTGTGTTATTAAAGAGACAAGCCCATATGGCTTGCCATACTCTCTAACATTTTATGTCCATTATGTATTGCCTAATTACCTAATCTTGGTCCACTTCACATGCCTTTGGTTAGCACTCCACTTCATTGTGTTTTCCAATATAAATTGAATGGAATTTGTGGATTAGTGATAAGTGTGGTTAGCCTGAAAACGAATAGCATCCTGAATTTTTTTGCTCAAGTGTTGAGAGAGAGCAAGGCAATAAAATCCTAAATTTTTGCTCAAGGATTGAGAGAGTTGTATCTTGTATTTTTCTCAAGTGTTGAGAAGAAAGTAAGAGAATCAAAATCCATAATTTTTTTAAGTGTTGAGAAGAGAGAAAAATATAGTGAGTAAGAATTTCATTTTCTTCATTCATTATTTCAGAAGCCAAAAATAATAGTGAGAGAGTTTCTTCTATTTCTCTCAAGTGTTGAAAGAATAGGAAGAAAAATTTGTGATAACAATCTTTCCTAAAGAGTTTAGAGAATAAACTTTATTAGTGAAGCCCACAATTCGGTTTTTTGGTAACGAGATATAGTTTGGAAGATCGGGTGGTAGATTTAATCAACAAATCTCAAGGAAACTCATCCAAAATAGAAGCAAATAAAATCACCAAGTGTTGGTAACATTCAGTTTTAACTCACTTACGCACAGACGTTCGAACGTTGGAACAAACGCAAACATATTGGAAGGTTTCGTTCGAATGGAAGTTGAACGCTCTACGTATGGGAACCTTCTGCTTTGTTTCTTTCGAACGCAAACACGAATGAGACATGAAAGCCACACGTTCGAACGTAAACATGAATGCTGCACTAACGCATCTCTTACATGGGGACTGTTCAGGAGTTATTCCGAAACTGGAATATCATAAAAACAAAAGCAAGACATCATATCAGGGCTGATCAGATTCAGATAGAAGAAGGAAATAACATAAAAATTTTCAAGGTCTATGTCGGTGCCAAAGGCGTTTCCGCTATGCATAAAGAAAGCGTTTCCTACAATTGGTATCAGAGCGAGGTTGAAAAGTGTTCTTAACCATTCTATTTCAAAGTCTCTGTTTTAATGGTTTATATGAGATATAAATTGTTAGTATGCATGTTCTGATGAGTAGGCACAATTTTATGTTCATGTGATGAATGTTTGTTTTAATTTCCATATGATGAATGTTTTAGATTCATGTGATGAATGTATTGCATTAATCATTAATTTTTTTCGGCTCTTATTTTTAGTATTAGGGAAGTAAGGCCGTAAGGCTATATTCTTTCAAATGTTGTAAGTTCATTTCCTATGTAATAAGTTCAAGTTGTAATTCTATGTAACTTGGAGAGCCGATGCCGTCAAGGACTCAACTCAAGCCAATTCCATAAAAGACTCAACACTAATTCATGGAGCTAGACTTAAAGACCATTGGATGCCTTGGAATTGTTTGTACTAATTAGATTAGTATAGAAAAATAAGTGTATGATCAATGCAATTTTATTTTATGTTATATGAATGTTTATTTCGAAATGTTTGAATAACATGTCATATAGCTTATGGTGCATACTCTTGCATTTTCATATGCCATAACATGTAATAGATGCATGGATGTTCTAGTCATAAAATATGATTTTATGAAATTCAATAGTTAAATTAGAATATGATATGCATGGGAATAAATTAATAAGATTAATTGGTTTAATGGTTTAAAATTGGAAATTCTAATTTTTAAACCTGTTAGTGAACTAATATTTTAAGTGTTAAAATATATTAGGTCACAAAACCAAACTTAATTAAATTAGTTTAATTAAGTAAATTGTTAGTTGAGACTAATCTGAATTAGTGAATAAATTTTTAAGAGTTAAAATTCGTTAGATCACTAATAATCCACTAGTATTAGTTAGGTTATGTTTTAGCCGCACATAATCTAAATAAATTAGATACTAGTGTAGTAGAAACCTTAAACTCTTAAATAGTGATTTAGAGATAGATATATCACAATATATCCCGCGATCACCGTTGTTAGTCCGAAAATGTGAGATTCAAAAGGTGCCTCGATATGGCTTTTGTTTTCGTTCCCCTTCTGATGGTGTCCATTTTAGGTCAATATCAAGTTTGGATTCCGAGAGAATAGGAACTTTAGATATATTTGGTGATTTGACATACCCTACGGCGACACTTCACTAGTTAAGTCCAAGGGTTTTGAAACAACGGGTTACACTAACAAAGGAATGATTAAAAGGTTAATCAATATTTCTTGATCAAATCTAATGATAGTTGGTTAATATAGGAATAAGAGTTATTTCCACAAATATTAATCAATTGAGATTGTCTCGATCTATCATGCGAATACTTGACCTACCCTACGGCGGCACATATTTGGTGGAATCATAGATTTAAGTGGCATAATAATTCTTTTAGGTTTTTAATTCATTATACATGGTTCATGCATTATGTTTAATTTTATGCCTAATGATTGATGATTTTAATATGCTATTGAATGAATATTTATTTATCCAGCCATGGTTTCACCAATTATTTTAATTCTCTCAAATGATAAATTAACCGGAGAAAATTATGTTAAATGGAAAAGTAACATGAACGCCATATTGGTATGTGAAGACCTTAAGTTTGTCCTGATGGAAGAATGTCCTCCTGAGCCAGCCATAAATTCTGGCAAAGTTGTACATGATGCCTATCAAAGATGGGTCGCGGTCGATGAGAAAGCCATATGCTACTTGCTAGCAGGGATTTCTAAGGTTTTTACTGCAAAACATAAGCCAATGGCTACAACATCTTTAATGATGCAGTCGTTACAAGACATGTTTGGGCAACCTTGAAATGGCAACATCATGAGGCCATGGTCTCATTGATGACCGCTAGGATGAAGGAAGGGACATCAGTCCGAGAACATGTCTTAAGGATGATGAATTTTCGCAATATGGCTGAAATTCATGGAGCTCGTATTAATGAGCATAGCCTGGTGACCATGATCATGTAAACTCTTCTAAAGAGTTTCCTACAGTTTAAAAGCAACTATGTTATGAACAAGTTATCTTTACTTTGACTCAACTGATTAATAAGCTCGCCCATTACGAGTCCATGTTGATAGGCAAATGTTGCTGAATCTTCTAAATCTATAAAGAAGAGAAAGAAAAACACTGGGAAGGTAAAGGCAAAGCCTATGAAAAAGAAGAACAAGAAATGCTTCAAGGATGCCAATACCAAAGGAAATTATTTCTATTGTAAAAATGATGAACATTGGAAAAGGAATTGTCATAAATACCTTGCAGAGCTAAAAGAGAAAAAAGTTATAGGTAAATACGATTTACTTGTTATCGAATCTCTATTAGTGGAGGATGATAAATCTGCATGGATTGTTGATTCTGGAGCCATTAATTATGTTTGTTCATCTTTGCAGTTACTTGATTCATGGGAGGACCTTACTGAAGGTGACTATACTATGAGGATCGGGACATGGGATGTCGTTTCAACAAGAGCAGTGGGAGTTTCCAGTTTAAACTTTAATAATAATTGTTATTTCTGTCTGAACAATGTGTTGTTTATTCCTTGTTTTTGCAGGAATTTGATTTTTGTTTCTAAACTTATAGAAAATGGTTTTTCTGTTTCTTTTAATAATAAATTAGTTATTATTGGTAGAAATGGATTAATTATATGCACAAGAAACTCCAAAAATAATTTATATGTGTTAAGGCCGTTAACACATAATTCACTACTCAATACTGAAATGTTTAAGGTTGAAAAATCTAAAACAAAATGACAAAAGATTTCTCACGATGACACATATCTATGACATCTTAGACTTGGACATATTAACCCTGACCGGATAGATAGATTGATAAAGAACAGAGTTTTAGACTAGTTAAAGCTTTGAACTTTACCAGTCTATGAATCTTGTCTAGAAATCAAAATGACCAAGAGACATTTTACTGGAAAATGTATAAGAGTCAATCAACCACTTGAGCTAATACATTCAAACATTTACGGACCAATGAATGTAACAACCCGAGATGGTTATGAATACCTCGTCATATTCATTGACGATTATTCTAGATATGGGTATGTTAACCTAATACAGCACAAATCAGATATTTTTGAAAAGTTCAAAGAATATCATGCTGAGGTTGAGAACCAATTATGTAAGACCATCAAAACTCTACGATCAGATCATTGAATAGAATACCTTAACAGAGATTTCGAGGAATTCTTACTTGAGAATGGGATACTATCGCAGCTCACAGCACCTAGAACACCACAATAAAATGATGTTGCAGAAATGAGAAATCGGACCCTACTAGACATGATAAGATCAATGTTTAGTTACTGTTCACTACCTAGTTCATTCTAGGGGTATGGATTGCAAACATCAATGTATATCCTAAATGTAGTTCCATCTAAGTGTGTTCCTAAGACTCACTTAGAGTTATGGAGTGGTTGTAAAGCTAGTTTGTGATATTTCCGCATATGGGGGTGTCCAGCACATGTGCATAAGAACAATACTACAAATTTGGAGCCATGTTCTCAGGCGTGCCTATTTGTAGGCTATCCTAAGGAGACTAAGAGTGGGTTCTTTTATAGTCCGACAGCTAACAAAGTATTTGTATCGACAAATGATATATTTCTTGAGGAGAACTATATTAGGGAGTTCAAACCTCGAAGTAAAGTGTTACTTGAGGAGTTACTTGCTGGTTTGACTAGCACACCATCGTCAACAACTGTTGACAGAAACATAACACCTTCAACATCTGAGCATCAGATGCAAGTTTATTAGAATGATCTGCCACCTAGACGTAATAGAAGGGTTGTACGATAACCTGATCGCTATCTGGGAGATGGAGAGGCACACGTTGTCGCATCCAGTGATGGTATAGATGATCCATTAACCTATCATAGTGAAATGGATGATTCTGATAAAGAGGAATGGCTCAAAGCCATGAACCTCAAGATGAAATCTATATACTCCAACTCAGTCTGGGAACTTGTAAATCAATCTGATGGGGTAAAATCCATAGGTTGCAAGTGCATCTACATGAGAAACAGAGGAGTATATGGTAAGGTACATACCTTCAAGGCTAGGCTAGTGGCCAAAGGTTATATCCAAAAAGAGAGAGTCGACTATGAGTAGACTTTCTCGCCAGTAGCTTGCTCAAATCCATCTATATTCTTCTCTCCATTGCCGCATATTATGACTATGAGATATGTGAGATGGATGTCAATACTGCATTCTTGAATGGCAATCTTGATTAGAGTATTTATATGGTACAACCAGAAGGGTTCGTAGCCCAAGTCGATAGCAAAATGTTTGCAAGCTGCAAAGGTCCATTTATGGACTTAAGCAAACATCTTGATCTTGGAACAAAATATTTGATACCACAATCAAGTCTTATAATTTTGAGCACAATGCCGATGAGCCTTGTTGACCGGTGTGAAATCACACGCGTATAACGCAAGCGCACATATCGTTCAAGTAGTAAAAAAAGTATCGATCCCACGAGGACTTAAAACCTAAGATATTAATTTTTATGAGGCCAAATGATTACTAGTATCTAACAGATTAATTGATTGACTGGGTGATGACCTTAAACTTAAAAACAAGTAAATAAAATTGCGCGAAAGTAGGTTGAGGAAAATTCAAATTTATAAAACTATCCATGGTTGTGATTTCTTCCAATATCTTTTTAAGGATGAAGTGGTTATTTTACGTTTGTGTAATATATTGATTTATTAACCTAGAACACGAAATATGTAAAAGCCTCTTCCGATGGTCAAATACAAATACCCAATGTAACCCAATTAATCATATTCCTATGTCAACCAAGTTACCTGAATTCATTAAGATTAAATTCCAATTATGGTTACCCCCGCCTGATAGGTATATTCCTATCCTGTAAGGAAATCTATTAAAGGGTTATCTGTCCTCAAGGAATATCGTGAGCTATTGAGTCTAAGGCTTTAACCTAAAATCTATTTTCCAAGTTCATTTTAAGTTTACCAGTTCAATTTTATTAATGGCCAATTAATAAAAAGCATTAGGATTTAGGCTCAATAAATAAACCTTTATATTACCCAAACTGTAATTTAACCCCTTATAAACCGGTGATATTGGATTTCATCACAACCCTAGATATTGGACTTAGCTACAACACATATCTAAGACTAGTAACAACTTAAAAATAAAAAGACATGAAGTAAAATGTTGAAAATAAAATGCTGGAAAGTAAATAAAGAAAAATACAATAAAAGAAAAAGTTAGGGCTAGAGGATATACTTTTATCACTACTATTTTAGATATCTCCCTTAATATAATATATTAACTTGTGTGATATTACCAACCAGCCATAAAGACGGTAACCTGATTAAGTCAAATCAAGTCCAACCGACCATAAAGGCGGTATCATTATTTGTCTATAAACCAGCCATATAGGCGGTAATTACCAACCGACCAACCAGGCGGTATCCATGCTTAGTTAGGTTAAAACCAGTTTATAATTGATTACTAACCAACCAATATAGCGATATCTTTGTTAAGTCAAATTTTAAATAGTGAATATATTATAATTAAGGGAGATTAATCTAAATAGCAGTAATAAAAGTTTTACCTTTCACCCTAGCAGGGGGAAGTTACCTCCTCATAGCTGAATAGTAAAAACTGAAAAAGTAAAGAAAGTAAATTACTATTACAGAAAGTAAATAAAATTAATTACAAAACTCAAATTTAAAGAAAACTAGATACAAACTCCTTATTTATTCAGAGAATTACAGAGAGTAAGGTACATCTGAAACTAAAATTTTGAGCTTAATTTATAGGCGTCGATAGGCTCCATGCGTCGCGACGCGAACTCCTTGCGTGACGCGACGCACGCGATTTATGGCGTGGCTTGCGGAGAGTTCTACATGTGGCAAGTGGATAAGGTGATAAGGTGACACGTGGCAGAGGCGGCTGAGAGCTGAATGATTGCGATGACGTGGCAATGACATGGTGACACGTGGCGATGTAGATTTTTGGCACCATAAGATTGTGACACGTGGCATGCAATGATGGGCTGATGATGACGTGGCGATGATATGGCACATTGACTTGGCATGTTGCTGATGTGGACATCTACGTGGCTGACACATGGATGAACGTTGGCGATATGTGGCGATGGCGATTGTCGGCACCATAGGATGATGACACGTGTCTCGGTGCACGTTAGCAAATCTCCTCTGATGTTGACATGTGGCGGGCGCACGTTAGCATCTGGCGCATGTTAGTAGACTTCTCAGATTTTGACATGTGGCACGGCGCATTATAGCATGAAGCAGCGCAAGTTAGCACAGGCCGGCTCACGTTAGGCGTTGCGATGCGTGGAGCGCGGCTCGATGCGCCAAATTACATTTTTACCCTTTGATGTCCTTTTTCACTGTTTTAGCCACAAATCACCTCCAGTATGTCCTGAAATTTTATTTATCTACAAAATAACACAAAACACATCAAAATATTCTCAAAACATAAGAAACTATACAAAATATTAGGTCAAATGAGTGGGAAATAGTAATACATTTACCACTCATCACACCCCCAAACCTAACATTTTGCTAGTCCTCGAGCAAAACACGAATTAAAATATCATAAAAATAAAATTAAGCTAAGCCACTTTCGTAGGGATCACGATTGCATTAGCGTATGCAACAAGCCTTTAAACCCCTAAGTGTCCCTAGTGGACGAGTTGTAATCTCATGAGGGTTTACAGCAATGATACCCACAAACATTTTACAAAAGTAAATGATAGTAAAACTAATGCACACAAAAGCAAAAAGACAAAAGAAAAGAAAATAAAGAAGTTAGTGATTAAGCAGGTGAAACTTCTACTCCAACTTACTAGTTGTTTTCTTTCTTTCTAAATTACCGAATAAGTAAATTCTCCGATTATTTTTACCATTCTCCATATACACAGTTAACAAAATATTAATCAACTCATTTTTGCCCACAACCGTTACAAGTGCAGTTGAGAAGAAAGTAATATTTTTGTCCTAAAGTTTTATCAAAATTCACACCTTTTTGCAGCAATGAAATAATTTTTCTAATTTTTCTGATTTTTCTGATTTTTTTCTTTCTTTTTATTTTTTGATTTTTTTTTATTTATATACAATATCTTCTGTCTATGTAGCGAGCTTTGGGTCAGTGACTCCCAAACCAGTTAGCTTTAGGGCACTAGGTGTTAAGACACCCTTACGGACTTAATTACTCAGACTTCCGATATATATATTTTTACAACATCTTTGATCCATGTAGCGAGCTTTGGGCCAGTGACTCTCAAACCAATTGGCTTTAGGGCACTAGGTGTTAAAACACCCTTACAGACTTAATAACTCGGATCTCAGACGTTATTTTTTATCCCATCGCTTTTTGAGATGCTTCCTCCAATTAAACTAGAGAATTGCATATTACAAGTTTTTCAATTACAGCTCATGTTCGTATGTTACCATGCACGTTAATAATATCTGTCAACTGAGCATATGAAGATCCATTTTAGTCAGTTTTATGGAGAATTCACAAATTAAATAATTTAAAAGGAAATAAACAAAAATTTACTTGTTCTGAAATAGGTTTGAGCTACGTCTCAGGAGTGGAAACACCTTACACAGATATCTCACACCGATTTCACCCGATTAATCAAGTTAAAAACACAAAAAAAAAATTTGATTTTTGTAAAAATTTTCAATTTTTTTTAAAATTTTTCGAAAAATTTTGGACTAAAAACAACATACAAACAAGATACTAATCAACTATTCCCCACCCCCAAACCTAAATGAGACATTGTCCCCAATGTCTTAAACAGTAAAAGAAGAGTTTAGAAGATAGTACCTGGTTAGCTGAAATTCTACATCTAAATAGGAAATTTAAAGATTAAGATCCAGATTTATCCGACGCTTCTTACCACGATCATCATCGGACCATTTTATCTTAGAAAGGATAGGGTCAATTTGTAGTTCATAGGCTATGATTTGGTCAATTAAATCCTGGGCAGTTCTGGCTGTGAAGATCAGTTCTTTTAAAGGTTTTGACACGAACCCATTTCTCCAGGCATCATCAAGAAATACACAAAGAAAATCATAAAATCCATCTGTGTTGAACAATCCAATTGGTTTCTGGAGTATGTTCATGTTCGCCTAAGATAGTACTGTAAGAATCTCCTCCAACATACCCAAGCCACCTGGCAAAGCAATAAAATCATCAGCACGGTTAATCATTTCCACCAGTCGTTCAGACATACCTGGCACGATCAGTTCTTACCCATTTATTGATCCTATAAGATCTGCCTCTGCCAAGGGTTTTGGGATGATTCCCAGAACTTGACAGCCTCCATCCTGTATTGACTTTGAAACAATCCCCATTAGTCCAAGACTGCCTCCGCCATATACTAGGTGCATATTAATCTCAGCTATGACTCGTCCCAATTCATGTGCTACTGCTATATATTGTGGCTTAGTACCAACACTAGTACCACAAAAGACACAGATATTTACAACTCGTCTTCTTGAAGTAGCTTCCATTTTATGTATGTTTATTTTCTCAAATCTGGATGCCTTCAAAAGTGCAAAGATGAGTTGAATTTATAACACCTGAAAAGGGGTGAGTAATAATAGCACTAGTATCTTCCAAAGGACGATTAGTAGTAAAACAGTAAATCGTGAAAGGTCAAAAAGGGTCTGGATCCTGTCGGAGAAAATAAAATAAAACAACAAAACAAATCACAATTATTAGGAAAAGACAAAGAGATATAATATTTACAATAATTCACGGCTTGATTGACGTCTATGCGTCAGGGACAAGCTTCCCATCCAATTTTCTTAAAAATTGGCAAACATGGTCTTTTTGAGTCAGATTCCTGAGACTTAACTATTGTCTTTCTCTTTGGAATTGTGTATATAACACGCGAATTTCATGATACACATATCCACTGGGATGCATCTCAAGAGTTTTAGATATGTCATCCAAAGATTCCTTACTCAAGCCATCCCTAATAAAATTAATCTTATCTTCAAGATTATCAGACATTATTCCTAAAGAACGACAACGAGTATCACAAAACATACGAGCATATTTATAACATACACCCATTCTTTTAGCTCTTCTCTTTTTAGCATAAGTGCTTCTTCCTAAACCAGGCAGATGTGAAATAAAAGAGTCAGAAGACTCACCTGCCAATCGGACCTGTGTTTCAATAATCCAACGAATGTCAGTTGGAATACCTTTGATCATCAGTAGTCACATCCGTTCCATGCGAGCTTTGTAAACTTTCATCAGAATGTTTTGAGGGAGAGAAGGAAATTGCTTGTGAAGATTTGCGAGAACATCTTCCATTGTGAAATGACTTTACCTGCAAAAATTAAACACACAAAAATAAAACACATCAGATCACAATATATACACAAATTGCATGGGTTACCTCCCAGCTAGCGCTAAGTTTAACATCGTCAGCTAGATGTGACTTCTCGAACATTACACTTTCTTTTTGTCGCTCAAATGATTCTCCCCAGTAGTGCTTGACATGCTTGTTTTTAACCTTGAATGTTTTGTTGGAGTCAGGATCATGTATCTCAACGGATCTATCTGGAAAAACCTTGGTGATTAGGAATGGACCTGACCACCGTGATTTTGGCTTCCATGAGAAGAGTTTCACCATTGATTTGTTTAACAGTACCATTTGCCCTGGTTCTAGTGGTATGCACACTAACTTCTTATCATGTTTCTTCTTGGCCTTTTCTTTGTACAATTTGGCATTCTTAAAAGGCTGTATGTGAAATTCTTCCAATTTGTTGAGCTAGTGGAACTATCTCTCTTATGTTGCTTGTAGTGCAAGAATATGCGTCTTTAATGCACAAAACATTTTATCTTCAGGCTCCACAGGCAGTTGACATGCTTTAAGTTTGTCAGTAGAACTTTTCCTTTCATCAGAATTCTGGATGGTACTATGTATTACATCAAGTCTGAAACATTCCTCATTCTTTTCATCATCTGGGAAATTCATGGCCTTGAAAACATTGAATTTTACTTCTTGGTCATGTACCCTCATAGTTAGTTCTCCTTTTTGTACATCAAAAATGGTTCGACCTGTAGCCAAGAATGGTCTCCCGAGTATGATCGGCACGTCTTCATCTTCCTTCATATCAATGACAATAAAATCTGCTGGGAAAATGAATTTTTCAACTTTGACCAGACATCTTCAATTACACCTCTCGGAAATACGAGCATTCAATCAACAAGTTGTAGAGAGACTAAGGTGGGCATTGTTTCTCCAATTTGCAATTTCCTGAAAATAGAAAAAGGCGTCAAGTTAACACTCGCACCTAAATCACACAAAGCCCTGCCGAAGTTATATTCTCCTATGATGCAAGGAATGGTGAAGCTGCCAGGATCTTTCAACTTCAGGGGAAGTTTCCTCTGAATGATGGCGCTGCATTCTTCTCCATTTTCCTGAAAGAATGTCTTTCATGAATTTAACATAGCTGGGCATTTGTTCCAACGCTTCTGCAAATGGAATGTTGATGTGTAGTTTTTTGAAAACCTCCAAGAAACGAGCAAACTGTTTGTCCTATTTTTTTTTTCTAAACTCGATGTGGAAAAGATGGAGGTAATGTGATTCTTTCTGGTTCTTTTTCCTTTTCTTTTTTTCCTCCATCTGTTGCTCTACTTCTTTTGGAACATCTTCAATTGTTGCCTTGATTCCAACATCTTTGTTGATTTCAGTACCACTTTTTAAAATGATGGCATGACATTGCTTATTCCCCATGTTTCTTGGATTTGGCTCTATGTTGCTAGGAAGGTTACCTGGCGGTCTGTAACTTTGAGCATTAGCCAGTTTTCCAATTTGATTCTCCAGTGCTTTAATAGAAGCATATTGGCTCTGAAACATAGCATCATATTTTTTTAACTGAATGAGCACTTCCGCTATTCCTGGTTCATTTGTCTGCTTCTGGCCTTTGTTCTGTTGTTGTTGGAATCCAGGTGGTGGATAGTTCTTTTGCCCTGAATTGTTGCTCCATAAGAAATTGGGATGATTCCTCCACCCTGGGTTGTAGGTGTTGGAATATAGATTGTTCCCTTGTCTGTTGAAATTGTTAACAAAATTCACCGTCTCTTCAAGTTGGTTTGGTTCTGGTGCTCCTCCATATGGTGAACTTGTGGATCCAATATTGCCTTGCATACCGAGAGTCTCCATGAATTTGCATATCTGATCTAGCTTGGCATTGACTGCTGAGTTGGCTCCAACTTCATAAATTCCAGCAATTCTTTGAATCATGCTTCTTTCTGTTGGCCACAAGGAATTGTTGTTAGCCATTTCTTTGATTAAGTCTCAGGCTTGATCTTCTCATTTTGCCATCAAAACTCCTCCAGCAGCAGCATCAATTATGGTTCTCATTAGTCCAGAAAGTCCATTATAGAAAGTTTGGACTTGAAGCCATTTTGGAATCTCATGGTGAGGACATTTCCGGAGCAAATCTTTGTACATTTCCCAAGCTTCGTAGAGAGTTTCCGAGTCTTGTTGTACAAATGATGTGATGTCATTCCTCAGTTTTGCTGTTCTGGCTGGTGGAAAATACTTTGCAAGGAATTTGGTGGCTAGAGTGTTCCAAGTTGTGATGGAACCTGCTGGTAGTGAATGTAGCCAGGCTTTAGCTCTGTCTTCATGGAATATAGGAAAATCCGCAGTCTCATTGCTTCTTCAGCTCATTGGTTGTAATTGAAAGTGTCGCAAACTTCCAGGAAGTTGCTGATGTGGGTATTAGGATCTTCAGTGGCATTCCCCCCAAACTGAACTGATTGCTGAATCATCTGAATGCATGTTTTGATATCACACGCATTTGCTGGTAAATGAGGAAGTATAATACAGGAAATGAAGCTGTCGACCACCGGAATGGTCCTGTCTTGAATGGGTATTGGTGGTGCAACTTCCAAAGGTTCAGGTTCCATGTTGACTAAAGCTTATTGGCCTTCTCGCCTTTCCCTTCTCGATTGTCTGATGGTTCTTCCAATTTCTTGGTCAAGCGGTCGGAGTTCAAAGCTTCTGGTTCATCTCATGTAGCTTTTGAGAACCTGAAACACAAGAAAACAAAAACAATAAGTAAAAAGAAATTAGATACAAGTAAAGTATCTAACCTCAAAACTAATAGTGAAAGATAAATAAGTCCCCGGAAACGGCGCCAAAAACTTGACCGGTGCGAAATCACATGCATATAACGCAAGCGCATGTATCGTTTAAGTAGTATAAAAAGTATCGATCCCACGAGGACTTAAAACCTAAGCTATTAATTTTTATGAGGCCAAATGATTACTAGTATCTAAGAAATTGATTGATTGACTGGGTGATGACTTTAAACTTAAAAACAAGTAAATAAAATTGCGCGAAAGTAGGTTGAGTAAAATTCAAATTTTTAAAACTATCCAGGGTTGTGATTTCTTCCAATATCTTTTAAAGATGAAGTGGTTATTTTACGTTTGTGTAATATATTGATTTATTAACCTGGAACACGAAATATGTAAAAGCCTCTTCCGATGGTCAAATACAAATACCCAATTAATCATATTCCTATATCAACCAAGTTACCTAAATTTATTAAGATTAAATTCCAATTATGGTTACCTCCGCCCGACAGGTATATTCCTATCATGTAAGGAAATCTATTAAAGGGTTATCTATCCTCAAGGAAGATCATGGGCTATTGAGTCTAAAGTCTTTAACCTAAAATGTCTTTTCCAAGTTCATTTTAAGTTTACCAGTTCAATTTTATTAATGGTCAATTAATAAAAAGCATTAGGATTTAGGCTCAATAAATAAACCTTTTTATTACCCAAACTTTAATTTAACCCCTTATAATCCAGTGATATTGGATTTCATCACAACCCTAGATAAGGGACTTAGCTACAACACATATCTAAGGCCAGTAAAAACTTAAAAAATAAAAGACATAAAGTAAAATGTTGAAAATAAAATGCTGGAAAGTAAATAAAGAAAAATACAATAAAAGAAAATGCTAGGGCTAGAGGATCTACTTTTATCACTACTATTTTAGATATCTCCCTTAATATAATATATTAACTTGTGTAATATTACCAACCAGCCATAAAGGTGGTAACCTGATTAAATCAAATTAAGTTCAACCGACTATAAAGGCGGTATCATTATTTATCCATAAACCAGCCATATAGGCGGTAATTACCAACCTACCAACCAGGCGGTATCCTTGCTTAGTCAGGTTAAAACCAGTTTATAATTAATTACCAACCGACCAATATAGCGGTATCCTTGTTAAGTCAAATTTTAAATAGTGAATATATTATAATTAAGGGAGATTAATCTAAATAGCAGTAATAAAAGTTTTACATTTCACCCTAGCAGGGGGAAGTTACCTCCTCATAGCTGAATAATAAAAATTGAAAAAGTAAATAAAGTAAATTACTATTACAGAAAGTAAATAAAATTAATTACAAAACTCAAATTTAAAGAAAACTAGATACAAACTCATTATTTATTCAGAGAATTACAAAGAGGAAGGTACATCTGAAACTGAAATTTCGAGCTGAATCTATAAGCGTCGATAGGCTCCACGCGTCGCGATGTGAACTCCTTGCGCAACGCGATGCGCGTGATTTATGGCATGGCTTGCGGAGAGTTCGACACGTGGCAAGTGGATAAGGTGATAAGGTGGCACGTGGCAGAGGCAGCTGAGAGCTGAATGATTGAGATGACGTGGCAATGATGTACAAATGACATGGCGACACGTGGAGATTTGGATTGTCAGCACCATAAGATTGAGACACATGGCATGCAATGATTGGCTGATGATGACGTGGTGATGACGTGGCATATTGACTTGGTATGTTGCTGATGTGGACATCTACATGGCTGACACGTTGGCGACACGTGGCGATGGTGATTGTCGGCACCATAGGATGATGACACTTGTCACGGTGCACGTTAGCAGATCTCCTCTGATGTTGACATGTGGCTGACGCACGTTAGCATCCGGCGCATGTTAGCAGACTTCTCAGATTTTGACATGTGGCACGGCGCATTTTAGCATGAAGCGGCGCAAGTTAGCACAGGCCGGCGCACGTTAGGCGTCGCGACGCGCCAAATTATATTTTGCCCTTTGATGTCCTTTTTCACTGTTTTAGCCCCAAATCACCTCCAGTCCTGAAACTTTATTTATCTACAAAATGACACAAAACACATCAAGATATTCACAAAACTCAAGAAACTATACAAAATATTAGGTCAAATGAATGGGAAATAGTGATACATTTACCCCTCATCACTTGTCATCATTGACGGAAATGTGGTTTTTCTCATTTTGTACATCGATGATATTTTACTCATTGGGAATGATGTAAAGATATTATCGGACGTGAAAATCTGGCTAACTAATCAATTCGAAATGAAAGATTTGGGAGGGGACAATTATGTACTTTGGATCCAGATTATTCAGGATCACAAGAGACGACTGTTAGCAATGCCTCAAGCACTTTATATCGATAAGATTCTTGTGCGATTTGGGATGCAGAATTCCAAGAAAGGTAATTTCCCTTAACGACATGGAATTCATTTGTCAAAGAACAGTCTCCTAAGACACCTCAAGGATTTGAGGAAATGAGACATATCTCTTATGCCTCAGCAGTTGGTAGTCTCATGTATATTATGTTATGCACGATACCGGACATCTACTTTGCAGTGGGAGTAGTCAGTAGGTTTCAGTCTAACTCAGGATTGGATCATTGGGTGGCTGTGAAACATATTCTCAAATATCTTAAGAGAACAAGAAATTATATACTTGTATATTCTGGTGAGGATACGATCCTCAAGGGATTTACTAACTTCGATTTTCGACTGATTTCAATTCTAGGAAATCAATATCTGGATCAGTATTCACCCTATATGGTGGGGGAGCATAAAGATGAGATGTTTATTTCACGATGATTTCATCTGCTAATAACCTGGCTGATCCGTTTACAAAGACCCTGCTAGCTAAAGTTTTTTAAGGTCATCTAAAGGGTTCAAGATTACATGACATGTCTTATATGCTCTAGTCCAAGTGGGAGATTGTTGGGATGTATGCCCAATAACTTCATGTATTGTAAATTAAATTATTTATTGAACTAAAAGATGCATGATTCATTTATCAAAAATATTTGATTTAAATCGCATATTGTAAATTATCTTTTTTACCCTTTATTACTAATGTGCTTTCAGACTTAGTGTATGAGTGTCATACACAAGAGGATTTAAGTCTGAAGTTAGTAATCTGAAATAGTCAATAAAGAGCAAACAAAGCAGGTACTTTGTTTATGGTTTATCTATAGTTGCGGTCCATTCTATACTTGTATGACGACCTTGATCCGGGATCGTTCATGTTACGACATGAGAATGAAGGCACCTTGTATGATATGATCATATAGGACTAGACCTAGATAGAAATAAGTATCTTATAATATCTATTAAATAAAGAAACTCATTTCAATCTACTATATGATCATATATGGATTGATCTTAATCCTGAGTGTACTACGAACTCCTATATGACAAGCTATGTCATTTGATTTACTAAGGTGAGGTTAGTGAAACAGTCCCGGCCAATAGCTACGTATTTTGGGGACATGGTTTGGTGTGTAGTTGGGAACGTTTTACATATATATGGAATTCACTTCTTCTTGCAAAGAAGTAGAATAGTATATCTCCTAAGGGTTGATTCGGTACTTGAATGATTAGAGCGCCTAAGTCTTTCTATTATGAATAGAAAGATTAATACTCATAATAGTTATGAATAAATTCTTCATTAGAGAATCAATGGTACTTAAGGTATAAAATAATTAGAGGGGTATAACGGACTTTATGACGCGGCTCTAATTATGAGATACTCATGAAGGCCAATCCGTATGCAATGACTATATCGATGGACACCGAAGTCGTTCGGCCAATATTTTCTATCTATAGGAATGAGAGTGCAACTTCGAGTTTTTAGTGGAATAATGCAATGTTAATAATTCGGAATATTTACTTAAATAGTTTAATTAATATTTCGGGATTATTGGAGCTGGGAACTATAGGTCCATTTGGTCCCCATGCTAGCTCGATTTACTGTAACAAATTAAATATAATTGGATTATCTAATTATATACTCAATTAATATATTTATACATTATTAATGAGATTAATAATATATTTTGTCACAATGAAAACTATATTAAATAGTTTAATATAATGTTTTCTAATTTTTTATTATGAGATAATCAAGTGATAATAAGATAATTATTACATCATTAAGATAATTATATCATTATTATGATAATGGTATTTGCATTATCAAAGAGACAATCCCATATGGCTTCCAATACTCTCAAACAATTTATGTCCATTAGGTATTGCCTAATTACCTAATCTTGGTCCATTTCACATGCCTTTGGTTGGCACTCCACTTAATTGTGTTTGCCAATACAAATTGAATGGCATTAGTGGATTAGTGACAAATTTAAAAAGAATAACATCCTAATTTTTTTGCTCAAGTGTTGAGAGAGAGCAAGGCAATAAAATCCTGAATTTTTGCTCAAGGGTTGAGAGCGTTGTATCTTGCATTTTTCTCAAGTGTTGAGAAGAAAGTAAGAGAATCAAAATCCATAATGTTTCTCAAGTGTTGAGAAGAGAGTAAGAACTTCATTTTCTTCATTTATTCTTTCAAAAGCCAAAAATAATAGTGAGAGAGTTTCTTCTATCTCTCTAAAGTGTTGAAAGAATAAAAAGAAATCTTTGTGACAATAATCTTATCTAAAGAGTTTAGAGAATAAACTTTGTGAGTGAAGCCCACACATCGGTTTGTTGGTAATGAGACATAGTTCGGAAGATCAGGTGGTTGATCCAAGAAACGGATCTCAAGGAAACACATCCAAAATAGATGCAAATAAAATCACCAAGTGTTGGTAGCATTCAATTTTAACTCACTTACGTACAGGCGCTCGAACGCCGAAATGAACACACCACGAACGCAAACATACTGGATGTTAGGGTTGGTGCTCGGAGTGCCAATCCGGATCGTATTTATGTCCAACTCATGAATACGAACAATGTGTTTTTCCATAATATTACTTATTTAATAGTAGCACCTCTTGTCTTTTATATACATATTCGATCTAATTAAGATTAAATATCTAATTATGATTAGATTAAAACTAAATCTGATTTAGTGATACGTGTATATTAGACAAAGATCTTAGGATTTACAATGTAGTACGCAGTTACAACGTAGTTTGTAATTGACATTGGAAAGCGTTACTACAAGTTGTATATCCTAAAATAAAGTTCCTGGTCAAGATTTATTAACACGGGTCGGTTAGTAAAATCCGTTGAGACCAATACATGTCGTATATCGTGACTTGGTCTGATGGTTTATCCCAATGATCCATGAGTCTTGGGAGACTCGTATAGATATGTAGGTATTTATCTGATAAATACCGAACGACTCACTGAAGATTTCCTAATAGATGGTACACCAACGTCAATAAGAATTTTCTCGAGTTGAGCGAGCATAGTGGTTCTTCAACTTGAGATACCACAGTGGATATATGAGTTATCCTCCACACTTTGATGGTAGTCACGTCACTGATCTATTAAGATCAGACCTCCTCATGTTCGTTGGGTGTGGACTGATGCTCATGATATCTAGTGCATATCAAGATAGAATCCGCCAGTCAGTGTACTGGGCATAGGTATCCTACACGTGTTTGCGATCAAGTAAATCCATGGCCGTGGTATAACTTCGGAAGCAAGTTCCGAGTGTTATTTAGAGATCGTAAATTTGAAAGTCGACTATATTATACCATAAGAATTTGACGTTCTTAGCTATATCCCAGGTATAATATGGATAGCCTGTGACAGAGGAATTATATGTATGCAATGACCTCGACTTGCATAGTTTAACAAGATTATATGTGGTCGTCATAATTCATGAGTGGGTAGATTATGGACACGAAATTGGATTTCGTGATGGATAAACCTAAACTTAGAGAGTCCCACAATATGAAGTGTCCTCGTTGAGCACTTGGGCAATGCGTTATGAATAATACAGATTATTCATAATACTTCATCAGATTAAATGAGTTAATTCGAATCGTTTAAACGGTTAAGCGAAAACACATGCTTTAGGGAATTTTGGTCAATTAACAATTAATGTGTATTTGTATTTGATACAAAATTTGATTTGATACATATTAATTTATTGTCAAATGAGACTTTGTCACATGCCACTAATATGTGTATTTGTTATTTAATGTAAATAAAAATACATATAAAATAATAATTATATTAATTATTTATTTAGATATTTAAATGTTAAATATTGAATAATTAAATAATATACTTTTTCATAATTGTTATGAAAAATGTTTGATTATTATTGGATACAAGTGGCATGATTTTATTAAGCTTTAAATGTACAAATTTTATTTGTCAAATTAAAGTCTATTATTAATTAATTAGATTAATTAAATCAAAAAGGACAAAAATGCCCTCCAAAAGTCGGTTCTTGCATTTTATAAGGAGAAAAATTTTCTTTTCTCTTCTTGTTCTTGCTTGGCCGAAACCTTCTCTTTGAAAAACACTCTCCAAATTTACTTGATGATTCAAGAAGAAAAGTGAAGAAAATCAAGAAAAAAGCTTAAAGAATTAGGAGAATTAAAGGTAATTCATTATATCCATAAGCTTAGAAAGCATGTTTCTTGTTCTTGATCATCTAGTAAGATTCTAGGGTTTCTTATTTTCTTTAGAATTTGGGTGTTTTTGATTTCGAAGTTGGAATGGAAGGCTTGATGCATGTGTGAAGTGGTATTGAATGATATTATTGTAATATTTATTCAATTTGATCATTTGATGATATGTTTCCATTCTAGAGTGTTATGACCACTCTTGTAATGCCTAGAATTGTTCTTGGTTGCTTCATTGGTGGTGGCTTGGATTGGTGTTAGTATAAATATGATTAATATTGAGAAAGTTTGATTAAAGCATGAAAAATTGAAATTTTTGTTAGAAAATTAGATCTGGAAAAATTGGGTTTATTATGATGAAAATTATGTCATATAAATGTATTGGATATGTTTTGGGTGTTGGAACAAATGCCGGAAACTGTTTCGGAGTTGAAATATGTGAAAACGGTGAAAAATGACGTTACTGGGTGACTTTTGAGCCAACCAGGTGACGGCTACCTAAACAGTGAAATGGTCACATTTTGGACAGCCCATGAACTGCCCTAGTATTATTGGGGCTGACTTGGGCAGCCCTCATGTGTATTGGGTGGTCAGTTCGGTCAAAAAAGTATTTTATGCCATTTTATGGAAAAATATTTTCGTAAAAGTTTCGTGATGTTTCTTAACTATTTATGTCGTTATTTGATATCGAATAAATATATTAAGGTGAAATATGAATAGATTATTCATATTGGATATTGAATAATTTATTCGATAATTTAAAAAGTTTTAAAATTACTATTTCACCCGAACCGCGAGCTTCCGATGCGCCCGCGTCAAAACCCAACAAAAATGGTATCACAGCAGGTCTGATCCTTCATCCATTACATTTGTCATGCTTGATATATGATATATAATCCAATTTTTATGTTTGCACATGCATGTAATTTAGATATTTCTTGACTTTTCGGTTCTACGCTAACGGGAAACGTAACGGAAATTTAATGGTTAAGTTAAGTTATGTTTTCTAAGGTAGAAATTAAACTGTTTAGAAGTTGATCTAGATTTAACTCTGTATTTGATATAGAGCAAAGCTTTCTTGAGGAATATCCCCGCTTAAATAAGGTAGTAAAGTGACATGTATTAGATGCATGTTTCTTGGTCCGTCTTGTCAATACGGTTTATGGGTATCTTTCTATGGCTACATCCGAGATCGTGCCAAAGCAGTGAGGGTGTAGTTGATAGAATTTTATTGATCCCGGATGTATATTTGATACTTGACAAATTTAAGTGAAAGTGGAAATCATGAACGTGCCAAAGCTGTCAGGACTACATTGGTAGCTTGAGTTTGTCATTGGCAAATGAAGCCTTGATACGCCTCCTTGTGAACGTGCCAAAGTTGTCATAACGAGAAACGGTCAGGACCAAAATCAGGAGTAACAGTGAGTGTGATTGACAATGAGTTGTCTACCTAATGAATATACGTAGGCGAGATCGTGCCAAAGCTGTGAGTCGAAATATATTTATGGGGTTATCTTCTCACTATGGAATTTGATTTAATTATTGAATTTCCATTTTCCGTTGGGGATTACGGTATTACGTAAAGTAGTGGGAGACACTGTTGGGTTAAAAATCCATAACTAAAACAGTGTGTAATTTTATGGAAATTGCCGCTTGTGTGTTTTCCTTATTCTATATTATTGATAGAATTTAAATTTCTTATCCACTGCATGCATATTATTTGAATATGTTTTCTGACTTCACTTATGGTAGCGTATTTCTAGAATAGGTTCTAGAATGTTAGTAGACTTGGATATTGTTAGATTAGTCAAAACCATCGGGAACTGTTGTTCCGATTTTCTTGAAAATCAAGATGGTTAGTGACTTAGTTACTAAGTCACGATAAATAATCTAAATAGATATCTTTTTTAGGATATAATTTTCTAGAGAGAATAGTTTCTTATACGGTAAGAATTGACGTGAATTAGTTCACGTCTCGAGATTCTTGACTGACATTAAGAAAACCCCATTAGGTATTTGTTTATCTTATAATGACGTTTCTTGGCTTTAATGACTTTTAGAAGTCTCGTGTTTGACATAATTTGCTAATCAATCATTTGCAATTGTTGTGAATAATTGAAGGCAAATTATAGAGCTTAAGAAAGAAGATGTGTATAGTTGTATATAAAGAATATCGATTCTCATAATACGACAACTGTAGGTATTGGATACCAAATCTCCCGTCTAGTTATTTAAAATAATGTTTAATGATTGTTTTGATATTTGATATCAGAACTTGTGACTATTGAATAGTTACTTGTTCTAGATAAACAATTGTTACATATTTTAATATGACTAGAAGTGTCATTGATGAAGAGATAAACATTAAGAAAAATATTCAGTTAACTAAAAAACTTAGAATAATGTTTTATGAGATTTTATCACATAAGCATTAGATGCTTATTCCGTATGGTAAATGATGGTCTGATATAAGATCACACCATATATCCTTATCCATTTAATGAATATTGTATTCAGGATGTGATTAAATCTCATTTAACCAATGATCTTCATTGGACCACAGATTTATTAAGCTAATACATTGGATGTATGTAGTTTAATGAATTATAAATTGCCTTAGATAGTTTTCTTTACTTCGTAACTTAGTTAATAAGTTGTCATGACTTAGTTGCGTGTTTCTAAAAGAATATATATTGAACGTCTTGAATGGTTCAAGAAATTTCAATATGTTTATGATGAAACGCGGAAAGAATATTTTGAATGGTTCAAAGATATTCTATTTGAAGTGTTGAAAACTATATTTTTTAAGAAATTCATCGTGAGTCTTTGAATTGTTCAAAGATATTTGATATGATCAAACATATGAATTTATGGAAATTAGTTCTAAAGTTATATAATGAATGTAATTCTTACTCAATATTATTCTTCTACAATTCCATCGTGATGGAATTGATCAGTGGGAGAAATCGAATCTTATATGATTTGATTCATTTGATATTGAGTGTTACCGAATTAGTTTTTCAATACTCTTGGGGATATGCTCCAGTAACACTAATTCACCCTTTTAATTAATGTTCTATTAGTTTCTACAGTTATGTATATGATATGTATAGGTAGAAAATTTGAATCTTAAAAGGTTTGAGATTTGAATCTTTCTTTTATATAATGGTTATATAATTGAAAGTAGTTACGCCTCGGAGGTACGAGTAAAAGTTTATCATTTATTCTATTTAATAGAATATTGTATTATATTTGATAGAATATCTTTTCTACGATCCCGAGTAATAAAATTATTTTATTACTTGATAAGTAACATCAGATGTTAATGATTATAGAAAAGACTTTACTTATTGAAGTCAAATGTGAGAGTGATAAACCATAGATGGAACTACGTAATTAATAGGATGAAAAGACCCTAAGATTTCTTTCGTATATGTCCAATAGGATATCAGAATCATTTGCGAAGTATTTGATACTTAATGATTCTGTTATTTTCTTATCGAAGAAAATTATCCTATAACTTATAGTGGGAGCGATATTTGATATCGATTTCGGAAATTACCATTGAACCATAGATCTAAGATTGTTCGTATCTAACTACGATCAAGTTTGGAACTTGATTAAACTTTCGTTATGAATAGTTCATAAAATGTGCAAATTGTTTGCACATCAAAAGCAAAGTGAGCCTGTTAAAGGTTTGACCTTTATGGTATGACAGTGAGAAAGGTTATACACAACAATCTATTGTAGATTCTGAGAAAACCTGTCTCTAGTCACACTAATTAAACAATTAATGATCTGTTGGTTAATGTTGATATTAAACTGTATTTTAGCTAAAGAATGCAAAGTGGCATTCTTGAGTGGTTTCTTCGAATAAGATATCCATTGCGATTTCTTTGTTTGAATAGTTCATTCTAGAATGGCCCTAGAGTTTGTATTCTGTTGAGATCACAGTTTGGTGTACTAACTTATAGAGCCTATTGTAGACTCAGATAAGCTTTCCGAAAATTTGTGTTCTCTAATTTTGATACAGTCAGATTGTCTGATTTTATCAAAGCATAGAGAATATTTATTTGATAGTAGGGTCAGTGGGAGCATACAAATTTCTTTCTAGTGTTATATATCCTAACGACATTATCATTATTAATGTAATTATGAGATATTTTTAAGGTAAAAGGTTTACCTAAGTCTTCTTTTCTCTGTGAATGCAGTGGGAGTAGTCTCTATTATATTTGATATAAAGTTTTATATATGATATAAAACAAGAGACTTGTGAGATACTCATATTGGTCGTGCATTAGATATGATCTAATAAAGAACACAGTAAGACTATCTGTGTGATAGTTAGTATAGCTGTTTGACAGTTAATGTGTCTCTTGTATATAGTATTTATCTTTCGTAAAGGATGATTTCTTAGTCGAAAGAAAAATTGATTAGAATGTCTAATCAATCTTATGCATTATGGGATGATGGAATAATGAATATTATATTATGTACGATTAAAGATATCGATTTAAATGTAAAGGTTACGAGTTATTTTAATATGTTGTAGACCGTAGGATGTGTCTTGAAACATGTTCTTTATTATCCTTGAGATATTAAGAACAAGTTTCTTATTCATAGAGAATATAATCTGCAACCAATAGGGTCATTTCCATCCATTACGAGCATCCCAACGATCTTCCTGCCTCGGCTCATTCTTTACCCAAGCAGCACCCCTTCAGGGCTATCTTCTTCTCTTCCTCCAATAATTCAAAACTCATCGTCTGCTCCGCATAGTCTGGCACTTCATGGATCTTAAGGTGGGACCACAACCTCTCAACCCTTAAAACCCATTTAAAGCTCTCTAATGCCTCCGGGGCATCGTATGTCCCGACCTCTAATACCAAGTTGTGGTACTTGTCGATGAAGCTCGTTAGTGGTTCATCATCATGCTGCTTCATCCTTCTTAGTTATCTAACTGTCAAAAACCACTAATGCTCCCCTGGAGTCATATTCTGAACCATAAGTTGACTGATCCCCTCAAGATCACTTTAAATACCTTGCAAACCGCCTCCCCAACCATGCCCTGAATCTCCATTAGCAAGAAAAAAATTTCATCATAAGACTTATGGTATGTGCTACTCTTGTAGATGTCCATCGTGGGCATGGTAAACCTTCTTGGGAACTCCACCCTAGCACTTCTTTGGTGAAAGAGGACGTTATCTCCATATCTTGGTCGGCTCGAACACCTTCTCGCGTGCTCTCATCTCACTTCCTCATCTTCTTTCGGAACCACTCCCTCATGTGGCTCTCAGTGTTCTCCTGCCCTTGACCGAGGGCTTCCTCATACTCACTTCCCCGAGCATGATATCTCCTACCACTGGGAGCCCTACGCCCCCGCTCTGGATATCGCCCCAAATCATTTTCCCTAAAACAAGGGTTGTTACTGGACGATTATGGGTTCGTCTATTGTCTTCTTCCTCCTAGGGCTCTTCTACAGGTGCTGCACTAGCCACAACCACTGACCTCACTTTATGAGTATTTCTTGGTCTCGTCTCTCGATCCCTTTCTACACCGGCTATCATTTTCCCACTGGCTATCTCTTCTTTCCTTCAACTAGGACGCGCCCGTCCCTACTCTCCAGCTTTCTTTTCCAACTTTTCAATCTTCTCTATTATGGTTTTCATAAAGGCCTGAGTCACCTCTCTTTCCTTTCGTGCAATCTCTCTTTTCAATCGTAGGTTTTCTTCCATATTTTATATCCACTCCACCATTAAAGTCTCCAAAGCTCTATGGTTTTCATCTCTTGTCATCGTTTTAGCATGTTTGCTATTTTTTCTATTGCTCCTCACAAACGAAATCAAGCCCTAGAACAAATCTCCCTCAAGCAGTGAATTTGTTTGGTTAATATGGAACCAAAATAAACTTAGCAAGCAGACAATAAAATCGCAGAGACATGGATTTACATGGTTCGGCGGAGAGTCGCTCCAATCTATGTCCACATGAGTAAAAATGTAACATCCCCGATCTGGGAGATGCTACCGGCAGGGGATAGACCGTACTAACCCCATGAGCCTCTGGCTCTGATAACTGCTATTCAATCTCTGATAATGTTTCTCTAATATATCTATATTTAGTATGCATGGGACCATAGCCCAACTCAACAACATAAAATGCTTTTATTACTCATAACTGTGTACTCAAATATACTTCTCTTTACAACACTTTAATGGACACTTATAATGAATTATACAACACTAATGTATGCTTGCAACTTTACTTTGACTCTGACTGGACTCTTATGCTCTCTGACTCTGAACTGGTGGACTCCAAACCCTAGTGACTGCATCAATATCCGTCCTTCCGAGCTCGTCCTCCAAGAAAACCTGCAACCATAGAAACTGGGAGTGGGGGGGTTAGATCGCTATTCGATCTAAGTGAGTGGAAAGGAAAACTGAAATACTCAAATTAAAACATTAGGTTTTTAAAACTAAAGTTTCAGAAAATCACTTCATATGAAATCTCTTTTCTGAAAACTTGATCTGAAATCTCTATAATAAAACTTTTCTTTCTGAAAACTGCTTTTGAAATACTAGTTTCTGAAAGCTATTTCTAAAATCTGGTTTCTGAAAACTGCATTTCTGAAAATCTGATAACTGTGAGTTGCTCTGTATCTGAAAACCTTGACGTATGAGGGCGTTACGTATCGCCGTCCCCCTATATGCCTAACTATAGCCATCAGTACAAATCTATGACTTTGGGGTGTTACGTATCGCCATCCCCTAAAGCATGCCACTACTGTCTCTGAAACTGGTGGTCTTGGGGTGTTACGTATCGCCGTCCCCCAAGCCACAAACTAGAACTGGGGGTGCGGATCTATGCTACCACCCAAGCACTGAAACTAGGGTCTAGGGGCGTTACGTATCGACGTCTCTCTAGCCCTGCTCTACGATCTGAGGGCGTTACGTATCATCGTCCCCTCAGTCCTCTACATGTGCAAATGTATCTGTCCGTCAATTCCAATATGTATAAAGTTACATACTGGGGTGGGTTTTTCCCCCATGCCCCGAAAAACGTAAAGCTCAAACTGAAAACATCACTTTACTAAAACATTTCTCAAAACGTGCTAAATCATATATGATATAAAAACAAACTCGACTAACGCCCTAATTACAGAAAAAGTAAGTTTGATACTAAAAACTTATATATAAAAAAAACAACTTAGGGAAAAGTGTGTCCACTCACTATTTTGGAATCTGGCCGGCATTACTCGCTCGCTGAAGGAATTCTGGTTCATGCGATAATCTACAACTAACAATCTTGGTTAGAACTAGGCTGGGGAACATATTCCGCAGTAAACTAAATTTGTCCATTCAAATACTTATATCATTTCAAAGCGTATTATCTTATATCATGATGTAATGTGTAATTATAGACTGATATGAGACCCATAGGGCGGCCTCTAACACGCTCGGGTGGAACTGGAATGGTTTAAAATCAATTTGGCGGAATTTCTGTCTTCGCATCGTGACGCAAAGGTTTTGCGCATCGCGATGCGCGTCATCTAGAAGCTTCCCGTGAATTCTAGCACCCGTCGCGACGCGAGCTCTTCTGCTTCGTGACGCAGACCTGATTCCCAGGTTTCTGCATTTCTTTCCTCATGCGATCTTTACCCAAATGCATATGTAATGCATACGTAATCAATCCAATACACCATCCATCACATTACATCAACTCCACACATATAAAACTACCATTTTATCATCATTAACTACTCATTTAATCACAAATCCATTATTCTTAAATCAAACTTTAAACCTTTCCAACTCAAACACTTAACTCCATAACTCATTTCTTTACTAATTAACCACTAATATGCAACTCATAACATGCCACTACAACTACCATAACATCAATTTGCCAAAATCTAATAACTTGAAATTTGGGTTTAGTTTCATTACCTTATTTTTATTGGATTCTCAACTCTTCCATAAGTTCCATGGATGCCAAAGCTTCTTTGCTTCTCCTTCTCTTCTCTTCTTTCTTACTTTTTTCTTTCCTTCTTCTTCTTTCTTTTTTCTTCTTTATTCTTCTCTCGTTTCTTCCTCTCCTCTACCTCTCGGCTTCTTCTTCTATTCTTTTTTTTTTTCATTTTAATTTTTGTGAAATAGTGAATAGTGAGTCTTTTATATAGTGGGGTTGTATGATAATTGGAAGGTTGGGAAAAAGTGTAGAAGTGTGTAGAAAATTTGAGATTTTTTCATTTGACCCCGAAATTACTATTCATTTGAAATTTTGACCTGCGTTTTTGACCTATTTCCGGTTAGATTTTGGAAACATGTTCAACGCAGGAGTTGTAGGTCTCGATCTCAAATTTCCGACAATATAAAATTCATAAAAAATGGAGTTTGTATGAAAATGTTACGCCTCAAATACCACAGGTTGTCCAAAGGAGAATATTGTACAGTCTCGACCCGGGACTTCGAGGGATTTACCGATTGTCCCCAAAGTCATTCCATAAGTATATTTGAGTCTAAACATAATTTATTTTATGTTCATTCATCCTGTACATAACAATACCATTGTATGTAGTAGTAAAAACTAACGGTCGTTACAAATTCTCCTCGAATCTTTTTAAACTTGGGATCTCACCACAGACCCCCGGGTTCACGGCCTCTCTCTAGACCATCAGCCTTAACTGACTTCGTACTAGAAACCATCTTGCTTTACTTGCTAGTTTCTCTTACTTCTCTGTAAACTAACTCTTGCTCGCTTCAATCTTTCCCTTACCTTGGCTTCTGTTTCAGGCTTAGTATTTTTGAACTTTGGATCGAGAGGAAACACCTCATCCTATTTCCATAACTTCTTATTCGTTACTTTACAATACAGTCATGTCTTAACTCTTATGGTACATCAAGGAATCTCGCTCCTAGACTTTTCGTTATACTCTACTAACTCCAACGCATCTCCCACTTGAGCTATTTATTCTGAAGGGTACAAGGTTTGTGGTTTAGATCTATATCTTCCAGTTTCTGATTGTTTAGACTTCTTATGCTCGTCCTTTATCTCTGAAGGTATTTTCACTTTCTTATAACTGGGATCTTTTACTATGGCTTTGCCCCTAGAAGGTACATACGTACATGTGTCTATACTAGGCTGCTTACCGGTTCCTCAATACAATTTCGTACCTCTACTTATCTGTATAATTTAGGACTTTGTAATGCAAGGTATGACTCTTTATATACCTTCGTCCTCTATTATTGTCCACTAAATGGGTTTGTACTAAGAAAGTTGGGTCTGGTAGTTTTGCTGGGGCTGAAATGTATGCACATTTCTACTTAAAATGCACTCTTGCTATAAACGGGGATGTTGGCGATTCAGTCCCGAATATAATCCATTCTTTTCTTCATACCCTTATTTTCACTGCTACTGTAAGTCTGGTTTCGGTGCTCCTCACTGACTTGTTCTCCAAAGTCTAGTGCTGTCAAGGGCCATCACCCAAATATACGTACACATGTCATACCTTAAGGATTCACTCCATATTCTAGTTGCAACTCTGTAGCAACTGATCTCCCCGATTCCGTACTATTCTGCACTTCTACCAAACCACCCATACCAGTGGCTAAAGCCGTCCCAAACCCGTAGTGGTTTGGTCAACTTAGACTAGGGCTGGGTTCTTATATGACTCACGTGAACTAACACGTAATGGATCTTTAGTTACATCTGATACTATGAAACCTTGTAATTACACACTTTATCTTTACCTACTAGCTATTCTTCTACTACCGTCACTACACCTCCACAGCTTTACTTCTAATTTTTTTCTTTTGCACTATTTTTGTCTTCTGCTTGTCTCATGCTATACTAAGAACTCATGTGGTTTATGTCTCTGGTTCATTATCCGAATGATATCTTTTCCTTTCTCTATCCATCACGGTGTCTAACACTGGTTCCTTTGTATCCTCGTTAATACTTGACTACTACTTTATCTTGTACCATACCATCTGAACAACATTTTTTTTATCTCTTACTTTTATTTTGTACTTAAACTATGTCTGAAGGTCTTTTGTCCAGTTTTCTTCCATTATACTTTCACTTATTCCTGGGAATGTCTTGAGGCAATCGTCAGGATCCACCTTTGCTGCTGTTGTCTAACGAGGGTTGGGAGGGTGGGACCTTGTTCTGAGGCTTTTCTGGTTATGGTGATCTAGTTGCACATACGAATTATTTATAAGTTTGGTACCTCCGTGTATACATGTCTGATAACTTTCCTCACACTAGGGTATGACTGCTAAAACTGTCTGGTTATCTCTTCCAACTTTACTTCTGATTACCTTTGACTATTGCACTCACTACTCCTTCTGCGAAGTCCTTCTAAGGTCGTATTTTCTTAGAAATTCCTTGTACTATCTCTGTACTTTTCCTATCCTATCTTTGTTGTTTATCCTTCTAAAGTTATTACTTCCTCTCTCTGGGTGCCATTATACTCTCTTTACTATTTTTCCTTAAGAAACTCACTCTGCAGCTTAGTTTTCTTTCTTATCTCGGTTCCTTGAACCCCTTAGACCTTTACTTTCCTAAAAACTCTATCAATCTCGATTATTTAGGACATCTTTGACTAAATCTCCAGTTCAGGTCTTACTTTTTACCTAGTCTTTTCCTTCTCATCTTAGTTCCTTGAATTCCTTATATCTTTATTTCCCTGGAAACTCCATCATCTTTGATTGCTTAAGGCATCTCTTATTAGTTCTTGGGTTCAGGTACTATTCTTTATCTAATTTCTCCTTCTCATTACCATGGGTCTCTATATAAATTACTCACTTTAATCCTAAGAGTCATTCTCCCTAATTTCTTTGTATTTTTAAGTCTTTACCCTTTTAAAGGCTCCTTAATTTAATGATGGCCTTTAGACTAGCTCAATTTATTGTGACTTCAAACTATTCTGGCTCTTGCTGCTTGTCTATATCTCTTTGGACTCATTGATTTGGTTGTCTAGCTATCTCGCAATTCACCTAACCTATCAACTGCTCTTCTTTACTGGTCCTTCTTTTTCTAGACTCTAAGTTGAGCGGGGAGCATATACATTCTATAGGAATCCGTGGATACGCATTCTGTTTAACAACTAAGCTTGATGATAGTCGAATTAGATGTTTTTCTGCTTTTCTAGAATCAAGGTTTTTGAAAGGAAGGGCCATCATTCGCTCTGCATGAATCTGGTTGACTACTCCATATCTTAAGGTCCCTTATCGATTACTCTGGGGTCTTCACTTATCTTGCTGTCTTCCAACTTTATTTCTTATATCACTATACGAATTGAATCCTTTTGACACTTTTGTTTCCTTCTTACTGCCTTCATATTTTACCTTTTGGCTTTATGCCATACTACTGGGGCTAGTGGTGGTTCACTCTTCTGACTGCTTCGTAGATCTTCATTCTCTATTCTTGCTATAAGTCTCAGCTATGGCACTCTGCTCTATGATCTATACTGTTACTTTTATCACTTCTAAATACCTCCAACCTCACGGGTCTATTCTTGTATACTCCCACGGATTTCTACTGACTTTGGGCTAATTTGTAGGTTCTACTAGGTTTAATCTATCTTGTGGACTTCTACTAGCACTGCAAGCCTCTTACTAATTTGCCTTGGTCTTTGGGCTATGCTAGGTTCTATCCTTTATATCCTCAAGACTTCCTTAATCTCTTTCTGGGTGATCTGCCTTTCAAGGTCCTTTCATTTCTTGAGATGGACTCCCGTTGGGTTTTCTTACGGTCGCCTACACTCATGCTGATAGGAACTGTTTATATCTCATTGGTTATTTTCTTTATGCCTCGGGGAGTTTCTTTATCCTTGTTCTAGTACTTTATGTCCTGATGGAGTTTATTGCTCATGTAGGATAGGTATGAGATAGGCTCAGTCAGGGCAACTTCCTTATCTGGTGTCACTGAAGGGTTCGAAGACTATATAATTTAAGGCCTTGTCTCTATCGGATTACTGGGGGTAAGGTAACTAATCATTCATATTTCCAGCTTGTGAATCTGGGTCTAGATTTGGGGATCTGGAGTTCTCTAAATCCTCTTTGGCATCTCGATTCATTGGGACTCTCAAGACTAACCTTGATTTCCTACTTCTGTTATCTTGCTGGCTTTTTCCTTGCTACTAGGGGAACTTACTCTATGTACGAAGATCTCGAAGGCTATTGGATTCATTTGGAAGAATTTCCTGAAGATGAGAGGAATCTTACTTCTACTGGGCAACTCTAATACTTGCTGGGGCTTTCTCTATTCTCCTTTACTACTATGGGTTCTTATACTTTCTTATTGATTGGTTACTTAAGCATCCTTACACTTTTCCTTATTTTTCTTCTAACTTTTCTCTTTCTCTTTTACTTTCTTGGGTAACTTTCTTTGGAACTTACTATCTGGTTCCCTAGCTTGTACTGAACTTCGGGGAGTAATCTAGAATGATTACGGAATGATTCCTAACTAGAGTAAGGAAAAAGGATTCAGAGAACTTGGAAATACTTACTAACCTGTCTGAGGATCTTGAGGACATACTCGATGATCGGATTGTAACACCCCAAATAAATTTAATGGTATCAGAGCCCAGGGTTCATAGATTCTGTAGACACTTCAATTTCTTTATTAGTTATTCTATGTCTTCTAGCGGTTGACATCTTTCATGTATTTTCAGATGCCTCCGCGTCTCAGAGTTCGAGGTACAGGTCGAGTCCGTACTCGTAGGATAGCAAATGTTGGCCAACCTTCTAGGGCACCTCCAGTTGATGAGGAGGTTAATTCTTATGACGGGGAACCTTTTGAAGGGAACCCTAATCCTGTTGTAGAAGATTACATAGCCTCGGTTTTCGGGGATAGTACCCCAGTTCATCATCCTCCTAGCAGTAATTTCCTCCAGCCCCTGCAGCAACTCAGGGAAATATTCCAGCACCTCCTCCACCTCCTCCAGTAAATCAGGATTATCCTATACCTCCTCCGGGTTACTACCCTCCACCTTATTATGCTCCTCCGCCAGCAGATGTTCCTTCTGGTGCTTACCCTTATCCGTATTACTACCCTCCAGCATGGGGTCATGGTCCAGCTTAGGTAGCTCCTATAGTTAATGAAGATAATATTTCCAAAGGAATGAAAGAAAGAAGAGCTGTTGAGTTTGATGGGAAGAAGGATCCCATTGTAGCTAGAAATTTCTTGGACATGATTGAGAAGGCTTTTGAGTTGATGAGATTAACTGATGAACAGAAATGCCACCATGTGTATCAACTTTTGACTGAGCAAGCTGATAAATGGTGGAAGAGTGTAAGAGGTAAATTCTCAAAGACTAATGTGTTTCCTTCATGGATATTATGTTGAGTTGGATCATGGAGATCCTATGTTATGATAATATTTTCAGTTTAGATTTTTCCTTGTATTTGGAGGATTAGTCCATATTACAGGGGAAACTCTGCCAGTTTCAGGTCTCCGTCTCACCCCTACCTTACCTAAGGGGACGGGTGTGACACAGATACTGGAGAGGTACTGCCCCGCATACTAGTATCCCGGACATACTAAGTATACAAGACCCCTACATTCTACTCACTGCAGTCACTGACTCCCTAGACCACGCTCTGATACCATCTTTGTAACATCCCCGATCAGGGAGATGCTACTGGCAGGGGATAGACCGTACTAACCCAATGAGCCTCTGACTCGGATATCTGTTATCCAATCTCTGATATTGTTTTCTCTAATATATCTATATTTAGTATGCATGGGACCATAGCCCAACTCAACAACATAAAATGATTTTATTACTCATAACTGTGTACTCAAATATACTTCTCTTTACAACACTTTAATGGACACTTATAATGACTTATACAACACTAATGTATGCATGCAACTTTACTTTGACTCTGACTGGACTCTGATGCTCTCTAACTCTGAAGTGGTGGACTCCAAACCCTAGTGACTGCATCAGTATCCGTCCTTCCGAGCTCGTCCTCTAAGAAAACCTGCAACCATAGAAACTGGGAGTATGGGGGTTAGATCGTTATTCGATCTAAGTGAGTGGACATGAAAACTGAAATACTCAAATCAAAACATTAGGTTTTTAAAACTAAAGTTTCATAAAATCACTTCATATGAAATCTCTTTTCTGAAAACTCCGTCTGAAATCTCTTTAATAAAACTTTTCTTTCTGAAAACTACTTTTAAAATACTGGTTTCTGAAAGCTATTTCAAAAATCTAGTTTTTGAAAACTGCATTTCTGAAAATCTGATAACTGTAAGCTACTATGTATCTGAAAACCTTGACGTATGAGGGCGTTACGTATCACCATCCCCCCATACGCCTAATTGTAGCCAGCAGTGCAAATCCATGACTTTGGGGCGTTACGTATCGCCGTCCCCCCAAAGCATGCCACTACTGTCTCTGAAACTGGTGGTCTTGGGGGGTTACGTATCGCCGTCCCCCAAGCCACAAACTAGAACTGGGGTGCAGATCTATGCTACCACCAAAGCTCTGAAACTAGGGTCTAGGTCTGTTACGTATCGTCGTCCCCTAGCCCTGCTCTACGATCTGAGGGCGTTACGTATCGTCGTCCCATCAGTCCTCTACATGTGCACATGTCTCTGTCCATCAATTCCAATCTGTATAAAGTTACATACTAGGGTGGGTTTTTCCCTCATGTCCTGAAAAACGTGAAGCTCAAACTGAAAACATCACTTTACTAAAACATTTCTCAAAACATGCTAAATCATATATGATATAAAAACAAACTCGGCTAACGCCCTAATTACAGAAAAAGTAAGTCGGATACTGAAAACTTATATAAAAAAAAACAACTTAGGGAAAAGTGTGTCTATCACTGTTTTGGAATCTGGCCGGCATTACTCGCTCGCTGAAGGAATTCTTGTTTCTGCGATAATCTAAAACTGACAATCTTGGTTAGAACTGGGCTGGGGACCATATTTCGCAGTAAACTAAATTCGTCCATTCAAATACTTATATCATTTCAAAGCGTATTATTTTATATCATGATGTACTGTGTAATTATAGACTGATACGAGACCCATAGGGCGGCCTCTAACACGCTGGGGTGGAACTTGAACGGTTTAAAATCAATTTGGCGAAATTTTATGTCTTCGCGTCGCGACGCAAAGGTCTTACGCGTCACGACGCGCGTCATTCAGAAGCTTCCCGTGAATTCCAGCACGCGTCGCGATACGAGCTCTTCCTGTGTCGCGACGCAGACCTGATTCCCAGGTTTCTGCATTTCTTTCCTCATGCGATTTTTACCCAAATGCATCCCCAATGCATATGTAATCAATCCAATACACCATCTATCACATTACATCAACTCCGCACATACTAAACTACCATTTTATCATCATTAACTACTCATTTAATCACAAATCCATTATTCTTAAATCAAACTTTAAACTTTTCCAACTCAAACACTTAACTCCATAACTCATTTCTTTACTAATTAACCACTAATATGCAACACATAACATGCCACTACAACTACCATAACATCAATTTGAAAAAATCTCATAACTTGAAATTTGGGTTTAGTTTCTTTACCTTATTTTTGTTGGATTCTCAACGCTTCCATAAGTTCCATGGATGCCAAAGCTTCTTTGCTTCTTCCTCTCTTCTCTTCTTTCTTTCTTTCCTTCTTTCTTTCCTTTTCTTCTTTCTTCTTTCTTCTTCTCTCTTTTCTTCCTTTCCTCTACCTCTCGGCTTCTTCTTCTTTTTTTTTCTTTTTAATTTTTGTGAAATAGTGAATAGTTAGTCCTTTATATAGTGGGGTTGTATGATAATTGGAAGGTTGGGGAAAAGTGTGGAAGTGTGTAGAAAATTTGAGATTTTTACATTTGACCCCGAAATCACTATTCATCCAAAATTTTGACCTGTGTTTTTGACCTATTTCTGATCAGAGTTTGGAAAAATGTTCAACGCAGGAGTTGTAGGTCTCGATCTCCGTTTTCCGACGATATAAAGTTCATAAAAATCGGAGTTCTTATGAAAAGGTTACACCTCAAATACCACAGGCTGTCCAAATGTGGATATTGTACAGTCTCGACCCGAGACTTCGAGGGATTTACAGATTGTCCCCAAAGTCATTCCATAAGTATATTTGAGTCTCAACATAATTTATTTTATGTTTCTTCGTCCCGTACGTAATAGTACCACTGTATGCAGTTGTAAAAACTACCGGTCGTTACAAAAAAAATGGTTTATCTTTTCAACCTGAGCTACAAGTGGGGAAGGAAAACAAGATTAAAAATTTAACACCACGGGTCTTATGACAAGTCCTGTACAAATCTCTCAAGTGATCGGGAACCGACCAGCTTGCTCTCTTTATCCCAAGTTTAGAAGCTCTTAGCTCTTTTACAAGTAGTGAGATACGAAAAAATGCTAACCTCTGAATCTAAATCTTCATCCCTTTTATATAGGCTCCCAAATCCGTTATTCCACCAACCTATGACGTTAGCCGTCATCAACAGGCCATCCTTATCTCATGCTCTTTTTCCCTAACCACTCAACAAATATTCATACTGACACCTGACTAAACTACCTCCTGTCAGATTAAAACCCATCACTTCAATCTTTTAGTCACTGCTACACACTTTGTCGATATGACAACCTGCAGTTCAACTACTCTGGTACTATTTCGTCTAGAAGGGTCTCTTCCCAATAAGATCCATTGACCAACTTTCGTCACATCAGTCTTCTAGAAGTTCAAACTTCCAAGTAGGGCATACGTCATATGCCTTCAAACACAAAATATCTCGTGGTCTCAGCTCTATTCTTCGGGTCGGCATACCGAGACGGATGATGCTTGGTAAAACTTCCTCCCACTTCCTCAATCAGGTCGAATCGGTATCATAGACCATCTCGGGTCGGCTTCTAAAAATATTCAAATGCTGCCAAATCTAGCACCTCCTCTTTAGGTCGGGTCTGTACCCCTACTTGCTTCATCATCAGCAGGTTATGCCATCGAGAGAACTCCTATGTATAGTGGGGTCGGGCCCTCTGTCTGATTTCAGCCTCTCCAGACTCTTGGACCTTCATCATCCTCTTTTGACCAAGTACAAATCTCATTGCACCCCTTCTCAGTATTTGAACTTTCTCGTGGTGAAAAACTACCATCAATAATATATGAATAACATAGGAGAGAATGACTTCTCATAACTGAAGTAGATGAATTCTATATTTTGTGTTTACAATTTCCTTTTTACCAATTATTATTTAACAATTTGTCTTTTTTTGTTGGCTGTTCTCTCTTTTGGTCCTTTTCGACTGAAATTTAGGGTATTGACTTACAAACAAAAGCTGATGAATTCAACATTTTTGGTCGGCATCTGCCCGTGATTTTGGAAGTATCTTTCATATCGTGTGTGATTTGTAAAAAAGCACTTTCAACCACTTCATTAAAAGTTGTTTTATTTTTTAAATTTTTTTTTTTTTTTTTCCAAACAGAACCCTTGGCTCATGCCTATGTATTACTGAACTCATCCTGATACAAAGTTAGGAGTTCAAAATTTCATCAGCAATGAAATGCCTTTCTGATTGTGCTGTTATAGAATCAAATCACTTTTGAAATTTCACCTATTTTAGATTTCAGTCAATTGTTTCCTTCTTCAATTTCAAATTTTGCTTCTTTAGTTTTGTTGCTACTTAAAAAATTGATTTTAAATTCATATGTATTCATGGTGGGATCAAACCACTTTAATTTTATGGTCGATATCACGAAATAAAGTAGACTCCCCCAAGAGTTCTATTTATCATATTCATAATCGACTCTTTCAGTTGGTATGGTGATAGGTTATCTACAAAAGATCGATCTATTACTACATAAAATCCTCTATATTTGAACTTTAGAGACTTCAATTCTAGTGAAAATTTATACAATTACATTAAAAACTAGCAAAAACTACCACAGTTCTACATCTGAATTATATCTACCTCAGTCATACTCGAATAAAAAGATGAAATAAACTACAAACAAAAAAGAAATATAAAAGAACGACTTGAATCAACCATGATTGATTATTTGAGAGCAATCCCAAAGATGCACTTATTCATTTGGGTAAATTTTTTTTTAAAAAAAAAAAAAAAAAAAAAAAAAAGAAGAAAGAATCTAGATCATGTTTATTAGATTAAAAGAGTTGATCATTGCCATGGACACAAATGTACCAAGCTTAGTATCCTGCAGAATCAAGTGCATCAAACGGCCTGAGCTAATTTACATGTACAGAAGTCTCCAGCGTGAATCAGAGTTAAATACATAGTTTGATGGGGAAAATGATGCTAACAGCGGCGAAGCTGTCTTAACAACCACTTTTTCCGTTGATTAACATCCATTTCAATGAAGATCCTGGCGTTTTTCTCATCTTCTAGGAGTTGAATGGCTTCCAAGAAGAGCTCATCATCATCCATGCCCGGTACAGTTTGAAGCGCATCAACAATGCTTTCGATGGAGTTGTAATCTCTCTGCTCTTTAGTACTCGCCCGTGTCCCCATGGAATATGGCTTCTCATCAAGGGTTTCAAGTATCTCTTCCTTGACAGGTCTTTGGACCTTTCTTGAATAAGCCGATGCTGGTGAAGTTGCAGACTTTCGCTTTTTCCTCGATAAATCGAACTCTGCAGCTGGAGTTTGCAAGTTCATAAAGATATAATCTTCATTCTCACTTTTCACACCAACCCCACTTAATCTTCCGTTCATATTTCTGTAACCAAATATCATGCGCAAATCATCATAAATACGAAGGCTGCTCTCTCTGAATGCAAGCGCATCTGCATGCTCCTGCAAAACATTGCATGTGAACGTTTATCAGGACCAATAGTGACCACTTATTGTGTGGATCTACTCAGGCATTTGGTGGTTATATTCATTCACTTGCTAGCGGAAACAATAATCATTTCATCAACAAGCATTATCATGGTGTTAAATTATTTTCTTTTTGGAACATTATTGGTGATTGTTGTCCGAAACCCCACCCACCATGTCATCTTAGGCAATACCCAATATCCAGAGGAAAGAAATTCACCTGGATGTAAGATTCCCATACATCATTATCGTCAATTACAGTTTGCTGAATGTCATCCCACACAAAGCCATTCCTACTTAGAAAGTCGGTGATGTTGTTATATTCTTCCATCAAGCTAAAATACAGTTCTTCCAATACCCTTTTGTCAAAGAGAAGTCCAAAATTTACATTAAACGATGTGATCATCCAGGCCCAAGCTTGATCATTAAATCTATGACCAATCTTATTCCCCACATGCACCTGCTCTAACATAAGGTCAAGAAAATATCGTTCCATTGGATTTGTCCAACGCAACCTTGCAGAATCACCACTAATAGGTGATAGGTCATCCTCTTCACCTGCAAATTGCAAAGAACTATTAACATGATAGTTGTATCATGGCTTCAAATGATGTAAAGAAAAAAATAAAAATTTTCAAATTGAATTACCTAACAATCAAATAAATCCATTTTTCTGCTATATGGAACCATATATGTTCTGTTCCATTTTGTTTACACAATAGTTTAAGAATTTTGTCCTTATTTTTGAATATACAAAGAGCTTTCAGATAAGATAACAGGCTTGTTAACACCCTAACCATGCAACAATATTTTTCAAAATGAACAGAATTATGACTTTCCAAGCAAAGCAAACTAACCAATTGGTTAAAGCTCAATATATTCTTTCTTTTGAAAATTTTCACAGCTCATTTTCAGGCTTGAAGTTACAAAACTTATGTGTCATCGATTATTGGCAACAAGCTTTTCCACACGTAAAAGAAAACCCTAAGGGAGAGACACATACCAATTTCTACTCCAAGGGGATGGTCCTCAGTGTCCATAGAGTAACTAATTAGCCCAGTGTCAATGCTTGTATTTCCATATATTAAGAACAAATCATTGAAATTTGGGAGAGTTCTATTGTGGTATGCTCGGGCTTCAGGGTATTCCTGCACAGTCCACAGTGAGCTACCTGGGAATCAAAAATGTTATTCACTGGAGAGATATAAGAAAGGCACCTGGATACAAGCATCCCAGAGATCATGATGAGCAATTAGCATTTGCTGCATCTCATCCCAAACGAACCCACTCTGGTCAAGTAAAATTTTCATGTCATTGAATCGCTTCTTCAAGTTCATGAAACGGCTTTTTAAGACATCTTTATTATGTTGAGACCCAAATTCTTCTCTAAACTTTGCAACCATGTCAGCCCAGGCTTGTTTACTGAACTTCTGATCAATCATACCCCCACGACGAACTTGCTCCAACATTAGATCAATAAAATAACGGTCCATTGGCGGCGTCCAATCAGTCCTTGAGCAGCAGTTATTTTCAGGTTTAATTCCTTCAACAAATTTGAAAGATAGTATACATTGAAAAAAGTCTTCCATATCATACAAATGAAAACACATGATGCAATCTCATTCAATGTGGGCACAACAATCTTACAAAAAATTTCACTATCGGAAATCAAAGTTGCTAATTTTTAGGTAGTGAGAAACAAAACCTTTAAATAATGAAACTTTGCAATAACCAAAAACAACGAAAACTCACCATGACCATTACAAGAAATATTTTGATTTGATCGGTTGAACATTCCATCAGAAGTTGGAGACCCATAAATCAAGCACAAATCATTATAATTTGGCGTGGGTTTGGTTCGATATGATTCCGCATCTGGGTGTTCCTACATGCAGCATATGTTATTCCTCTGAAATAGATAAGACTTGTAAGGCTCAAATAATAAGCACTGTACCTTGATATAAGCAGCCCAAACACCACTGTATGCTTTCACCATCTGTCTTCTTTCATCCCAAGAAAACCCTCTCTGTGCAAGAAGATTTTTCATATCATTGTATATCTTCCCTAAACTTTTATGTTGAATCCTCAAAAGATCTTTGTCATACTGTAATCCAAATCTTTCAACAAACGATACAGCCATATCTATCCATGCTTCATTGATGAAAGTGTAACCAATCTTATTCCCTTTATGCACTTGCTCTAACATAAGGTCAATAAAATAGCGGTCCATCAATGGCGTCCAATCTGTCCTTGAAAAATCACTATCTGCAGCACATTGTAGTTCCTCTCCTACAAATTAAAGAAAATCTTCATGTTGGCAATTTAAAAGAATATACAGCTAGGGTTGAACTACATGCCTCTCCCACAAATAAGACAGTATCCAAAATTTTGCAACCTATAATTCCCAACTTGATGATATAAATGAACTCCACCTGTTTTGGCTAGTGCAATATTATCCTTCAGAATTTTATCTTGGTGCATGCCAACTGCAGGTCCTCTATTGCTTTCATTTGCATATATCAAGTCTAAATCTCGATAGTTCAGAAGCATCCTCTTTCTGTATGAATGTGCATGTGGGTGTGCCTAAATCCACAACAGCAGGCAAAAAATATTATAAACAGTGAACTTTCTCATCGAATGGAAATGGTATCATACCTTGATATAGTTGTCCCAAATATTATCATCAGCCACTATCATCTGTTGTTTTTCATCCCATGAGAATCCTCTTTGATCAAGTTGAGACTTGATGTCAGCATAATACTTGAACAGTTTAGTATATCGACGTTTTAAAAACTTTTTCTGATATTGCAAACCAAATCGTGAATTGAACAAGAAGAGCATATCTTTCCATGCTTGTTTAGTGAATGTATTTTTTCTCTTACTGCCCTTTCTTAGTTGATCCAGCATCAGCTCAACAAAATATTGGTCCATTTCTGGCGTCCAATCTGCTTTGGTTGGCTCCAGACATTCGGGGGCAATGTTGCCTATTTCAACCCCTGAAATAAAAATTAAAAATTAAAAAGTGATGCCTATTGAAACTTGCAATCATTAGTTCACATGTTAAAAAAAAAACCTAATGCACTTAGCTCCTAGCTAGTTTATTTTACAAGAATTAATTTATATAATAAACTTATATTAATATTCTATAAACTAAAATGAACAACAATGGCGATATAATAACAATTCCACGCATCTCATTGAATAAGACAAGTTTAAGAGTGTCTTGCTATCTCATAATGGGATTACAAGTGACTTTTTCTTGCTATATGCTTAATCTTTAAAACTAAAAAAAAATAGAGTTTTCTTGAAGCAGCCAAGACAACATCCAAATTGGTTCCCTATAGACCAAAACAAAGAAGATGCATTACAATGCAACCACACATGCAACCTTATTTAGGATACGAAAATAGAAATAAAACACACCAGTAATCACTGTTTGAACTTCATCATCTAAGTCTATATCATGACTTGAACGGCTGTATCTTCCATCGGCTTGTGTATATCCATATATCAAGCACATATCATCAAAGTACATCAATGCTCTATTTCTAAAGGCCTGAGCATCTGGATTAGCCTGCATATGCAAATATCAATTTACTACTCCAATAAAAGCGGAAATCAAAGAGCGTAATCTGAAGACAAAAACAACAAACCTTGATATAAGTATCCCAGGTATGGCCTTCGGCTATGACCATTTTACGTGTATCATCCCAATAAAATTCATTATGTTCAAGAAGAACCTTTACATCATTGTATTGCTTCCACAGAATTGAGTAATGACTTTTCAAAGCATCCCTATCATATCTAGTCCCGAATTTCGCATTAAACATAGTCATCATATCAGTCCAAGCTTGTTTGTTGAACGTATGGCCCAATCTATTCCCCCCACGCAGCTGGTCCAACATAAGATCAATGAAATATCGTTCCATTGCCGCCGTCCAACTTACCCTCGTCCGATCACTAGTTGTAGGGTTCTGGCTTCCCATTTTTTTCCCAGTTTCCCTTACATCATTTGAACCATACATCCACAAATTTCTCAGCAAATAAATGCAACAAATATCTAGCAACTTTTCCAACTACTCCTACAATCTGAGTCATAGAAACACCTCAAAATCCACGCATTACAAAAGTATAATCTAATTTTACAACTACTATACAAAAATCCAATCGTTTTCACTATCCACACAGGCATGCTACGCATTCAACTACAAGCCATAAAATAGCACTCAATTGACACAAACACAATTTACATAAATTAGAGGCATAAATATTGATCTTACAGATATATTTTTTTTTTCACAGCCTAACTTTTATGTGCATATTTACATACGACAACATGTATAATTAACAATATTTAAAATAATTTAAAATTAAACAAATCAGAGCTGAATTTCTACCTTAAGAAGTGCTCCCTGACTAAACTTTAAGGAAAATAATTCCAAATTAGATTCAAATGAAAACAACTGGAGGAGATTGATTGTTAAATTTTTAATTTTCTAATTTTAAATTTTAAATTTTTTACCTTTTCCGGTAACCAAGGAACGATTGGTTTATAGAGTGGGCGGGAGATTGGGGTATGGTACCTACCTTAGATGTCGGAGAAGAAGAAAAATGGGGACGTAGGGCTAAATTGTCAAAACGTCGTCGGACTTCGTTTACGTATCTGTTTGGTCACTCGGAGTAGCGTATGCCGGTCTGGAAATGGGATTATCCTGTTCAAGTATTGATTTGCAAGGACAATTGATTGATGGGTATGCGAAAGGTAATCTAGGTTGAAAATTGTTGATTGTAATAATAAAATTACAAGCTCTAAAAACGGATGGATTTATAAATGATATTTAATCCATATATTAAAGGTTATGTTGGATAGGACATATGTTTATGAAAGTTCGTATATCCTAGGTGGAATTTAACACAATAATCAAGACAAGTCTTAATTATTATTACTATTAATTTCTCAACAAGTACTCTTATTCTATGCAATTATAATTTGATCTCAAATATTAAATCATAAACACAGGATAAAGCTGTAAATAAATCAACACCACAAATCAACACTATAATTTTGGTAACGAAGTGGAAAACTCGTGCGAATAAAAAAAATCATTCCGGGTATCTCGGCTACCAACCCAAAATCCACTATATGAGAAAGACTTACAGCGATGGTAAAAGACCGATGGTAGCAACTCCACCGACTCTAATACCTCTAAACTGCAAGAACTCATCAAGCCCGCACACCATTGTTTTCTTCAGAATCTCTGAAGTTTCTGAGTGAATCAACTATGCCGCTCTGAATGTCGGAACTCCAACTGCCAATCTTCTTCCTTGAGAACTCTGAAGGGTTATGAAGTTGGGTTGTTAGTTTTGATGGTTTTTCAAAGTTCTATATCACCAGGAAACACGAAGACATGAGATTCAAAGAAGTCTTCAAAGTGATGAACAAGAAGGTTGAAAAGCTATGAAGGTTTGCAGTTTTGAGAGAATATCTTTTCAACACTGGGAAGGGGGCTTAATGTTTATTTTTAGGGTAAGAAGAGAGACTTCCCAATACCAAATTAGGTTAAAAACACGTCCAAAATAACTCAGATATGCACTGGCGTTCGAACGACACTCGAACGCGCCACGAACGCGTGCTCTCTGGAAAGGTTCGTTCCAACGCTTACTCGAACGCACCACGAACGTTTGCTCTCTGGAATATTTCGTTCGAACCCAACAGCGAACGTGCCAGTAACGCCACACGTTCGAACGCTTCAACGAACACAACACTAACGAATTTGATGCAGTTTTGCCAAATATCAGTCCAATTGCTCCAAGTTCTTCAAGACTCATTACAACTCAATTGAACTTATTTTGTTACGGACATTGCCAATAAAAATGGAAATAACAATCTCCCCATTTGGCATTCTGTGACAAAACACTACCTAAAACAAAGACTACAGTAAAAGACCCAAAAAGAAAAATAGCCAACTGCCAACCATCAAGACAATGACTTATTACAATAATACTCGATCTAATACCTAACAAAGTAGTCTTGAAATAAATGTCACCACAGCTACCAAATCTGCTTACCTGAAATATCCACAAACAGCAACATACAATGAACAGTACAGGGATTATAAAGAGCAGAGAAAGCAGCAATAAAACTCATGCATGTATACATAGATAGTAGATATCCTACTCCCTCTTAATCTTACTCCTCTTAAAACGGAGATATCAAATGGATATACTACAACTCTCATAAACTACTACTCTCTCATTTACTACTCTCTCTTTTTTTGTCACGAAATGACAAATGGTGAAGGTATCCGGATAAACAACACATGCAAGAGTATGTGTAAACATGACTTACTCCCCCTCACTAACAGCTCAACTAAGTTAGCAAAAAAATAACATATGGGAAGTAAACACTCATAAATATGCAAAGAAATATGTATGCAGAAACTTGAAGCATACACAGGCATACAATTAGGTAAAAACAAAAATCAACAAAGTTGAATGAAACAGCATTTTAAGCAAGTACAATGATACTCAGTTATTAATGACATAAAATAATATACATCACTATAGATTTTGCTAAATACTACACACATGCATATGGCATAAACATCAAAGCATAGCAAGTACTTGTGCGAAAAATAAGTGCATAACAAATCAAGGCTTAAGACCTTATTTTATGAGCGGGACACAGCCAAATAAATCCCATCTCTTAACAAACCAAGTCCACAAAAATATGTGTTTGTACGGGCCAAATTTAGACCCAAGGGTAAAATCATTTATTCATCTCAAACCCAGTACTAAGCAAAAGCCCAAAGACATTAACCCGGCCCATAAAATTTTACATTATTAAACTAAGACAAAACCATCAACTTAATGACAAACTACTTTTCCAGCAATATCAACTTCACATGCAAATTATTTTCCCTTCACCGAAAGTAGAGACATTGAGCATGTTACCGGCCCCTCTTTGTTAATTATAGCTAAAAAGCCAGCTCAAAAGGTGATATCATTAATCCTATAAATGGCAACATAATTCAGAGCAGAGGATTCATTCAAGTCTGAGCTCTAAAACTTGAGCTTTCAAGAACTTCCTACTCACGAAACACCGACCACCGCCCTCACGGCAACCCAAAGAAAGATAAGGTAATAACAAACCTTACTTTCACATTTTACTTATTTCATACTCATTTCATACTACTGACTTGAGCGTCGGAGTGCCCACGGCACCCACCACACCGGTGGGTAGTATACTCCTGCTCACTTTACCTTTGTTTTGCAGGATCGCTAGTGCCTCTAACCTATAAATTCTCGATTGTGGACCTCGGCCGAAATCCAGCATCCATAATTTAGCGCCCACCGTGGGGCCTTAGTGATTCATAGCAAACAAAGATCTCTCAGTCTACAAATCCGAAAGCACAGTCACTCATGGCTTCAAGCAGCGAGCAGACGCCAGATCCAATTGCAGCCCAAATAACTATGCTGCAAGAACGATTACGAACTTTGGAGGAGGAGAACCTGACCATGCGAAGCTCCAATATAAACCTTCGGAAGCAGTTGGAACTAATCTCTTCCACCTCTCAACATTGTGATTCTCCCGAGAATCCAAACAATGATACGGCTCCATCCAATCTTTTGGAGACATTCAATGATGTGGCAAATGATGATCCTTCCCCAGGCGACCATCCAAGAAATCATACAGGTGTGCCAATTTCTCCAGTCGATCAGGCTCAACAAGTCGCTTCCAACATGCGCAAAGAAATGTTAGAGTTCAAAAGAAACAATCTTGTCCAGCTTGCCAGGCGTCAAACTACCAATAAGGAAAAGTAGAGCTGGGACAATTTCTGACACACCATTTATTGAGACTATCACTTCCGTAGAATTACCAAGGAAGTTCAGTCCTCCAGATATGAAAATGTATGAAGGGTCGACTGACTCAGACGACCTCATCATCCATTACAAGTATAAGATGATGTCAACAGGCCTAACCTCTCGACAGTGGGAAGCTGGAATGTGCAGAGGATTTGGGGAAACATTGGCGGGTCCAGCCCTAACTTGGTTCATCAATCTCCCATACAGGTCTATTGGGTCATACCAACAGTTGGCAGACAAGTTTGTAGAGCATTTCGTAAGTTCTTGCAAGATTGAAAAGACTTCAGACGACCTTTACGCCATCCAACAAAGGAAATGAGAGTCTTTACGAAGCTACGTGGCTCGCTTCAATAAAGAAAGGATAATTATCCCTGACCTCCATCAACCTACTGCAGTAGAAGCATTTAGAAATGATTTGCTTTTAGAAAGTGGACTTTACAAGAAACTCACTAAATTTCGATGATACACGATGGATCAAGCCATGGCTGGGAAGAAGACAAGAGGAATAAAAGAAAGGAGAATTCTTCTAGTTTGCAATGCAATAGTACTCAAGATACTATTAAATGGCACAAAGAATTTCCCAACAAAGTACAACGGCCAACAGATAGGAAGAATCATCAAAAGATGCATCGACATTTCAACCAAGACTTCAAGCGTCAACCATTGCCATTCAGGCTACAATCAGATCCTTATGCATCCAAACGACCAAGAGAAGACAGCCTTTGTCACCAACATAGGCATTTATTGCTACAAAATGATGCCATTCGGCCTCAAAAATGCTGGAGCCACTTATCAACGGATGGTAAACAAAATGTTTTCTCAGCAAATTGGGAGAACAATGGAAGTCTACATAAATGACATGTTGGTGAAATCATTAAAAGCCGAACAACATCTATCACATTTGGAGCAGGCATTCGACACAATGAGGAGATATGGTATGAAATTGAATCCAACAAAATGTGCTTTTGGTGTCGCTTTAGGTAAATTTCTTGGATACATGGTCACGTGACGAGGGATAGAAGCCAATCCTAGTCAGATCAAATCCATACTCGACATTCTTTCTCCTACCAATCCAAAAGATGTCATGCGACTAGCTGGGAGAATTGCTGCACTTAATAGATTCATCTCCAAGTCAACCGACAAAAGTTTTCTATTCTTCTCCGCCTTAAAGAAAATAAAGAACTTTGAATGGACTACAGCCTGCGAGGAAGCATTGAAAGAACTCAAACGGTACTTGTCTTCTCCACATTTGTTATCGAAGCCACTCAACAACGAAAGGCTTTTTCTCTATTTAGGAGTTTCAGAGAAAATAGTAAGTGCAGTCCTGATCAAAGAAGAAGAGGGGACTCAGCTCTCAGTCTACTATGTAAGTAAAACATTATTAGAGGCGGAGTCACGCTACCCTCTTATGGAAAAATTGGTACTGGCTTTGGTAACAGCAGCAAGAAAGCTACGATAATATTTTCAAGGGCACTCAATCACTATTTACACATCGTATCCAATGAGAAGCATTCTCCATAAGCCCGAGCTTTCAGGGAGACTGGCGAAATGGGCTGTGGAGCTTGGTGAACACGACATTACCTACCAATCACGAACCGCGATCAAATCACAAGCACTCACAGATTTTGTGGCTGATTTCAGTCCCAGTCTACAGGCACCATCTGAACAAGAAATCGATTGCATTCATCCTTCGACCACATAGAAGCTTGCAGTCGACGGATCAAGCAATAAACATGGGTGCGGCTTAGGGATTGTGATTACCACTCCCGAAGGCGATGTGTTGAAATAGGCAGTCAAGTGCAGCTTCAGAGTCTCCAATAATGAAGCCGAGTACGAAGCCCTCATAGCCGGCCTAAACTTGGCCCAAGAGCTTGGAGCCAAAAAGGTCGAAGTAAAATCAGATTCCCAATTAATTGTCAATCAATTCCAGGGTTCATATCAAGCTAGAGATTCACAGATGGCTTCTTATCTACAAAAGGTGAAGGAACTCCTGTCGACATTTGAGCAATTAACCATTTGTCAAGTCCCCATAAATGAAAATACGCACGCAGACGCTTTAGCTACACTGGGTTCGACAATGGAAGGAGGGAAAATCCAATCCATCCCAATTGTTTATTTGCAGTGGCCAGCAGTTTGGGAAAGTAAAGTCAAGGAAGTTACCACAATCACATCAGGTGACTCATGGTTGACTCCAATTGTAAAATATTTACAAAGTGGCATGCTACTAGAAGATAAAATGGAGGCTCGAAAGATTCAACGACAGGCTGCCAGATTCACACTACATGATGGGGAACTTTTAAAGAGGACTATATCTGGTCCCTACCTTAAATGTCTTACTCCAGAGGAAGCCCAGTACATATTAGCCGAGCTTCAGGAACGGGAATGCGGAAACCATTCAGGTGGAAGAAGCTTAGCGTGCCGAGCCCACACGACATGATACTATTGGCCTTCTATGCTGGCAGATTCGGTTGAATTCACCCGTAGGTGCGAGAAATGTCAAAGATTTGCCCCCGTCTCACACTTACCACCAGAGAAGCTCAAGCCGATTTTGTCACATTGGCCTTTCATGAAATGGGGAATGGACATCGTTGGAAAGCTCCCTACCGCCCCGGGACAATGAGTCTACATCATTGTCCTTACAGATTACTATTCAAAATGGATCGAAGCAGAAGCCTTTGCCAAGATACGAGAAAGAGAAGTGCAAAACTTCATTTGGAAAAACATCATTTGTCGATTCGGATTGCCAATAGAAATTATAACTGACAACGGATCCCAATTCATCAGCTACCGTTTCCAAGACTTCTGCAAGAATTGGGGAATCAAATTAAACTTCTCAACCCCCCGTTTTCCTCAAGCCAATGGTCTAGCTGAATAGTCTAACAAAACGATCATGAACACAATGAAGAAACGATTGGAGAAATCAAAAGGAGCGTGGGCAGATGAACTTACAAGAGTCTTGTGGTCCTACAGAACTACCGCTCGTTCTTCGACTGGACAAACCCCATTCTCACTTGCGTTTGTGTGCGAAGCAGTGATTCCAGCCGAAGGAGTTGTTCCAACTCCTCGTTACCAATGGCTCGAAGAAGACACAAATCAACAACTAATGAGTTACAGCCTTGATACGGTTGATGAATTAAGAGAACAAGCCTTCATACGACTTGCTGCTCATCAACAAAGAATAGCCAAATATTTCAACAAAAATATCATGTGCAGAACATTTAAAGAATGAGACTGGGGCTTACGTAAAGTTTTTCAGAATACCAAAGAAATCAAATATGGAAAGCTAGGACCAAACTGGGAAGGCCCATACGTCATTACGAAGATCGTTGGGCAAGGTGCCTACAAGTTGGAAACGACAGAAGGAAGGCCAATTCAGAATAGCTGGAATGCAATTCATCTCAAACGATTCTACCGGTAATTATAATTTTTCCTCTGTCATAAGCCACTCGGCTAGTGAATTGTTTGATAATAAGAAATATTGTGTGTTATCTTGTTAGATAAATTATTAGCATTCTGAAATCAATATGACAAAGCAAAAATGAAAAAAACTTAGATATTGACCAAAAAGGAAACACTATCATTCAAGTTTCACGGTTTCCATTACAAAAAAAAATAATAACAAAATCAAAAGTTACAATTGCATATTTATTCTATAGGCATCTCAGACGCCGGGACTTCAGAAGTAGGCAGAACATCTTCGGGTGGACCTTTGGAAGTTTGAATGGGAATAGAGGAGATTGGGCCAGTTTCATTCAATCCAGGATCTTCAACTGCTTCAGCATGTTTCTCCGCAGTAACCATTTCTTCTTCAGTATTCCCAATGACCACTTGTTATTCAACTACCTCCTTCGAAAGCACTTCTCCCCCCTTCTCTTCTTCCCCACCTTCGCTTGTAAGGGATAGCCCAACAATCAGCCTCTCATATTCTTGGATCCATTTCTTCGATTTCCAGGCGACATGCTGACCAGCTAGATACTCCTCCATTAGATTGCTCATCTTTTTCATCATTGATTCAAATGCAACCATTTCAAGTTGCTCGAGCAATTCGGCTTTCTCCTTCGTCAAGCTCTCCACACTTTCTTTGTACGCTTTGTTTGTAGCCTCAAACACCTCCTTCTCAAATTTCAGTGTCGCATGAGTCTCCCTCAATTCCTTTTCAACTTTTCTTAACTTCATTTCAGAAGCATCAAAATTTGTTTTCAATTCAGCAAAGTCTTTTTTTGACAGATGTGTTCTCTTTTTTCTAAATCCCTCATCCTCATTTGGCTCAACTCAACATACTCTTGCATAAAGAGGCCACACTCCATGACCTGAAACGAACTTCACTATATTTCTTCCATTCGACATATAAAGATAAATATATACATTTCCAAATATGAGTACCTAGAAACTGAGAGCCACAATCTTCTTGCTTGTTTCGGTTGGCCCCAGTTCAATCAACTGTTGCTCGTCTTCTTCAAGTAAGAGAGGCTTAATGAATTTAGATAGGCTGGAAGGATCCGAAATTACAGTGGACCCGTGAGGAATCCTCACTATAAAAACTTCTGCGTCTTCCTCCACTTCTACTATTGCCTTCATCTTTTTTGAGGAAGCAGAGACCTTCTCAATCGGCTGTGTCATTGATTCGGGAACATCAATCGGAACAACTTCTATTGGTTTTGGGATTTCCACTTCAGTGGCTTCCGGTTTCTTCCCTTTGATTTTCTTAATCTTCCTCCGGCTCCTCATTTCATCGTGTTTTCTCACATTAAATGGACCCGACATCATTTCAGCTGCGCATAAAAATTCTTCAGGGGTCAGCGGTTTTAAAAACAGCAGCTCTCCAAATGTAACCTCAATCGCCCAAGTACACAATATCACGGCCAAAATATGCTTACTCAAAACCAATGGGGTACCTTCTGAATCAAACACTTCTTTCCACATCAGAGTTAACTTCAGTCTCATCTCTTCTAAAGCAGCTCTCCAAATCGAAGCTCCCAGAGAGTACTACAAGTTGGCAGTGACGGATTTTCCATTCCGCGTATGGTTGCACGTGAATTGAGAGAAGAAGATTCAGATGAATAGTGATCCATGATGAACAGTAACTCCGATCAGAATTTCGTCGATTCCAGCGTGTTCGTGGGATCGTTTGGAGTTCGTATATGGCCTCGAAATCTCGGTAAGACCTCTCGGTAAAAATCCACAAATTTCAAGTTTTGTGTTAAATGTTCGGATGCATCCAATAGTTACGTAGAGTAACGTAATGATATAGAATAAATTGTTTGAGTATTAGTATATTGAATATGAGCATTTGGTAGAATCCAAATGAAAACGGAACGAGTTTTATCGATCCGATAGAATATGTAAGTTTCCGGTAAAAGTGAATTTTGCTTATAAGGATGTGTTTCGGTTTTGATGATAGTTGTGAGTTATTTATGATATTACGAACATGTTTGGATAAATCTGGGTAGGTTCGGAGGGTTCGGGACCCCTTCCGTAGCGTTTGCGGAAACCTTTTTCTAAAGATTTTTCCAAAAACGTGTAAACTGAGAATTTAAGTTAACCGGCTATTTGGATTAGTTATAATTATGTGTTTTAAGAGTAATGGAACTGAAAACATTGAAAATGAATTGATTTGGTTGTTCCGGAAAGTTTCGGGATTTTATCGTAGTTTTGTCGAGAATTCCGTAAGTCGTATTTCTGAGGGCATTTCGCCATTTGTTTTGACAGATGTGACAAGGACCTGGAGTGCTCGTGAAGCCAGGTAAGTAACCCATGCGATGAGTACTTGAATGTTGATTCATGTTTAATATGTATATAAATGGTTCGAAGTGTTTAGGATAAAATGAGAATGGTAGGAGATGGTTTTGAGAATGGAGTTCAGGGTTATGAATAGTTAATCGACCACTACAGATACATATTTTGCTATTGATATGATATGAAGAGAGATATATGATGAGTTTAGTGTTATATATGTATGGATGTATGTAAGTACATGAACCTGTAATGATAGGTATTTGTATATGTGAATGAATATGTATATGTATAAGTATATGTTCATGTAATTATATACGTATGAAATGATAAGATAAGTATGATTTAAGTGTATAAGATTGGTAAAGAAAATAAGTTACGATTTTCAGATTTGTATTGGCACGTGCGGGAGTGCGTTATTGGGATAGGTTTGTTATTAACTAATGCAAACGATTTAGCTGTATAGAGATTGAGTTGGTATAAATTAAGCCTTTACTGAGTAATAGAATTACGTGATTGATAAGATATTTGGTAAGATATTGTATCAATGTTTTCAGATAAGAATTATGAAAATGGATTATATTTGATTGATAAGTAAATGAGATGATAACTATTAAAGATTATGGTATTTGAATTCGAAATAATGCGTAGATTTATATGTGTGATATATATACGTATATGTATGACTAAGCATATGATAAAACAATGTATGATTTTTATTCTCCGTTTGATGTCGTATCTGATTGTTTGTATGAACTTGCGATTGAAAAGAGAAAAATGATTGATAGATTTTGGGTTCTTGTTCCTTTCGGAACCTAATGATGTATGAGATTGCTTGCACAATAGTGTGTATTCGGTATATGAATATGTAAGGGTATTGATTGGTGATTTGAGGTGTATTAATCAGCACATATATTTGATTATGATTTATTATTATATACTTGAGCAATTCGAGAGGGTATGTATGATGTTATTATCGGTTATACTACATTCTATATGTTCGAATATAGGTATATGATGGTGCTAATGTTGAGAGCGTCCTAGGTATGTACATTTGTTAGATATTTGAGTATATGCAATTGTTAAGTTTGGACTTGTATATATGTAAGCTCTAGTATAGAAAGTATTTGTAAATAAGGGCAAAGGTAAATAAAGATTTTAAAATTTGATGTATAATATTATTATGTGATAGATTTAAGAGTTGGTACAGGAGACGTTCTTAGAATCATAAATGCATATATAGTTAAGAAATGGTTTTGATATGTGAACGAAACAGAATAAAGATTAGTTGATAATTGGAAGAATTCCGCATATGTGTAACAATCAGTAGGCATTTGGGTATTGAGTTCGTATGGATGGTTAGTTACGGACCGATAAAATTCAAGGGATTGTTAGGAAATTGGTAAAATCAGGATAAATAGGGGTTCTGATCTCATAATGATTTGATGGTTCATAGATATATATATATATTAGATATTGAATGTTATTACATGTTTGACTTTTATGTTTCAGTTGTGCATGGTTACTTACTGTGTTTTTATAACTCACACCAAACCAGTTGCTAGTTTTGCAGGTTGGCTCCTAGATTGGTCAACCACTACAACTTTAGAAGTCATGCTCGAGACGTGGATCATCCAAGCTGCAGTCACCCTCGCAAGTGTCCTAGAAAGTGTTTAGAGGCATATGAGTTGTGATTGATGTTCTGTTGTTTTCGTGCTGAGCACATGAATTGTATTTAATAAGTTAAAGTTTTAATTGTTTATGATGTTCTGGGCAGAGCCCTTGAGTGTTGATAGATGATATGGGTACGGAGCCCTTAGGTAATGTTTTTGATGTGTTGGTGTGGACCTGAGGTCCATTTTGATATATGATGTTTATTTTACAATCGCTTTGGTGCTGGACTGAGATCCAGGTTGTCCGATTTTAGGATACATCATGTCAAATTTTCATAAATTTAGAGGCTTATGGAGATGGGACAATCTTGTCTCCTGCTGGTAGCATTCTGCTTCTGGCGTGGTGTTACAGTTGTGGTATCAGAGAAAAGATTAGGGTGTCGGTGACTGCTGCTATAGGGTATCCGATCGTCTAAGTAAGTTTTCTGTTATGTATAGAGAATATAAGTCATATGTTTGTTAATTGATTTGATTAATCTTATATGGTATGATGTGCTATGATTTTGATTGATATTGATGATTCGGGTTATCGATACATGTTTGTATGATATTAATATATGTATGCGTATAGGTACCTTAAGTTGAAAGTATGTTGTTCATATAAGTATATATATATAGGTAAGTAATGTGAATTTGAGGTGTTTTGAGGTATGAGAGATTCTATGACGTTGATAGTCTGAATTGTGAACTGATATTTTGAACAATGTTTGAAAACTTGGTATTTGATTTTTGGCATAAAAGAGTTTTGAAAAGGAAAAAAAAAAGAAATAAAGTTTTCAGAGGTTTTGATTTTGATTATAAAGGATAAAGAAAGTGTTTCCGCCTCGATGCTTGATTAAAGTTTTCATGTTTTTAGATTTATCGATATGTTTCTATCTCGGTGCTCGAAAATGATTTTGATGTTTTTAAACTGTAAAACCTATTTCCGCCGAGACGCTCGAAAATCTGTTTCCCCCACGATGCTTGATGATTTATGTTTTAACCCTTCGTGGTGCTCGTATATGTTTTGTTCCAGATTGGCCCCCAGGGTGCTCGTTATGGGTCCAGACCATCAGAAAATGGTTGGCCCACTACCCTGTCGACATGGTCCGTACATTGTCCGGTCTATGCGCGACTGAGCAGCGGATGATCGGTATGTATTTTGGAAACTTTGCATCAAAGATTTATTTTTAATTTACACATATTTATGTTTTGGAGGGAAATGATTTCAAAAGAATTACATTTTGATTTGATGTATTTCGGTATTATTTTTGATATTATATGATATGATATGATATGTTTCCGTCACGGTGCTTGATGTTTTATATTTTTGACCCACCGTGATGCTCGTATAGGGGTTTGCCCAACTACGGTGGGCCGACCCGACCCTCTGTCGACAGAGGATAGGTTCATTTATTGTCCGATCTGTGCGCGCGATTCGGGCATTGGGCGCTCGTTTATGTTTCGTCCAGTGAGTTATGATGGATGCTCGATATGGATTTACGATGATGGATTTTGAAATTAATTTTTGTATACAGTAAAAGAGTTTTTCAAATGTATTTTCGAAATGGTTTTTGAAAGAGATCGTTTTACGTTTTCCATTTTAAATGATATCAGGAATTGACAGATTTCAGACTATCAACATCATAAGAGCACTATGATTATACGTCACTTTTGGTTGTGACGATAGATGTATTTGTTTGTATAAAAGATTATGTTTGTTACAAGAGTGCGTATGTAAGTTTATGGTTAGTCATAGATCTTTTGGGTATAGTGATAGTTATGTGTGCTATGTGGTCAGCCATACAAAGTTGTATGTGCGATGGGATATGTGTATGTAAACTTTAATTTCGATGTCATTTACATATATGATATAGAATAACATGGTTGAAATAAATGAGTTTCATTTTGTATTGTGGACAAAATAAATAGTATGAAATTCGTGTTAAGTTTTCGTTTTGATATTGTGTTAGATTGCATGTAAATAGTATGTACTATGTTCTTCCTTTCGGAGGTTGTATAGAATATGTGTTTGACTTTTTTTTCTGATGATGAAGGAGTGTGAAATGGTTTGAGCGTGTTTCTATGGATAAGTGTGAATTGAGATGATAAGTTTGATGTGTTATTGGTATAAAATATAAGATTCGATATGTTTCGTTTTGAAATAACATAGTTTGTATTGAAGTGTGAGTACGTGACTTTTGAAAAGGTGTAAGTGTGGTGATTTTCGAATACGGGCAAGATGGTAAATTACGTACGATCGGTTCTGAATGATTGGACATAAGGATGGAGAAATTTCGAGGATGAAATTTTTATGAGGGGAGGATGTAATATCCCGAGTTTTTCAGAACACTGTTGGAATGTTTCTGAATTAAAGATAAGTATTTGGAACGGAATGGTAATAAAAAAAAATCGGAGTTTATGTGTTGGAAAATAAGTGGGAATATTTTTAAGTGAAGTTTCGTCGCGTTGGAAAACGTGTGGTTTCGAAAACCGGTTACGCGATTTCTGTTTTCATCAATCTACGAGTAAAAGATTCTTGTTTCGGTTATAAAACTTTCAAACGAACTCCAATTGAGCTGATTCATGAACCATCAGACTCATTTTTCCGAGACGAACAACTTTCGCATTGAATAGTTTTCGAAATTTATAGCACAAGGGCTTCCAAAATATGAATTTTCCAGAAAGTTCCATGACGGGCCTGATTGTAATTTTTGGGGGCCATAATGTAAATTGATAAACTTCATTATAAATACACATTGTTTTTAGAAATTGCCAAAATGGCAAAGCCATTGCATATCCCCCACACACACCCCTCACGTCCCCAACGTGTTTGGGCTCCCATGGTCACGCCGGCGGCTTGCCGGCCACCGCTGGCCGGCGTGACCAGTCAGAGGGGTGCGCCGGCCAACCCTCCACCTTTTGGTGGCCGACGGCAGCCCCCAGATCGCCGGCACCGGTGAGAATGAAGAGGATTACGCACAGAAATGGGTTAGTCGATCCTGGTACCTCGCTTCGTTTCACGACCCGAGCCATCCGCCAAATCGAAGCTCTCGGAGAGTACTACAAGTTGGCAGTGATGGATTTTCCGTTCCATGCATGGTTGCACATGAATCGAGAGAAGAAGATTCAGATGAATATTGAACTACGATAAACAGTAACTCCGATCGGAATTTCGTCGATTCCAGCGTGTTCGTGGGATCGTTTGGAGTCCGTATATGGCCTCAAAATCTCGATAAGACCTCTCGGTAAAAATTCGCAAATTTTAAGTTTTGTGTTAAATGTTCGGATGCATCCAATAGTTTCGTAGAGTAACGTAATGATATATAATGAATTGTTTGAGTATTAGTATATTGAATATGAGCATTCGGTAGAATCCGAATGAAAATGGAACGAGTTTGATCAATCCGATAGAATATGTAAGTTTCCGGTAAAAGTGAATTTTGCTTACAAAAGATGTGTTTCAGTTTTGATGATAGTTATAAGTTATTTATGATATTACGAACATGTTTGGATAAATTCGGGTAGGTTCGAAGGGTTCAGGACCCTCCATAGCGTTTGCGAAAACCTTTTTCGGAAGATTTTTCTAAAAATACGTAAATCGAGAATTTAAGTTAACCGGCCATTTGGATTAGTTTATAATGATGTTTTAAGAGTAATGGAATTGAAAACATTGAAAATGAATTTGATTTGGTTGTTCTGGAAAGTTTCGGGATTTATCTTAGTTTAGTCGTGAATTCCGTAAGTCGTATTTCTAAGGGCATTTCGCCATTTGTTTTGACAGATGTGACTAGGACCTGGAGTGCTCGCGAAGTCAGGTAAGTAACCCATGCGATGAGTACTTGAATGTTTATTCATATTTAATATATATATATATATATATATATTATATATATATATATATATATATATAGTTTGAAGTGTTTAAGATAAAATGAGAATGGCATGAGATGGTTTTGAGAATGGAGTTCAAGGTTATGAATAGTTAATCGACCACTACAGGTACGTATTTTGGAATTGATATGATATGAAGAGAGATATGTGATGAGTTGAGTGTCTATGTATATGTATGGATGTATGTAAGTGCATGAACCTGTAATGATATGTATTTGTATATGTGAATGAATATGTATATGTATAAGTATATGTTCATATAATTATATACGTATGAAATGATAAGATAAATATGATTTAAGTGTATAAGATTGGTAAAGAAAATAAGTTACGATTTTCGGATTTGTATTGGCACGTGCATGAGTGCGTTATTAGGATAGATTTGTCATTGACTAATGCAAACGATTTAGCTGTATAGAGATTGAGTTGATATTAATTAAACATTTACTGAGTAATAGAAGTACGTGATTGATAGACTACGTATATGAATAGAAATGTATATTTGGTAAGATATTGTATTAATGTTTTCATTTAAGAATTCTGAAAACGGATTATGTTTGATTGATAAGTAAAGGAGATGATGACTATTAAAGATTATGATATTTGAATTCGAAATAATGTGTAAATTCATATGTGTGATATATATACGTATATGTATGACTAAGCATATGATAATGCAGTGTATGATTTTTATTCCCCATTTGATGTCGTATCTGATTGTTTGTATGAACTTGCGATTGAAAAGAGAAAAATGATTGATAGATTTTGGGTTCTTGTTCCTTTCGGAACCTAATGATGTATGAGATTGCTTGCACAATAGTGTGTATTCGGTATATGAATATGTAAGGGTACTGATTGATGATTTGAGGTGTATTAATCAGCACATATATTTTATTATGATTTATTATTATGTACTTGAATAATTCGAGAGGGTATGTATGATGTTATTATCGGTTATACTACATTCTCTCTGTTCGAATATAGGTATATGATGGTGCTAATGTTGAGAGCGTCCTAGGTATGTATATTTGTTAGATATTTGAGTATATGCAATTGTTAATTTTGGACTTGTATATATGTAAGCTTTAGTATAAAAAGTATTTGTAGATATGGGCAAAGGTAAATAAAGATTTTAAAATTTGATGTATAACATTATTAAGTGATAGATTTAAGAGTTGGTACAGAAGACGTTCTTATAAACATAAATGCATAAATAGTTATGAAATGGTTTTGATATGTGACCGAAAGAGAATAAAGATTAGTTGATAATTGGAAGAATTCCGCATATGTGTAACAATCAGTAGGCAATTGGGTATTGAGTTCGTATGGATGGTTAGTTACAGACTGATGAAAATTCAAGGGATTGTTAGGAAATTGTTAAAATCAGGATAAATAGGGGTTCTGATCTCATAATGATTTGTTGGTTAATAGATATATACATTAGATAGTGAATGTTATAACATGTTTTACTTTTATGTTTAAGTTGTGCATGGTTACTTACTGAGTTTTTATAACTCACACCAAACCAGTTGCTAGTTTTGCAGGTTGGCTCCTAGATTGGTCAACCACTACAGCTTTGGAAGTCATGCTCGAGACGTGGATCATCTAAGCGGCAGTCACCCTCGCAAGTATCCTGGAAAGGGTTTAGAGGCCTAGGAGTTGTGATTGATGTTCAGTTGTTTTTGTGCTGAGCACATGAATTGTATTTAATAAGTTAAAGTTTTAATTGTTTATGATGTTCTGGGTGGAGCTCTTGAGTGTTGATAGATGATATGGGCACGGAGCCCTTAGGTAATGTTTTTGATGTGTTGGTTTGGACCTGAGGTCCATTTTGATATATGATGTTTATTTTAGAATCGCTTTGGTGCTGGACTGAGATCCAGGTTGTCCGGTTTTAGGATACATCATGCCGGATTTTCGTAAATTTAGAGGCTTATAGAGATGAGACAATCATGTCTCATGCCGGTAGCATTCTACTTCTAGCGGGGTGTTACAATCGGATTCAAAATTTACGCAAATGCCTATTTAGAATAAATTTATGTTTTTAGAAAAATATTTGATATTTTGAAAAACTTGATTTTTATTCTATAACTGTATAACATGTGTTGATGTTGGTTTTGAAATTAAAAATTAATTTTGGGTGTTTTTGAAGTGTTTAAGGAATACCAGAAGAAATTAGGGTAAAAGGCCCTAATTCCTTCAACTTAATGGAAAATGAGCTGAAGGAATTGAAATAAATGAAAAGAAAACCAAAAAAAAAAAATGAATTGCTGTTGTGTGCGTGTACTGTAGCACGCGCGTACGTGTTGCGCGTACGGAAATTTTGTTTTCGTCCGTTTTTGAGTTTCCGGACTCCGATTCAGCCCCGGTTTTTTCCTATACACTCGTAATAGAATATATTATTCAATTATGTAATTTAAAATTACACCCATACTTGATATCCATGGTCTATACCCATTTTCACTGGGCGGGGCACCGATCCGACCCTAGGGGTTCCACAACTGCCCCAACAGATTTGATGATGGGTTTACCAAAATTGATGATGATTATCATGATTTGAGTATGGGTTGGTGTGATTCAAGACCATGACACATGGTGTGTTGGGTTGAGTTTGAGATAGTATGTTAGAGGATGATTATGCATTGAACATACTTTATTAATGATATTTTTTATAGTTTGTGCTTGGGTAAGTTTGAGGGAAAATGAGTTACCATGTCTGGTGGTGATGATGTTGTAGTGGTGAGGTTTGTAGAAGGATATGGCGATTGATGATAATGATGTGGATGTTGTGATAGACCAAGAATGGTTGAGGATCATGATATGATCGTTGGGTGTGATAGAGATCACACTAGAATAACTTCTTGACGATCTTCTATAGAAATGTCATGACACATGTATGAATTGTTAGTAGTTTAGGTAGTATAGCATCTTGAATTTCTCACGGTGTTAGGAAAGTGCTTTAAGCTTCTCACGTTAGCATAAGTGCATGCATTGATCACACAAGCATGTAACATTGTTAATACTCAAGTATATTAATCGTATACCTACCATATGTTTATAGATCCTATGCATGAAGTCTTAGCCAGTTCTACGTACTAGCTCAAGCGTTCGAGATTATTCCCAACTCTGGGAGTGAATACTATAGTTTCCATATTTTCAACTCTAAGTGTTTTATAGCTCCAGTTTTCCTTTATAGTTTTACTAAACTTCATATTTATAAGAGTATGTTTCAATTTAACTATGTTTCATGATTAGCAGCTACAATTTATGTGATATTACAGAATATAACAACTTTATATGTTTTTTAAATTAAAGCTATGAATTCACTATGTTATGTGATTATGAATCAGCAAGTCGTAGATATATTTTTTAGACTTATTTAAAACTTAGTTCAGCAATAAATAAAATATTTTCAAATACCAGTATAGTATCACCCCCTCAACATAGCAACCCGGGTACGCTTAGTTCAGCATGCCTAATGGTTCAGATAACCCTCTAAGGATATTACAGATACAGTTCAACATGTTTAATGGTTTCAAATAAACCCTCTTAGACTATTACAGTTACAACTCAGCTTCATCTGCTTACGCTGTACTAGGTCCCGCTAAGTAGGTTTCATGCCCCAGGTTATAATATTGGTGAAATTTTCTATGACAACATTTACCAGCACATGTTTTATATGCAAGCTTTGAATTTATATTTTTATGTTTTTTCAAGGAATATGAAACCATTCAGTACAATTCAGCTATTTTACCAAATCAAAATATCCTTATGTATTTCATCATCTAGTGTACACTTACTAGGTCATTCCAACGACTTACTCCCCCCCGTTTCAGTTTTAGTTGCAGGGACCGCAGATTGCCATGGTTGGCATAGATTTAGAATTCCAGATGCTCATCTCGGAGGAGATGCATACCAACTGCAATCTTAGGGATGCATGGTCAGGTTCCACACACATGTACATTCAACATGGTAGGTCGTGAGGCTGAATAGTGTCTTATGTATGATTCATGGTGTATCAATGTATTGATACAGTCACATTAAACAGTCCATGTATATATGACAAGCATGTATGTCAGCAGATCATAATGTGGTCATACATTGTTAGCATTAAAAGCAAAAATATAGCTTATCTATGTATATATGACAAGCATGTATGTCAGAAGATCATAATGTGTTCATACATTGTTAGCATTAACAGCACAGATGTAGCTTAGCTCATGACATGTCACACACAGTCAGATAAGAGGCTCAGGGAAATGGTTTCACTGTCTCCTACCGGTCATGTCCTGGATATACTCGGTGTGTCATAATCACCCTATGCAAAATTATATCTTCTCTAATCTGATTATAATTTTCTTAAAATTTTTGGTTGTACTTCTTACCCTATTCTTAGACCTTTTAGCAACAAAAAATTTATCTTTCATTAAGAGAAATGCTTGTTCATAGGGTATGTTCTTTACACAAAGGATATAAGTGTCTACACAATTTGAAGTCCAACACAACAAACTTATATTCATGGAACATAAAACCAACTGTCATTCCTTCCAAGGCTTCCTTCTATGCATCAGATGAAAGAAGAGGACCTAACTTATGCATATTTGGATGATCGTTCAAAAGTTCACCAGATAATGCATCATTAAACTTGTAACCAATAAACAGTATAAAGGCATTACTGAAAATAACCAAATGCAAAAAGTACATATTTATTCATCTTCCAAAGTATTTGCAGTTAATGTTTTTTAAAAAAAACTGCAACTTGTGATACTGTAATGTGTGCACTTAGGTGAGCTAAGAGCTTACAAATGAGCAAACTTATGAAAGTTCCCAGTTACAAGTCAATCTTGCAAAATTCCCAATTTTAATTACAAAAAGAAAATGCCATGGGTAGAACAGAGGAAACAAACACACAAATCTTTAAAGCTCAAGTAGTTTGAGAGTTCATAATAAACATATGCTGCAGCACCATAAATAACATCTTTTAGTAGAAAGCCTGACGTGATCTCTGTCACTGAAGTTGAGCAACCATTCATTGCCTCTTGAAGGATGGATACCACAACAGGACCTAGCAGCTATAAAAAGAAAATGACAGTAAAATAAACCACATTGAATCTAAAATCAGTGAAAATTATGAAAAAAGGACAAAATTACACTAAATAAAATACAAAACTTGAAGGTGACCTACTTGGCTATGATTTTTAAACAATACAATGTATAAAGCTAAAAGATTCTGTTTCAAGTCAATTTAACAAGCTAAAAGATTCAGTTTCAAGCCAATTTAACAAGCAGAAGACACAAAATCATACACTGAGATCTTTCTTATAGTCTACAGCTAAGTGGTAATAGTGAGTAGAAAATATTCCACGACATTTTGTTAGTTTTAATGAATTTAAATAAAATAAATTGACCTTAAGTTTTGAGCTGTTATAAAAAATTATTAAGGAGGAGTTTGATACAATCAAATTACTTTAATTGTGTAAGTTATAAAATTCCATTATTAATCTTGGTGTTATTGTGTTAAAGGAGTTACAAATTTAATCATTATAATCAGTGGCCTCTTCTTTTTATAAAAGCAGCACGTAACGCTGTAGGGATTTTTAATTCAACTTAATAGCATTCTCTTAGTCGCCTTTCATCTTCTGTCATACCATATACATAAATATATTCACTTCACTTTGAAAAAGAAGCAAGTACCCAGAAAAAATTGTTTCTTCGTATAACAGCCCCTCTCGGCAAGAATACTACCCAAAAACATATAGCCCTAGGAAGTTGAATTCCGTAATATGCACATCTTCTTCTTTATCTTGAGCTCTTCTCCTCGCTCTCTCTCTCTTACTCTCAAACAGATGAAGTAGATGTTTTAATGTTCAGCCACCACCACCCCTTCCCCAACTCATCACTCTTTCTCTCTATTTCTTCAAAGACTTAGCCTTGGTTTTGAGGTGTGTTCAAATTTTTCTCTTTCTGGAGTTGATAAAGATTCGATTTTGGTGCTGAAAAAAATTGAAAGGTGACAGTGGTGGTGGTGTGTTGTGTGGCGGTGGCAGCCGGTGTGGCTGCTGCTGTGGTGTTCCGGCGGAGGATTAAGAGAGATGGCAAGTGTGGGAATGGCTTGCATCTGAAGGCGGCAGCAAGCTCAAAATGAACATTAGTTTTGTGGACAATCTTCCAACTGGTGTATTGTTGGGTGCAGGGATTTACATTTTGGATATATTAAACGTGTTTGTTTGTTTTTGAAAACACAGTATGTGGAAATCATTGAAACAATATAGTTTAGAAAACCCTCTAATTTTTTTTTTATGATGTTCCCGAGCAAATAATTTTTTGGGTGTGAGTATACCAATCGGTTTTGTGCAAAATCGATTGAGACAGTGTTAATCTGGGCTTGTTTTATCCTAGAGACGACAGGGCTGACATAATGCTAGCACAAAATTTGGGGCAGAGCCGCGAAACGTCTTAAAGAGAGCGACCTAGTCCGCGACTCAAGCCTACATGAATTTTTTAATTCCCTGGTGAACGGTAATATTATTCTAATTTGTGCATATTGTTCCAACAATTTTAAGACAAATTCAATCTGCCATATTTACTTATGATTAATTATTTATGTTTTTATGGTGCAATTATAAGTACATTATGCATGAAATGAATATTAAATGAATTGATAGGCTTGTGATAAAGTTGGCTTTAGCATATTTTATATCCTCGGTCTTGACAAATATTCATACTTCATGAAATTGGAATATTTGATGTTTGCATCCTGTAAAGTGTTGTTTTGAATTGAGCTTTTACATGAAAAAAATATACATGGTTATTGGTTTAGATGTTCAACCATGTGGGATTGTATGTTTTAATAGATTTTCTGTTGGTATGCTTATGATATTCCTTAAATTTAGATGGTCAACTCTTTTGCTGTAGTTTTATAAGCACATTCATGAAGTAACAACTTTCATGTGGTAACAGTCATGTTTTAGAATTGATGTTTTTTGAAAACATTTGGTGTATATGTTGCATGACTTACTTTGTTTTGTTAACGTCTCTACAGTATTTGAATGTGCATGTTTGAGTATATAATTTTGATAAAATCATTTATGCTAAATATGCGATGAGACATTAAGAATGATGAAGCTGTTGAACTTCTAGAATAGGCAATGGTGAAATGGTTGTTAATGTATAGAGATGATTATTTAGAATTGTCAATAATTTCAAGAAGCTGCAGGAAAATGTTTAAATACATTTATAATTTAATTGATGACTATTAACTAGTTATTGAAATTTTTCAATGCTGCTAGAATATGAGTGGATATATAGGTTATTGAGATTGATAGCCTGATGTCATATTCTGAAATTTTTAGACTTATCCTGTTAGTATTATTTGAGAAATTGTTTGGAATACATTGCCTACAATGAATTGGATATGTGTTTGCCGATTTGAATGATTTTGGATTAAAATAGATCGTTCTTGAAATCATGATTTATTTTGGTTGTATCAGTTAGTCTTTTTAAGAATTACAGTGTTGATGTGGAACATTGAGAATGTTTTAAATATATGCATAACTGGTCTTTGCTTTAACATAATTTTACTGTGATGTGAATTTCATATTGTCATGTGGTTTTTAGATTGACAAGTTCAAAGAAATTAGAGCACGCCAATTATGATTGAATGTAGCTTTAATTATACATACATTAATTAATATTTGAAGAATAGTTATGGTTTTGTTCAGCATGAGCTAGTATTGGGATATTTGTGATTTTCTTTTGCTTGAACAATGTGGTGTTGATTTATCGTGATTCCTTAGAAAATACCTCAATGCATATCTGAAAAACTGTTGGAAAGCTAATGGGTTAATTTTTAAGAACCATAATCACCAAAACTGAAATAACCCGAACGAGCACTAACCTCCCTCAAGAAATAATAATAGTTAGTTCATATGCTATCGAAACTACCAGTTAAATAGTTCTGCTCCAAAAGCGAACTTTACCGAAGACCAACTTGTTACTACGATCTTTGAGATCAACATGTTTGGTGGATTCGAGGGATGGTGGGTAGGTATTGACGCTTTTGGTCATGTTTACTATGATTATGCTCGGTTCGAGTTCTATATACAAGCTGTAAATAAGATAATGTGTTGAGTGGTTTCCCAACCACTATAGCGGCTGAAATTGGTGATATGAAATTTTAATGTTATAAAATATGGAAGGTTTGAGAACCTAGAACTTTGGGTATGACATTATAGTTAAACATATAAGATTAATAGAAACATATAATTTTATGATTGATGAACATCTTGTTTCTTTGAAGAAAAATTTCTTTGATATTAAGAAATAGTAGGGGCTCGAACTCCAATGATAAATTGGAAAAAGTGGGGGGTTCTACCTCTAATATTTTACTTATGTTTCTAAAGTGAATAAAAGTGACAAATTTTTCTTTTTCACAATGTTTGAAAACATGTGAAATGTCTATATATTGATATGCTTCTTTTTTATATGCATGTTGTTGATTTTATTGAATTATATGTTGTCTTCTAAATATGTAATGAAAAAACTTAGAAGAAACTAATGTAATTCTCAGAATTAAATTACTAGGTCATAAAAAAAAATGGAATTTAATAATAAATTTACATGTACTCCTTATGACTCTAGTGTAAAGTTGTTCAAGAACATTAGTGACAGTGTTAGATAATCTGAGTATGCGAACAACATTGGTAACTGATATTATCTTTTGATTATACTAGACCTGACATTGCATATGTCGTGGGATTACTATGTAGATTTATTAGTAAACCTAGTATGAGCATTGACATGATATTGAGAAGGTTATAAGGTACCTGAAAAGGACCATGAACCTAGAATTACATTATCAGAGGTTTTCCGCTGTTATTGAAAGACATAGCGATGTTAATTGGAACACCCTTTCGGATGATTCCAAGGCTACCAAGGGATATATTTCCTTGAGTATGAGATGATACCACTAGCATCAGCTTGTGAAGAAGCAACTTGATTATGAAGCTTGCTATGAGATACCTCTTTCTGGGAAAGACTGATACCAATTGTCTTGATCCATTGTAATAGTACCGCGGCTATTACAAATATCCAGAACCGTTATTATAACAGTAAGAGATTGTAGATACACAGTACAGTTAGAGAATACCTCACTTCGGATGCTGTAAGATTGGATCATGTATGGACTGATGATGATTTAGCTGATCCTTTAATAAAAGGACTAGCAAAAGAGAAGGTATCCAATACCTAGAAAAGAATGGGACAATTGCCATTAGACAGTCACTTATGATGGTAACCTGACCTAATGACTGGAGATCCCAAGAATAGGTTCAATGGGTAATAACAAGTCATGAAGTGATGATGAATCATGCTATTATTTTATTTGTGAGTTCCATTCTGAGAGCATGATATCCTGAAGCGATGAAGGATAAGTTATTTAACTCTTAATGTGTTCTATACTCTATGTAGAGTGAAGTACCTAGCTACAGGAGTACTCTTGATAGATACACCTATGTGAATGTAGAAGTCTGGCCGCTCCTTATGAAATTTTAGGCAAAAATTTCTAGAGAATTCACTATACTGGGATATACGAGCACGGCCGTAATGCTCGGGCTTTTGACTACACCCTGAAAGGTGGTGTGATGTTGTCAGAGATAGAGTTCAAAACTACGAGTTACTCTAGTATAATCTGAATCGTCAACACTATGTAAAAGTTCAAGTCGAAAGACACTTTTATTTATGCACGACCTTATGTTATATTGCTCGATGAAAATATTTTATTAAAATTCAAGTGGGGGATTGTTAGTTTTAATGAATTCAAATAAAATAAATTGACCTTAAGTTTTGAGCTGTTATAAAAAATTATTAAGGAGGAGTCTGATACAATCAAATTACTTTAATTGTGTAAGTTATAAAATTCCATTATTAATCTTGGTGTTATTGTGTTAAAGGAGTTACAAAATTTAATCATTATAATCAGTGGCCTCTTCTTTTTATAAAAGCAGCACGTAACGCTGTAGGGATTTTTAATTCAACTTAATAGCATTCTCTTAGTCGCCTTTCATCTTCTGTCATACCATATACATAATATATAAACACTTCACTTTGAAAAAGAAGCAAGTACCAGAAAAAATTGTTTCTTCGTATAACAGCCCCTCTCGGCAAGAATACTACCCAAAAACATATAGCCCTAGGAAGTTGAATTCCGTAATATGCACATCTTCTTCTTTATCTTGAGCTCTTCTCCTCGCTCTCTCTCTCTTACTCTCAAACAGATGAAGTAGATGTTTTAATGTTCAGCCACCACCACCCCCTTCCCCAACTCATCACTCTTTCTCTCTATTTCTTCAAAGACTTAGCCTTGGTTTTGAGGTGTGTTCAAATTTTTCTCTTTCTGGAGTTGATAAAGATTCGATTTTGGTGCTGAAAAAAATTGAAAGGTGACAGTGGTGGTGGTGTGTTGTGTGGCGGTGGCAGCCGGTGTGGCTGCTGCTGTGGTGTCCGGCGGAGGATTAAGAGAGATGGCAAGTGTGGGAATGGCTTGCATCTGAAGGCGGCAGCAAGCTCAAAATGAACATTAGTTTTGTGGACAATCTTCCAACTGGTGTATTGTTGGGTGCAGGGATTTACATTTTGGATATATTAAACGTGTTTTTTGTTTTTGAAAACACAGTATGTGGAAATCATTGAAACAATATAGTTTAGAAAACCCCTAATTTTTTTTTATGATGTTCCCGAGCAAATAATTTTTTGGGTGTGAGTATACCAATCGGTTTTTGTGCAAAATCGATTGAGACAGTGTTAATCTGGGCTTGTTTTACCTAGAGACGACGGGGCTGACATAATGCTAGCACAAAATTTGGGACAGAGCCGCGAAACGTCTTAAAGAGAGCGACCTAGTCCGCGACTCAAGCCTACGTGAATTTTTAATTCCCTGGTGAACGGTAATATTATTCTAATTTGTGCATATTGTTCCAACACATTGCACTTCATTAACAAAATACTCAAGAACTGACTCCCTGCCAAGTATTGAAATCCAGAAGAAAAAACACTGAGATAAACTATATAGTAAGTTGAAATTTCAAAGAATAAGCAACATTGGTGAGAGGAACAACCATATAATATAAGTTGAAAGGCAACTTGAAATATCCATGATGTCCATGTCCCATGTCCAAGCTCATCTAGCACAACCAATGAATTTCGAGTTGCTGATGATTGCAATAGCCATGATAAGATTAGTAAAACGGTAAAAAATCAAATCATTAGACATCTATAACCAAAATAGCCTTGGTGGTTTGGGACCTGACAGACTGTTAAGAATCTCTATGTTGATATTTAGCTTGAATTGATTGAAATAAAATGAAAGAAAAATCCATAATTCCAAACTATCTATTAGTCTTAACAGGAAAATCAATGATTGTTGTCCAGTTGGATATGGTTTCCAAAATCTGTATATCTAAAAGTTCCACAATTCCATATTTCTCTAAGTGATGATGAATATACCTACAAAATTAGTTCAAACACCAAAAAAATCTCACTAGCATTAATGCAGTTTCTCACTAGCATTAATGCAGTTTCTGAAAGCTCTGTCAAAAAGGTACTCTGGCCTGCCATAATATGATCTTTGGCACCCATCTCCCCCTTAAGAACTAACCAAAAACCATATATTTGGAAGTTTTGAAACCATATCCAACTGGACAAAAGAAATTGATAATTCTTTCCTAGAACTAACCTCATAGAAGAGAACAAAGCAAAATTTATAAGAGACGGCTACAACTTAAACTAAGATATGAAAAGTCTTATGTTAGATTCATCGACCATAATGAAATCATAGGATCTATGATTAAAATATTTAAGAAATGTTTGAAAGTGAAGATTTTGATGAGAGAAAAGATAATCTTCTTGCTTTTATTGAATTAGATTACAAGACATATATACACTAAGTGTATGAGATAAACAAGAAGCATTTTGTTACAACTAAAACTCTTAAAGATCAGCTCTATCTCTATCAACTTGAGATAATATTTCTTATCATAACTCTAATCATAATCTACTAATTTAAAATGTACAATTATAGCAGTAAATAATAAAACTTAACTGACTCCATTTATATAATTTCTACACTCCCCCTCAAGTTGGGTTGTACATATTGTACATTCCTAACTTGAAACTCAAGACTTCAAAGTTTACTCTAGGTAGAGCCTTGGTGAGTATGTCGGCTGTTTGGAGTCGAGTAGGGGTGTAAATCAGCTGAACTATCTCACTTTCAACCTTCTCGGAGATGAAATGCCTATCAATTTCAATGTGTTTAGTTCTATCATGATGGACTGGATTTTTAGCTATGCTGATTGCTGCTTGGTTGTCACAGTATAACTTGATTGGTTCCAAGTTCTTGAGATTCAGCTCACTTAACACCTTCTTGATCCATATTCCTTCACATATGCCTAAAGCCAATGATCGAAATTCTGCTTCAGCACTGCTCCGAGAAACCACAGCCTGCTTCTTACTCCTCCAAGTTACTATGTTTCCCTATACATAAGAGCAGTAACCAGAGGTAGATCTGTGGTCTGAGACGTTTCCAGCCCAGTCTGCATCAGTATACATTTCAATGCTTCGATTGTTTCCTTTCTTAAATAGAATACCAGTTCCAGGATTCATTTTTAGATATCTCAAAATTCTTATTACAGCTTCCATGTGTTCTTCAGTGGGTTGTTCATATGCTGGCTAACAACACTAACTGAGAAACTAATATCTGGTCGTGTGTGAGCAAGGTATATGAGTCGACCAACTAGTCTTTGATATCTCCCCCTGTCAATTGGTGCACTGTCAGAAGCAGTTCCAAGCTTGTTATAGGCATCCATTGGAGTATCAGCTGGTTTGCATCCTGACATTCCAGTTTATTTGAGTAAATCTAGGACATATTTTCTTTGAAATATTACAATTCCCTATTTTGATCGAGCCACTTCCATGCCTAAGAAGTACTTAAGAAATCCTAAGTCATTGATCTCAAATTCAGTGGAAATATGTCCCTTCAAACTGGTTAGTTCCTCTTCATCATTTCCAGATAGGATAATGTCATCAACATGAACTATGAGAGTGGCAATTCTTCATTCTGAGTTGACCTTTACAAATAGTGTATGATCTAACTGACATTGTTTGTATCCGAGCTTTTCTATGACCTTGGTGAATCTTCCAAACCAAGCACGGGGAGATTGCTTTAGACCATACAAGGATTTCTGTAACTTACAAACCTTATTAGAGTTATGAGAATTTCCCAATCCTGGTGGTACTTCCATATACACTTCTTCTTCAAGGTCACCATTGAGAAAAACATTCTTTATATCGAGTTGATGTAGGTTCCAGTCACAATTAGCTGCAATTGAGAGAAGAATTCTGACTGTATTAAGCTTGGCCACTGGAGCAAAGGTCTCTTGGTAGTCAATTCCATAAGACTGGGTGTATCCTTTTGTTGGACAATTATGACCCATAGCGTCACTATTTGTAAAAGACATTGTGGTTTTTGTACAAATTAACTATGTGACAATGGAAATTGCATTTTATCATTTTGTAATTTGATTACTTAAATATATAAATGATAAAAGTCCTTATGATTAGTTCCAGATTATTAGATATGAGACAATTCAATCCATAAAGGTTTAATCATTAAATATCCCTAGTCGTAGTATTATCGAGACTGGACATCGATAATGCGGAATAGACTAGTATTGCACTTATGCGTGTTATGGAAGCGTAACGGCATAGTTCCCATATATTTAAGTATTGGATACTTATGCAAGTGTGATAGGAGGTTGTGTTTACCGATGGTACGGAAACAGCTTCGCTCTGGATAGACCCCGCGGAATCCCATTGGTAGTATGACTATGTGTCTATGGGAATCCGCATCAGGGTAGGTGTATTTGGTCTTAACCTGATACTTGCATCGCTAATACTTGCGACAATCAGTACGTTTTGGTTTTGGTCATCCGAAGCTTTAACAGGTTCTGTGTACGCCTCTCTGGGTTTACTGAGAATCGTAGTGTATTGGGTGTGATGTCAAGATGGAAGTATCACTTCAGTCATATGGAGATGATGATCACGCATGGATACATAACTAGTACTCTTAAATGCTGCAGCTATCGGGATAATATGACTAGGTCATGATGATGATTACATAGACTAGTTTCTTGTGATCCGATATATGCTTCGTACGAGGCAGACATTATTCCACAGCCCCAGGCCTTGCATGTGACCATCCGATACTGGATCGTAATACGAAATACTACGTATACTACGACTGACAAAGATTATATATTCCTTTAAGAATATTTCTGGAGAATTGGATAGGCACGGTACTTTGCTAGAAGCCAACCATGTCTCGTAAATCGGTAAAAATGTAGTACGAGGTACGTACGTATTCGGATAGTCCGACGACCGGATTTACTGCCAACATATCCAGGGATCTCATGGGTCGCTTCCTGAAGATTCACCGATGACGTATGATTCGAAAATAATTAATTTAGGATTAATTACGGAGAGATTTTATATGGGATAAAATACTATTTGAAGAGAGAGAACGATTAATTTGGAATTAATCGATAAAATAATATATTCGATATATTAAATGAAATTAGATTTCGACGCGTAATTAAAATTGGATTTTAATTCGGGCAAACGAATTATTTTAGAATTAATTCGCGAGTGACGTGAATAGTAATTTTGCTAGGCATAATTATTTAATTAAATTTGATTTAATTACGTCGCAATGGAAAAATCGTTAATTCAGAATTAGCGAACTCGAGCCCGGGATGTGTTGCGGGCCCACTCAGATTTTGAATCAAGTGGGGCCCACATGTCACATCACAAGTCACATCACTTGTCACTTTAGTTAACTTTATGGCGATGGGTTTTGGTGGGTTAGTGAAGACTTGTTCAACACCCAAAGTGATAAGATGATTGACTATACCAACTTTGGTATATCATTATTTTAATTTTTGAAATTGAATATAAGTTAACGAAAATCACTTTACTTCCTCTCTCTCATGATTCACGGTTTTAGCAAACAAAATACCCTCTCTCTCTTGCATTTTGGCTTGGCCAAAACTAGCAAGAACAAAGAAGAAAATTGTTTCAATTTTTCTAAGTGCTAGCACACACAAAGGATCATTCAAGGTGATAAGGAAACCAACCTTTGAGCTTGGAATCTCACAACTCAAAGCTTGGAGCTTGGATTTTAAATTCAAAAAGGAAGCTTGGAGACTTCTTAAAGGCAATAAGTTTTTGTGTTCAACATCTCCAAAATCCATTCAAAGTGAGTATTATTTCCGCAAATTATTCTTTGAGTATTCACATGTTTCATTGCTTAAATGATCTTGGGACATCTTAGAAACCCAACACCTTTAGCTACTAATCGAGCTTTCAGTCTCTCAATTCTTCCATCAGCCTTGTGTTTGACAGTGAAAATCCATTTGCAGCCTACTGTTTTCTTCCCTGGTGGTAGTTTAGTGACTTTCCAGGTATAATTCTTCTCAAGAGCATTGATTTCTTCATTTACTGCATTTGTCCACCCTGGATGATTGAGAGCTTCAAATACAGACTTTGGAATCTGTATATTGTCAAGTGTGGTGATGAATGCTCTGTATGACTCATATAGATTACTGTAGGAGAGATGTTTGGACCAATGATGTAGAGTACATGACCTAGTTCCTTTTCTTTGAGCAATTGGAAGATCAACAGTGTTATCAATATCTGGAGTGAGTTACATACCTGGGCTTATCTTTGTGGAGGCTGAACTCGGTTCTGATGACTGGTCAGGTGCTGGCAATGGTGGTTCTTCATTCATGTTGTTCTCTGGTTCATTCACAGTTGTGGGAACACAGAAACTGGGCGACACATGCTGTTCTAGGCTCGCGGCCTAGTTGGGAGTACGAAGTAGCCCGCGGGGGACTAAACAGGAGAATAATGGAGTCGCCACCTGGTGTGAACCGGGACAAAGATTTAAGGCCGCACTCACCCCTCGTAAGGGAAGACCTCAAACTGTTGGGTTCGGAATGGTCTATTTCTTATGCCACTTGTAATGAAATGATTTGTGCAATAATTTAACCAAGCCTAAGCAACATTTATTTCCAAGGATAATTTATTCCTAAGTTCGCATGCATAAGTACAAGGCTCATATCTAAGTTTGCATATAACCTATGTCCGAATTTGTATATAACACATTTGCATATAATCTATGTTCAAATTTGCATACAACCTATTTGCATATAATCTATGTCCCAATTTGCATGCATAAAGATGAATTGAAATACAGCAAACATACAATGTCATAAGCATATTACATTTGATCATAGGCATGCCAGTAGATAATAATTGTACAATCATGCATGAAAGTAAATTGGAATAACGGCAATCATATAACTTCATGAACATGTTGAATGGATGAATGCGGTGTTGGAGTTCTACGGTCCCGAGGATCAAATACAAAGCATAAAACGTAAGTGCGAATACAACGAGGGAGTTACGGAATACTCACATCGATCAGTTGAGCGATACGGTGACGAATAAAAATCTGATTTTTGCCTTCTTTTTTCCTCTCGGCAGTGAGCTGCAGTGGCTCCTCCATTTTCGGCTTCAATCATCTTCATCAAGCTCCAAGCTTTGTCAAATGATTCCAAGCTCATTGGTGGACTTCCCTATCACCTTCGCATGACTTCGGAGTGTGCTAACACTCTTGATTTTGCAATAAAATCAAGACTTTTTCCTTCCCTTTGCTCTCGGCAATAACAGAACCAGAATAGAGAAAATGGCAGCCCCAAGGGCATGAAAGAGAGGGAGAGAAAATAGAGAGAGTGAGTTGTTTGATGGTTGGCAAAAAATGTGTATCTAATACCACTTTTTATTTTCAAAAAATCAATTAATTGATTTCCAAATCAAAAAACAAAACCAAACATTAAATATATTAAATGTCTATCATTCCATCACACTTGAGTGTATTACACTCCACCATCAACTTCCATCAAGTCACATCACTCAATCAATCAAGTGACAAGTTGTCACATCACTCAAAGTGACTAATGATTTGACGCTTGATGCGACTAATGATTTGACACTTGATTTGACTTGCGTGCCGCACTCGAATTCGAAATGCGAATGCGCTCGCAAACAATCCCGGGCTCGGGTTCGCTAATTCCAAATTAACAAATTTTCGTCGTGACGCAATTAAATGATTACGCCTAGCGAAATCACTATTAACGTCGCTAACGAATTAATTCTAAATTAACTTGTTCGCCCAAAATTAAAATCTAATTTTAATTCCGCGTCGAAATCCAATTTCGTATAATATTCAAATATATTATTTTATCGATTAATTTCAAATTAATCGTTATCTCTCTTTAAATGATATTTTATCCCAGATAAAATATCTCCGTAATTAATCCCAGATTAATTTTCTCTCTCAGCATTAATTAATCCCAATTTAATAAAAGTACGAGTCATACGACATCGGTGAATCTTCGGGAAGCGACCCATGAGATCCCCGGATATGTTGGTAGTAAATACGGTCGTCGGACTATCCGAACACGTAAGTACCTAGTACTACGTTTATACCGATTTACAAGACAAGGTTGGCTTCTAGCAAAGCGCCATGCCTACCCAATTCTCCAGAAATATCCTTACAGGAATATAAGATCTATATCAGGCGTAGTATACGTAGTATTGCGTATTTCAATCCAGTATCGGATGATCAAGTGCTAGGCCTGGGGCTGGAATTGTGTCTGCCCCGTACGAAGCACATATCAGATGTCTGGTAACTAGTCTCTATAATCAGATATACATGACCTAGTCATAATATCCCGATAGCTGCAGCATTTAAAAGAACTAGTCCCTTATCTTACATGACCATCATCTCCATATGACTGGAGTGATACTTCCGTCTTGACATCACACCCAACACACTACTATTCTCGATATACCCAGAGGAGGCGTACACAGAAACCGGTTAAAGCCCTGGACGACCAAAACCAAAGTATATTGATTGTCGTAAGTATTAGCGGTGCAAGTCTAAGGTTGAGAGCAAATACACCTACCCTGATTTCGGATTTCCATAGACACATAATCATACTACCAATGGAATTCCGAGGGGGTCTATCTAGAGCGAAGCTGTTTCCCGTACCATCGGTAAAACACAACCTCCTATTACACTTGCATGAGTATCCCATACCCAAATATATGAGAACTATGTCGGTATGCCCTCACAACGCGCACAAGTGTAACACTAGTCTTTTACGCATTATCGATGTCCAATCTCGATAATACTCTGACTATGGATATTTAATGATTATCCTTCGTGGACTGATACTGTCTCATATCATTCTCAATCCAGGAACAAATCATAAGGACCTCCTATCATTTATACATCTTGGTGATCTAATCACAAATGATAAGAGAGCAATCTCCTTTGTCACATAGTTAATTTGCACAACAACACCATGATCTGTACAAATAGTGACGCTATGGGTCATAATTGTCTAACAATCTCCCACTTGGCCTATAGCCAGTCACTCGAGTGTCTTACACCCGAACTATGTACGGTTTGCTCAAACTGTTGAGAAAAGGTTTTCGTCAACGGATTTGCATGATTATCGTCTGATGCGATTTATACGATCATCACATCGCCACGATGTATGATCCGAACGAATCAGATGAATATCGAAGTATATATCTGGATCATTGATGAGACCAATAATTCTTTGGCATATGTTGTAGCCTAGCTCAGCTGCTAACAAAATTATATCTAATCTAATTAGATTTATTTCGACCCAGAAGGCTTCTATTGCTGCCTCAGCTGCAGCAATAACCCGCATTTGTTATTTATTCGGTAACAGTATCTTGCTTGGAAGATTTCCAGCTCACTGTACCGTTATTCAAACTTTATAGTACCGTTTGTGACTTATAGTCGTTTTATCGGTTTAAGAAACTTGCTACAGTGATCCCAGTCACTTCAAGTTCTCCATCTCCACAGTATAAGACAGCATCCTTAGTTCTCAAGATACTAACGGATGTTCTTAACATCAATCCAGTGACTATCACTTGGATTGGCCTGATTGTGAATCCATATGCTCAAAGCGTATGAGACACTAGGTCACGTACATTTTTCAATGTACGAGTTCTCGGAGAATGTTCATGAAAGCCAAGCTTTCACCGATAGTTTTTTATGGGAATATCATTTCCAAGAAATGATATGTTATCATTATTTAGAGGACAACCACTGTCAGTGCGCTCCCACTAACCCTCTTATATACACAAGAATCATTTCGTTTTGAATTAAATCATAAACTATTATGATTACTTCAAAACGGTAATTCCAAGAACCTAATGCTTGCTTCAATCCAAACATGGATCGAATAACCTGCAAACCTTGTTTGCTAGTTTTGGGTACAACAAAACCGTCAGGATGTTGAAAACATCCTCCAAAAGGTTTCCTTTTCAGGAAAGCGATTTTCCCGTTCAGCTGCCATTTTTTAAATGAACATGCAGCATCAGCAAGCATTATCCAAAAGGATTTACCGTGGCAACAGGTAAAAATTTCGTTGTAATCAACACAATGTTGATAACGATACTTTTCGTTGGTATGTTGCCATCCATGTATGTCTTTCCTTGAAGACTTATATAGTACCAATAGGCACAATGCCTTGCGGTACAACAACCAGTGTCCAAACATGGTTGATAAACATTGAATCCATTTCGGACTCATGGCACTTTGCCATAATTAGGGAGTCGATACCTTGTATCACTTCCTTGTACGTAGTCATTTGGTATTCCTCAATAAGATTGACATCTTTATAAGGTGAGATCAGAAACCCATACCCCAGGTTGTTTTCTGATTCTCTCCGACATACGCGGTTCTTGTGTATTCGAAGATTACTGGTACAGTTTTCATCCTTGATGAACTATTTATGTTCCATTATGGAATCAGTGCCTTGAATAGTATTACTCTGATTTTCATCGAGTTTTACTATCCTCCCACTTACCACTGCATATCGGTATTCCTCTTAGGAAAACCGCATGGCGAGCAACAATAACATTGTTCTCTTGTGAGATGAATAAGTATTATACTTTGGTTTCCTTAGGATAACCAATTACATGAGGCACTTATCCATTTGGGTTCTAATTTGGTATCATCCAAACATATGCCTAGCATTCCCAAATCTACAGGAGTAAGAAACCCGGTTTCTTTCCTGTTCATATCTAATATGAAATCTGTCTAACAGATTTTAATGGAACCTTATTCTAAATAAGTTTAGCACTGTTAATGCGTATCCGTTGAAGGAAATGGTAGCTCAGAGCGACTCATGATTAACCTTATCATGTCCAACAAAATTCGGTTACTTTGTTTGGACACACCGTCAAATTGACGTGTTCCAGAACGAGTCCTCATTGAAAGAATACTATACTCTTTCAAGTATTTTAGAAACTTATTGCTTAAGTATTTTCCATTACGGTCTTACCGTGACGGTTTAATACTTTAGCCGATCTGTCTGTCTATTTCGTGTCGAAAACTTTAAAAGTTTCCGATTTGTGTTTCGAAAGAAACATATAACCATAATGCGATGCCACATCCATAAAGGTCACGAAAAGTTCTTATCGACCTCTAGCCTAGCTAGACATGGGCTCACTTGCTTCACTATGAACTAGGGCTAACAGATCGGTGGCATTCACACTTTTACCAAGTAAATGTTTTTAGGCACTTTGCCCAATAAACTAGATTCGTAGACTTTATTTGATTGGGATCAAATTAGTCATAGTACCCACTCTTCAAAAGTGCAGATATATGAGTCTTGTTTAATTATGTCCCAGACAACAATGCCACAATAAAGTTTCTTCTGATCAAATCAGTTTGAGCTATTTGTTTGTCATGTTATATGTTTGAGATTTATTTATATTCAAAATATAAATGTTGTTATTCACATCTAATGTGTTTATCTCAATATCATCTTTATATAATAAAACACTTTAGTGTTCTAAAATATAAAGGTTCAATCCGCAACGGATTAGACACTAATATAGAGATAATGTATCTAGTCAAACTAGTTGCATCCTAACAGTTTCCAAATTTAGGTACACACCCGAGGGTAGTTCCTAAAATTAGGTTTCTGCGGTTAAAACAACGACTTTTGTCCCGTTTCCTACTCGCAGATAAATCTCTATTGAAGTCAGTATCCTGTTCAAAACAGATTCTGAACATCAATACATATATTTTATGTACCACACTAAGTATTTAAAATCCAATTTTAATACTAGTAATGAACATAATTATGACAAACATATTTAAAGCCGGAGCCTTGCACTGTCTTTAATTCATTCATGTCTGCTTTGTCCAAACGGCAGTCACGCTTCAGCGATCCCGTTTGCCACAATTAAGCAGACATTTTGGGATATGTCATTTATCTTCCTAGAAGATTATAATGATTTTGCCTTTGCCCTTTTCATATTCCAGAAGCTATTGGCCAAGCCTCGGGTTTCTAAAATATCGAAGTAAGGTGCGACTAGCGCTACTTGTCTAATTACAAACTTTGACTTTATCTCCTTGAGAATAGTCATTAACTCTCCAAGAGTTATTAATTACAATTTAGTACTTCTAAGATCTAAGAATAGATCTATGAAGATCCTTCAATTTCATTATCATACTTTAAGGATCTAATCCTTAGTTCTGATTCAGAAATTAAGGAGTCTATTGCGACAAGCTTAATGGATTAAGCACTAAAGCTATCATCACATAAATCTTCCAAAGATTATGCTCTACTTATTTTCTTAACTCTGGGCTTAGGCCTAATATGTTATTTTATCAAATAAAGTAACTTATTAGTTTCCAGGACCATCCTGAAATTATTCCCAATTTTGAAAATTAAATCATTTAAATACATTTTCCTTAGGATTATGTTTTAAATGTCAATCTTTCAATTTTATCTTGATTCTAATAGTCCAACTATTTAATCAACGATTTCAAGTACTTTAAATATAATGATTATTATAGTCCAACTATATTAATCAACTATACTTTTAATTTGTTTGAATACAGTCCAACTGTTAATTAAAACAACGATTTAATTATTAGTCCAACTAACATTTAATAATTTGACGAATGATGTTTGTTTGAGCGCGTATGGCAAGTAACTAAACGAATATTGCAAATTCAATTCTTGCCTCCCACTATTTTTTGGCGAGCCTCTAACCCTTTTGTCGAGTACTCGGGAAACCGTGTTTCCTAGCGGGCTAGGATCCCGTTAAATATCACACAATCTTGACTTTGGCCAACAAATTGTATGATAATTAACTAGGTAGATCTCTAAGATCAATTGGATCCAATCCAATTCCTAAATCCTGTAGGGGGACATCCAAGTCCGAAACATATATCTTATTTATGCCAATATATCCAATATATTACCTAACCTTTTTCCTCTGAATCAACTAAGCCTTGGCTTTGGCACAACAAACTTAGTGATCCCAGTTAAGCGCGACCCATTGACCATGGAAAGCTTCGTAATCAATGTCGATGGACAAGAAGTGTGTGGGAACACAGAAACTGGATGAAGCATGCTATCCCGGGCTCGCGGCCCGGTCGGGAGTACGGAGTAGCCACGGGGGACTAAACCAGAGAATAATGGAGTCGCCACCCGGTGTGAACCGAGAAAATGAGATTTAAGGCCGCACTCACCCCTCGCAAGGGAAGACCTCAAACCTTTGGGTTCAGAATGGTCCCTTACTTATGTCACTTGTAATGAAAGGATTTGTGTAATAATTTAATCAAGCTTAAGTAACACTTATTTCCAAGAGTATCATGCTTCTAAATCCATATGCACAAAAATAAAACTTACACCTAAATTTGCATATATTTCACATCTAAGATTGCATGCTTGAAAGTACATCAAAGTAGCAACGAACATACAACTTCATTGGCATATTGTATTCATGGAAACACAAGCACACACTAACCACACAAGCACACATAAAGGCGAATCAAATAATGGTGAACATGTGATTTCATAGACATATCATAAACAAATAGCCATTACATGTCCATGCACAAATAAAAGAGTCAACTAAGTACATAATGCAAAAAGACACTTAAGGATGCAATTAGGCATTAAAGTAAGCATGCTATGACGTGGTGCAAAAGAAGATAACTAAAATGGACACAAACATACATGTGAGCACTTTTCCAAGTGGTACGTGGAATTGTATCCCAAGTACAGACCGCATTACCGTCCATTCGGAATCGGCTACGGAATTTATGTCTGGGTTTCCATCCGATATACTACAAGAAATAATACTCAAATTCTATCATAACATGGATATATGAATTATACTACGTTAAGCCAAGACTAAGGTAAATGATGCAATAAATAGATGAAAGACACGACAAATATCGTGGTAAAGGTAGCCTTTTAGGCTTTTCTTCCCCCAAATGGAAAACCTTTTAATCCAACACAATAAGCCCATGCGCCTTTCGTTACAATGCGTACAAAGATAAAGATAACTATATGAAATTTCATATACCCGATTGAATACATCTTACATTCAACCGAGTATATATCAACTGACGCGGTAAAGCATCGTGGTAAAGGATTTTAACCCCTCTAAATAGGGGACCTTTAATCTGAATTACTAAGCCCATGCGCTCGATCGCATCATGCATACAAAAATAAAGACAATCATATCAAACTTAGTATGCCCGATTGAACATATCTTACATCCAACCGAACACACATCAATCGGTGCGGCAAAGCATCGTGGTAAAGGATTTTGACCCCTCCAAATAGGGGACCTTTAATCCGACTTACTAAGCCCATGCGTTCGATCACATCATGCATACAAAAATAAAGACAATCATATCAAACTTAGTATGCCCGATTGAATATATCTTACATCCAACCGAACACACATCAACCGGCGCGGCAAAGCATCATGGTAAAGGATTTTAACCCCTCCAAATATGGGACCTTTAATCCGACTTACTAAGCCCATGCGCTCGATCGCATCATGCATACAAAAATAAAGACAATCATATCAAACTTAGTATGCCCGATTGAACATATCTTACATCCAACCGAACACACATCAACCGGCGCGGCAAAGCATCGTGGTAAAGGATTTTAACCCCTCCAAATAGGGGACCTTTAATCCGACTTACTAAGCCCATGTGCTCGATCGCATCATGCTTAAACAAGTAACATGCAGAATTCAAATGACGAAAAATAAATAAATCAAAGCAACATGAAACAAAAGAAGGTGCCGCTTACTCAAGCGGTACGTGGAGTTATATCCCGAGTACAGATCATACTACCATCCATTCAGAATCAGCTATGAAATTTATGTCCGGGTTTCCATCCGATATACCGCGAGAGTTGACACATCATTCATTTTATTCCAAAGCCACAACATACAATATTTCATAATACATGCATATTTATCTACTCAAGGGCCACAACATACATTTCCACATGACAATCATGCGAATAATACTCAATAAATAATGAAAATAAAACAGAAAACGAATGTGAAAAATACCCTCCGGTCTAACCTTTTATGTCGACTTTCGGACTCGCATTTCACGGCCGTCGGAAGGGCTATCACACCACAACTTTTCTGGTTCACTGGTTTGCATTTTACCTCGCTGTTTCGCTGCTCAAGCTACTGTTTTGACTCCGTTTTTCTGCTGTCTTGCTGCCGTTTGTTGGTCACTGTTTTAGGGTGATTTGTGGGGACTGTTTGAGGGCTGATTTCAGGGGGATTTGCGTGCAGGTTAGGGGCTGGTTTCAGGGCATTTGTGTGCAGGTCATGGGCTTAGTTTATGGCGGTGAAATGCTTGGTTCACGTTGCTTTTGCCGATTGATTTGGAGGGCAATGCAGTGGCTGTTTTGGGTGTGCAGTGGGGGGTCTTGTGCAACAGTTTTGGGGAGTCTAAGGGGCGGCTAAACTGGGCGGTGAGAGGCTTGAATGTGGGGGGCTTTGTGGGGGCTACTTCACTGCAATGCAAAGGGTTGATGAGGGCTTGGAAGATGCGGCAATAGGAGGGTTTGTTGTGTGTGTCTGTGCGTGAAATTGGGGCAGTTCAGTGAAGCTTTGTGCGTGAAAGGCAGGCTTGGTTTATGTGTTATGAGTGTGTATCGTGAGTGGCTGAATGTTTGTGGGGCTAGGGGCTATTGACGTGTTGGAGGGCTTCACGTGAGGAGCAGACTGATGGAGGAGAATTGCGTGACTTAAGGTGCGTGAGCTGAGTGGAAGGTGCTTTACGTGAGTGGGCTGATGAGTTGAATGGTATTGGCGAGAGTCTTCTTATTTTTCTATTTTTGTTTTTGTGAAGTGCCGTGTAAGAGAGAGATCCCCTAGGGTTGATTTAGTGTGTGTTTTATAGTTGTCAAATAGGGTTTGCATGGATAAGGATTTGGCTAATTAAAAAGGGATATGATTTGGTTTCAAGTAAGGTAAATACAAGATTGAGGGGGAGACAAATTTTGGTGAATTAGGAAGGTTGAATATTTGATTGGTTTAGATTGATTTTAATTATGCATGATATTTGTTAAGTTGGGTATATAATATATTTGATTTATCTTTATTAGGCATGCAATTTCTTTAATTTGTGTAAGTATTTTGTTATTTTGGTATGTGATTATTTAGATTTTATTTGTTTTATTTAATTACACATGTGTTAAATATATTTAATTAATTATTTTATTTAATTTGGTATATGATTTAATTAATTATTTTATTAATTTGGTATATGACTTAATTAATTATTTTATTTAATTTGGGTTGTATTTTGGGGCCTTGGGCGTGTGGGCTTGCGGGGGTTTTAGGTCAAGACGTGTGGGCTTGCGGGGGTTTTGGGCCGAGGTTAAGTGGTTGCAGATTTTTTTAGGCTAATGTGCTTTAAAACGGAGGTCCACCAGCGAGCCCGAAGCTAAACAAGCGAGTAAAATTCGACAAAGTACTGATTTCCATCTTTTCCCTTCGGACGTCCGTTTCCCGCGGCTTCCGTGACTTAAAAGGTAGTGCCTCCAAATGAGACTCATCATCGGGTTTCACATGCAAAAATGCAGTGCCTACAATGTGGTCTTGACTTTGGCCAACAAACCACAACTTGGACAAGACACTGATATGGAACAAAGCTCTCGTGATTCAAACACATCCTCGACAGACAAAGGCCTTGACTTTGGCCAACAAGCCAATGCCAGTCTTAGATCTTGAGTAAGAATCAATCAATGGAAGGAAAAACGCTTAATATTTGTGAGTGTTTTTCGCGTGCAAATTGGCAACCAATTTATTTTCTTAGTTAAGGTCTCATCATCATACACCCTTAAACATGCATTCTAAACACATAATAAAGCGCGTATAATTAAAATAATAATGATATGCGGATGGATACTTTACACATTGATCCTAGATCAAATCTCTCCATGTTTCTCTCCCGCTAGCACAAGTATTTGCTTTTACCCGTTACACTACACTTCTAAAGAAACCTCATTTACATTGAGGGGAATAGGTGAGAAGAGAATACAAAGAGAAATGAGGTAATAAGGCTGGACACGCAGGTCCAATTAATAAATAAAATTTATTACAACTGTTTCTAAAATTACCCCACCCATCTAATATTCATCTGATATACATTATTCATGCATCGCAACCATGTATTCACACAACTGTTGTAGCACCTCAAGTTGCTCTTTGGTGAATGTACCAGTATGTGTTATCACATTTGAGGAGTCTTTGATGGTCACAGCAGCATTCACATGATCTTCTGACTGTCGGGGCTTCCAATCTGCTGGTTTTCCATGAATCTTCCAACAAGTTTCTCTGAGATGGCCTAGTCTCTTACAGTGGTCACACCATGGTCGTCCTCGTCGTGTCTTGTTTTTATTATTGTGCTGATAACCTCGAACAGCAAGAGCATATCCTTCTTCTAAGTCTCATAGTGGTCCTATCATGACTCTCCTTCTGCTTTCTTCATGTCTTACAGCTGAGAAGGCTTCTCGAGTGCTTGGAAATGGCTTCAAACCTATCAATCTTTCTCTAACTTCATATAGTTCTTTGTTGAGGCCCAGTAGGAACTTGAAGGTCCTTTTCTACTCGATGATTCCTTTGAAGATGGCAGCATCATCAGTACACTTCCATAAGATGACTTCAAACATGTCAAGTTGTTGCCAATATCGAGACATAGAGTTGAAGTATTGAGTCACTGATAAAGTTCCTTGCCAAAGGTCATGTAATTGAGCTTCAACTTGGAACAATTCAGATGTGTTATCTGAACTGGAGTAGGTCTTATTGGCTGCATCCCAGATTTCATTTGATGTCCCATAGAGAAGAAAGTTCTCACCTATGTCATTGTTTATAGAGTTGATCAGCCATGACATGACTAGATGATTATCAATCTTCCATGTCTTGTACTTTGGGTCAGTAGTTGATGGAGCTGTGGCATCACCATTTAGGTTGTCTTCCTTCCATTTTCTGTATATGAACATAAGCACTGATTGAGACCATTGCAGGTAGTTATGTCCATTGAGTCGATGGCAGGTGACTGTGTGAGGTCCTTCATTGCCGTGATAGGTAGCAGCCATGGAGTCAGTTGAAGGAGAAGTGATTTCACTGGCTGAGGTTTGAGATGCCATGCCTGAGGTTTGAGATGTCATGCCATACTTGGTCATGGTGAGAGTTTGTTAGTGAGTTTGAAGAAGAATAATCAGATTCAGAGATGATGAGACTCTGATACCATGAAGATTTTGATGAGAGAAAAGATAATCTTCTTGCTTTTATTGAATTAGATTACAAGACATATATACACAAGTGTATGAGATAAACAAGAAGCATTTTGTTACAACTAAAACTCTTAAAGATCAGCTCTATCTCTATCAACTTGAGATAATATTTCTTATCATAACTCTAATCATAATCTACTAATTTAAACTGTACAATTATAGCAGTAAATAATAAAACTTAACTTAGAAATTGACAATTCTATCCTAGTTTTTAGAAATACAAAATCAAGGAATTACCAATGTACTAGCTAAAGTCAGCACAACAAACACCTATTAAGTTCCAACTTTAGGTAATTTACTATATCATTCAACTAGTAATAAGTGTGATTTTGATGACAATCAAACATGACAAAAGTGTAATGTTAATGCCACTTGGTAAATAAATTTTGGACAGAAACATGGAAGATTGAGACAACAAGTAGCAATAACAATCAAGAAAAAAAAGATAAAACAGTAGTACCTGAAATTGACAAAAAATATATTAGGGAATTCTTCAGAAGAATTCATAACAGGAAGTTCGACAAAACAAACTATGTGATCGACTTTCCGCTGAGATAAAAAAAACATCAGCACCAAAGGGATAATATGTTGCACTATTAGGAGCAAATTCTTTCTTCTTTTCCCTATAAAACAAATGAAAAGAGGAATTAATAATTAAATTCAGGTAGCTATAAACCATTTACTCACATCAAAAGCTTAAAATGAAGTACAAGCAAATGAAGTTTAATATAGTGGTGCACTCAAAGCAAATTAAAGTAAGGCAAGTCAAATCAGAAAATATAATCCTACAAGATGCTATGTTCTCACCTTAAATAGTTCTGCCCCTGGACTTTGAAAGTACTCGGCTCAATAGGTGATGTAACTCTTAATGTGCATGGCTATTTAAAATCAATACATTCAAAAATAAGTTTTCGATTCCAATTCAATCTACTACTTTGTTGACGGCTGCTTTTCGTTCCAGTGGTAATTCAGAAAAAACCGCTCCTCAAACAAACCACCTTCAACTATGAATTTGTTTGGTTTGTTGGGAACAAAATGCAAACTTGGCAAAAAATAAAATACACACAGATGAACAACAGATTTAACGTGGTTCGGCGGAATGGATCCAACCTACGTTCACGGGCACAAGGGAAAAGAAAGCTTTTATTATTGACTCGGGTCTGACTGAACTCATTTGTTTCTCTAGCTCGGGATTATTTTCTCTCTATTATAAGTGTTTGCTCAACCCTTGCAATAAACTCTCAACCTCTTTATATACTAAGTCTAATTTATACTGTTATGTTATCTCTGTGACGTCACTCACATTGCTAAGCCATTATTATTTTAGGCTTTCTTCCCCAATTACCCTACGGATTATAGCCCAGACGCCTGACATAGCTACGACCCGCCACCTGACACATCTACTATAAGTTATTCAAATCTCTTTAAACCATGCTATTTTTTGTAACTGTTGCACGTTACGCCATAGCGCCAGCCTGTATCCTAACCACTCCTATGCGATAGCGTGTGTCTGTCAATAAACTTGCAGCCATGTTCCGTCCCATCAGCCGCTGGCCTACCTCTATTCTCATCAATACTTAGGGAACCCAATTTCTGTTTAGGGCTTACGTCATATAGACTTGCACTCAATGACATTTCCCTGACCTACATCCTCGGGTCGGTAAGTTGAGATGATTGACTGCAAATTGAAATGACCGACCCACATTCTCAGGTTGGTGTTAAAACATTCAATCCCTTTTATCTTTCTTGAACATCCTTTTACATCGGGTCGGTTATCAAGTGCGAAACTAACTATGGCCTTCCTGTTGGGACAGATGTCTATGCTTTTTGAGCCTGGGTCATTTGTTTAGGAAGTGGAAATCCCTCCTATACCATTCTTCTTCCTCTGGCTTTTCTCGGGTCAGGAAATCACCATCAACATATGTCCCATAGTTCTTGGTATCAACGAGTTGGTGAGTTGATGCCAGTAATTACGATAAGATGATGGTTTTCTCTCGCACTGATGTTCGATCTTGATCAAGCCCGAAACCTTAAGTCTGTCCCACCTCACAACAGGTCCCACAATCTGCAAGCATTAGTGCTCTTTGTAAAAAGATCTATGTCGAGTTCGCAATTCAGATCTAGCACCTTTGCTTCTGACCCATAGCTTGGTCATCCCATCCACCAGGCCCACTCTTACCGCAAACATTGACCTTGACTAACCCTGGTCAGTCTATCCCCCGGCTTCTCCTTTTAAAGAAGCTCATCATAAGCCACCTCGGACTGACGTATGCTTTTGGCATGCAGTGATCCGGAAGTGGATGATATGCAAAAAAAAAAAAAAACATTGATCACGAGGGAAAACTCGTCTTGGGCTGCCAAACAGTAAAAAAGGGCCTTGGCGGGACGCAACCCAGCCATGAGCCGGTATGACACAGAGAAGCCATTGGGAAGATTCTGACCCCACGCTATCTAAGTCCCTTGGCCGCAAGGGAATGAACCCTCCTTGCACCAATACACAACAATACAGCCTCGGCTGGACGTAACCCAGCCCCGAATTGGTGTAAAAACTTGGCCACAAGGGAATGTGCCTCCTTGTGCCACCAACACGTGGCCATGTGGGAAAAACTGTGATCTCATGCCAACGAAGATAACAAGGTCTCGGTAGGACGTAACCCGACCCCGATCCGTTGTGACAACTTGGCCACAAGCGAATGTGCCTTCTTCTGCCACCAACGTAGCATCGGCAGAACGAATGCTACCCCGAGCTATCAACAAACTGGCTCCAAGGGAATGTTCCCTCCTTGTGCCACCAACATAGCCTCGGCGGAATGAATGCAGCCCTGAGCTATCAACAAACACCATGGCCTCGGCGGAACAAATGCAGCCCCGAGCCATTAACTTTCTTTTTACAACTTAACTGCGAGGGAAAATTTTCAACCTCCGAAAAGCACTATAGAGATTGGAAATGGCGTCCCATTTCTAGTCATCCGCCAGAAACAAAACCAAAGAAAACGACAAGACAAAACAAAACGATGGTGATATATCACAAACCCCGCGCAGATCCAAAAGAAACAACAAGGGAGCCTGAGACAACGTCTTGCCTTTTGCCCCCCAAAATAATAATTTTGAACCTCACAGTTCAATGTCCTGGAGAACCGAGTTACGGATTGAGGGGGCGACCAACACTATGAGAATTTTCCCATGCTAGGCAAGTCTCGAGTCTGCAAACGCCATGGAGACCCTCAGGCCCTCCCCGTGCTATGCTCCTACGGATCCGAAATGGGATGGCCAACGCCACTAAGGCATTCTCCCTCCCCGTGCTAGGCATATCCCGAGGCTACAAACGCCACGGAGGCTCTCTGGCCTTCCCCGTGCTATGTACCTTCTGAGGCTACAAACGCCACGGAGGTCCGTTGGCCTTCCCTGTGCTATGCAAACCCATAGGTACCGGAGTACCGAAGCCACTAGCCATCCATATGTGCTATGATTAACTTGGGTCACCAAATGCCACGTCGACTCGTTCGCCGAGCGTGCTATGGATACCTGAGCCGCCAAACACCACACAGGTTTTTACGTTGCGATCATTCCTTAAAGATGCAAGTCATTGGGTGTTAACGTTCCAACTCGAGGGTTTGACCCATTAACTGCAATCCTCATTCTACACTTACTATAGATTATGATTTCTTGGGAACTGAAAATCATCATCAACAATTATTTTAATAATATAAAAAAATTAAAATATATAATACAATCCCTACAACACCAAATATAATATTACAATCAAATCAAATATAATTCAAAACAGTTTGATCCAATTAATATCTAAAAAGAAAATACTGTGTTTCTTCAAATAAGCCAATCTCCAAATAACTGAGATGTCAGAACTCCATACATGACATTGACGAATTGAATAGAATAGCATCGGAACCAGATGGTTCTATTCAAACTGCACCAACTTTTTTGGTTAATAATGAATAATCCACCAATTAATAACTATTCAAAATTTTCAAACAAGTAAATCTCAGCCAATTGGAAGTTGAAAAAAGAGACTGGGACTTGGGATATATCACTGGTTGATTCTTTTAAATCCTATCTAGAAAATAAAATAAAATTATAAATCCTATCTATTTTTTTACTAACATAAAATAATAATTTCTCTCTCATCTCTCCACTATCTTTTTTATGTCTCTCTAAATAAAATTAAAAAATTATTCTATTAAGATATGTTAAGAATAAAGAAGTGAAAATTTTGTAAATAATTAAAATTGATAATTAAACTGGAAAAAAAGTTGAATTGTTAATCTAAATTTTATTGTAAAAAAATAGAGATATTGATGCAAATGCTATAAACTAAATAAATGTTACCATTTCCTTACCGGTACTCACTGAAAACTCTCCTGATTTTCATGTGACACTTAAATAAATAAATAAATAAATAAATAAATAAATAAAAAAAAAAAACTCTACAGTATTTTGTCACCTTCTGTTTTCTTGTTATTCTAAAAACGGCACTTGAAATTCTTTTTATTTATTTATTTTTTATATACTCAATATTTGTAATTCATTTTTATTTTTTATTTTTTTATTTTTGAGTTTTTAACTTTTAACCCGATACGTAGTGGTAGTAGAAGAAGAGATTGGTTTTTACTCTTGTTTTATTGTTCTTCTTGTTGGTTTCATACTTTCATTGATTCCTTGTTTAGGTGGGCAGCTGGAACTGGTTTTTGTATCTTTCTTTTCTCTCCTCTCACTCTCTTGAGTCTCAGCCTTTCTCTGCTCTCTCTCTTTTACTTTTTTGCCCCTACGTTTTCTGGTGGACAAATCGGTGAGTTTTTTTCTAAGCTAAATCAAGAAAAGCCTCTTCCTTTTCAAGAAAATTCTCACTATATTTGGTTGCATATAAATATTTTCTTCTTTTTTTTTTTCCTCTGCCTTTTTTGTTTTGTTTACTGGGAAACCGAGCTAAAAGAAAGTTATTTGAGACTATGATGAATTATACGAGTTGTTTTGCTATTCTGGGTATGAAAGATTACAACTTACTTTAGGGTCAGTTTGGTTCAACGAAGGAGAGGGGAGGGGAGAGATTTTAATGGAGGGGAGGGGAGGGGAGAGATTTTAATTAAATATATGTTTGGTTCAAGAAGAGAGGGGAGAGATTTTAAAACTAATTTACTATTTTATTCTTATAGCTTGTTATAAATAAAATTAAAACAATATAGGCTTATATTATCTTTGAATTAAACAAATAATAAAATTAAAATTAAAAGCTCTACATATATAATACATGTTATTAAAAATAAAATTAAAACAAGCATCAAACCAGTAGCTAGGTTTTGACATAGATGAATAGATAAAGAAACACTGCAAAATATCCAAGTTTATAACATAAATTACTAAAATGATTAAGTTCAGATAATACGCAAAATGTTAATAAAGTTTCAGCAAAATAACAACAATTAAGCTCAAGTATTTAATCAAATGCACAGAAATTTAATTGTGTTAATTCTGTTTAAAAAGAAGAAACGGAACATTGGGATTTTTGCTGAAACACTTATGTGCACAGTACACTTCATTTGATGCAATTGAGACATATATGATGCAAGTCTGGCCACCATAACCCATTACAGAGAGCAAAAAGAATGAATAAAAGATGACATACCTGAGTGATAGATTGAAGAAGCACTTAACAAAGAAACTACGTAACTGCAAAAAAAGAAGAAGCAAATACTAGGGTTTAAATGGTGAAGCAATTTAGGATTTTTAATTAGGACAATTTAGGAATTTTAAAATATAAGTAGGGATAATTTAATCATTATATTTAAAATTTTAATTCTCACTTTTTCTCCCCTCCAAAACCCCTCACTTTTGGAGGGGAGCTAAAATTGACTTAGGAGAGATTTTGCTCCCCTCCCCTCCCCTCCAAAAATTTGAACCAAACAAACAAAATTTAAAATAATCTCTCTCCCTCCTCTCCTCTCCCCTTCAAAACCCCCAACCAAACACACCCTAACATTTCTGCTTTTGCATATTGATTGCAGGGTCTAAAATTTGAATTCTGTAATTTGCAAATTTGCATGCAGTGACTTTGTTTATTGTGTCTCTCAGTCTCTGTGATTGTGAGTTAGAATCTTGATTGGTTTATCTTAGTGCCCTTTGCTTTCTTGTAATTATATATTTGTTTGATCCTCAAGCGTGTGAGAGTTTTTCAAGGCAATTCTATTAAGTGGTTTTTATTGAATCTATAAAGCTGCTTTATTTGTGTCTCGTGCGCATTAATTTTTAGCTGTTTATCAGTTTTCAGTTTTGTTCTTGCCCGAATTATTATAACCATGACTTTTTCTATGAAGTTCCCCTAAATCTGGTCCTTGCTTTGTTATTATGGGAGATAAAGATGTTTCATTTTTCTCCTTTTTGTTGTTGCTGTAACGATCTGAGGCTCCTCTTTCACTTAGTATGTTCATTTTCCAGTAAATTGTCAGTTTTCTTGTACTTTCTTGTTATAGAAAATTACATGTGCCAATGTTGAGGCTATCTTCCATTTATATTCTGTTCTATGAGCACAATGATTATGTCTATTTCATTTTTAGAACAAGGCAGATTAAATGTGTATATTTTTGTTATTTCCTGCATCTTCAGTGCCTTAAGGCAGATTAAATGGAAGGGGAAAGTGATTTTAGGCATTGGGATGAACTAATACCAGATGCCATTGGGATGATCTTTAGAAATCTCTCACTCCAGGAGGTACTAACAGCGGTACCAAGAGTTTGCAAATCATGGGGTAGAGCAGTAACTGGACCATATTGCTGGCAAGAGATTGACATTGAGGAATGGAGTAATCAGTGCCAACCTGACCACCTCAATGGATGCTTGAAATGTTGATCATGAGAAGTTCTGGATCTCTCCGCAAGCTCTGTGTTTCCGGCCTGAACAATGATACAATGTTTTCCTTAATTGCAGAAAAGTAAGCACCAGGGTTGTTAAAGGTGAGAGGCGCATCGAGGCGATCAGAACTGGAAAAGCGAGGCGTGAGGCGAGGTGCGAGAGGCGCACGCCTCACAGACACGAGGCGGACATTTATTAATAATAATTTTAAATTTATAATATATGCATCATTTACTTGTAAATGTAAAAAAAATAAAATAAATAGATAGTATTATTTTCATATATAGTCTACTTTTATATTAAATCTACTCGTCAAATTCATAATACTTGACAAAATATACATAATTAAAAACTTCAAATTCATAAAAATAATTAAAAAAAGAAGATAATTATAAAGTATCTAGTCAAAAAAAACACAATCATCATATTCTTAACATATGCATAGTTCAAGTTCAAGAAAATGAAAACAACAAACATTAAAAATCATCTAATCCAGAGAAAAATCATCATCATCCAAGGGTAATACATATCTTCTTCTCCATCGCTTAAATCTTCACGATCTATCTCTTCTCATCTGTATCTTCTAAGTTATTATTTTCATTGATCAACCTCAAGTGAGCAGCTTTAGAAGTACGTGGTTTTCCACCAGTTTTTGATCTAGTATGATGGGTTGGCTCATATACTCCAGCAGCTGTAGCAACTTGACCCCATGTCAAAGGTTCATTATCAAAAACCAAATCATCATCCATATCAGAATTACCATCTAATCTCCCAGTTAACCATTGTAACCATCAATATCGTTCAACAAGATTGGATTAAGGGTATCTCGCATATCATATCGCCGCCTCAATGCTTGGTTATATTTCACAAAAACCAAATCATTCAACTTTGTTGAGCAAGCCTATTTCTCCTTTTAGTATGAAGCTATCGAAGAAAGAAATAAATAATTATAAGTTTACTTAAATAAAATTTTATTTATAATTTAAAAATTTTATTAGTTAAAAAATTACCTGCTGAAATACACTCCAATTCCTTTCACAACATGTGGCACTGCATGTTAGACTTAAGACTTTTATGGCAAGTTTTTGTAAATTTGGAGTGGAAGCTCCATACGACGTCCACCACTCAGCTATTAATACAAAGAATAACAAATTAATAAAATGTATTTACATAATATAATTTAAAAATTATTGTGATTAAATAATTTACCAGATGATTTCTTATTCCTTTGTCTGATTGCAATAGGTCCCCCCAGTGTACCGTGAGCATTCTATATTTTGGAAACTCATTATCAATCTTGTCTTGTACATCAATATCAGGTACAAGCCTCCCAATGCAATCATACAAACCTTGCATGACTTATTCATCTGAATCAATGTTTGGATTTGAATAGAAAAATTCAGGGTTCAAGTAATATCCAGTTGCATGTAAAGGCCGATGAAGTTGGTAATTCCACCTTTGATCAATGATGGTAAAAACAAAAGCATATTTTTCTTCTCTCCCAATAAAAGACTTGGCAATATTTTTCTTCTCTCCCATAAGAGGCTTCTTCTCACCATCAACCATTCGAAGTACACTAACAAGAGGGCCAATTAATTTTAGAGTACACACAATATTCTTCCAAAAGTTTGGCATCAATATAATTTGTGCTGCTCTTTTCCCTCATTCCTCCTTAGACCATTTACTATTATGCCACTCATCTGAAGTGAACATCTTTCTCAAATTATTTTGTTTGCTATGTATAGATCGAAGTGTGATATAGGCAATAACAAATCTGGTCACTGCAGGCCTAAGAAATTCTTTATCTGTAAAGTTTCTCATCAAATTTACCATACTCGTACGACTATAAATATAACCGGTCACTGACACAAAACTTTTTCAATGTCCCATGTATTAAACGGATCTTCCCAATATCTCAAGTATCAAATCAAGGCAATGAGCAGTATATGGTGACCAATACAAATGTCGTCTCTTTGCTTCCAACAATGTCCTTACAAAATTCATATTTCATTGCACTACATTAGTATACTGTAAACTATATCAACAATAAATCAATCAATCTTTATATATTCATAAAAAAAAATACATGTTGCTACATAATTTGATGCATTATCGGTCACTACTTGTACAACATTTTCTTCTCCAATTCTTCAACAATTTCATCAAGCATCTTATATAAAGTATCTCCAGTTTTCACAAGGTTTGAAGCATCAATGGATTTTGATGAACACAGATCCCCTCGGAGAATTGACTAAAAAATTTATAATATCTATATTAACCACTGAATCACGCCATCCATCCGATATAATTGAGCATCCATATTTTGCTCATTCTTCTTTAGTTACATTCATCAATTCCAGGCCCAAATTGTCCAATTGATTCAACTGCTACTGCAAAACTATCCAATATAACCGCATTAAATGATATCCCAGCATCATAGAACCATCTAGTTAGGTCTCTACACACTCTATCCATCAACTCTTTTTTTGCATGATTCATTTATTGCCAATTGCTTCAACTTTCCCTTTTTCCGATCCTTGGCAACCCTCTCAGCATTATGAGTAAAGTACAAATGCATTGGTCATTTTTGTTTTGGCTTCTTTCACATTTGAGTTTGAGTAACAACCCCATCATCATCATCATCATCATCATCATCATCATCATCATCATAGTACCAATATCATCAAAGTGTGGAACGATATTACTTTCTTCATTATCTTGAGATCTTTTCAAAAAAAATCTATAATCTCCTCACTAACATGAGGAGGACATCTACCACATTTGGTAACATTTCTATGCCTCCAACGAGATGCTGTTTCATCCTATTGACCCCACTTTCACTAATTTTTCACAAAAATTATACTTCAAATTGTTCCTATTCGAATGATCAATCATGTGTGAATATTTCCAAGCGAGATCGATTTTTTACTTTTACATGAGCCTCTAGATTCCATTCTGTAAAAAAAAAAAAAATACAAATTCAACTCACATTTTCAAGTATTACACATTTACACGTTACAATAATAAACAAATCAATCACATTTTCGGCCAATTTCGGTCGAAAGTAGAAAAAAAAAACAGAATAATATTTGTAAGAAAAAAAAACTAATTCTCCATTTTCGGCCAAAAAAAAAAGAAAGAAAAGAGAAAAATCGAAGAAAAAATAAAACAGAAACTGGTTTTCCAATTTCACACAAAAAGAAAAGAAAAAAAAAGAAAGAAAAGAGAAAAATCGAGAAAAAATAAAACAGAAACTGGTTTTTCCATTTCAGTCACACAAAAAAAAAGAAAAAAAAAGAAAGACAGAACAATAGCATAGTAGGCGTATCCAAGAACGATGAAGAAAACAGAAGAAACTATAGAAGAAAGATGAAATCATCTAATATATGATGTCGACTGAAATAATCTATAGAAGAAAGGTTCCATATAAGTATGTCGACTGAAATAATCTTACTAAGAATTATATATGATGTCGACTAGAATAAGCATATGAAATCAACACTCATACATGTCAACTGAAAGAACTTACGATGAGTCATATACTAATGTCGACTGATACAAGCCTACAGTCTTCATAAAGAAATGTTGACTGAAATCCAACGATCTTTTGTAGGTTGTGTCGAATGAAGCAAGATGTCAAGGTTCTACTCTAGAGGAAATGATTCCATTAGATGGAGGAGATATCCTCGGAATTGACAGATGTCATCCAATCGCCTCAGCTATTTTCACAGTGATATTATTCTTGGTAGATTGGAGGGAAGTTGGGCCTAAGGGTGTTTGGAGCCCAAGTTCATTAAATAAAACCCTAATGGGATTTTCGAGGCAACTTTTGGAGGGAATTTGAAGCGCCAAAGTGGAGTGTATAAGAATGTATTTTGAGGGTCATTTGGTCTTACACAAGAATTCCTCTCGGTTGGCAAAAAGTTTTGGAGCTCTCGTGATCTTCAAGGTATTCTTCACATCATTCTTGATGTTCTTCAATTTCTTCAATTGTTCATCGTGTAGATTCGAAATGTTCTTAGTCAAATAGGTTATTTGATCTAGAAAGATTTAGTGAAACTTTTGGATTTTGTTTGTGGTTTAGACGGGTTTAGATCTTCAAAGTGGCGTTTTTGAATGGCTTATTCAGATTTGCGATCTCAGCAGAACAAAAACTTTAGGGCCATTTCAGAATGTACTCTTCAAACTAAGAAATCACAACTGATCTCTTATCTAAATAAGCCATTCAAAAATGCCACTTTGCATTCTTTAGCAAAAATGTACAGTTTAATATCAACATTAACCAACAAATCTTAAATTGTTCAATTAGTATGACTAGAGACAAGTTTCCTCAGAATCTACAATAGATTGCTGAGTATAACTTTTCTCACTGTCATACTATAAAGGTCAAACCTTTAATAAGCTAACACCGTTTTCGCTGCATAAATAATTAACCATATCATGAACTAATTCATAATGAAAGCTTAATCAAGTTCAAAACTTGATCGTAGTAAGCTATGAACAATCTTAGATCTATAGTTCAATGATGAACTTTCAGAATCGATATTAAATATTGCTTCAATTGTAAGTTATAGGATATTTTTCTTCGATAAGAAAACAACCAAATCATTAAGTATCAAATACTCGTAATTGATTCTGTTATCCTATTGGACTTGTACGGAAGATGTATTAGGGTTGTTTCATCTTATTAATTACGTAGTTCCATTTATAATTTATCATTCTCACATTTGACTTCAATAAGTCAAGTCTTTTCTACAATTGTTAACATCCGATGTTACACACCAAGTAATAAAAACGATTTTAATACTTAGGATCGTAGGAAAGATATTATATCAAATAGAATACAATATTCTATTAACCTGAATAAACGATAAAATTTTACTTATACCTCCAAGGCGTAAGTAATTTCCATTATAAAACTATTAGATAAAAGAAATATTCAAATCTCAAACTTTTCAAGATTCAAATTTTCTACCTATACATATCATATATGTAACTGTAGAAATAATGGAACCTAAATTAAAATGATGAACTAGTGTTACTGGAGCATATCTGCAAGAGTATTGAAACTAATTCGGTAACATTAAATATCAAACGAATCAAATCATATAAGATTCGACCGCCCCCACTACTCAATTCCATCAAGATGGAATCGTGGAAGAATAATATTGAATATGAATCATATTCACTCAATAACCTTAGAACTAATTGCTTTAAATTCATATGTTTGATCGTATCAAAGATCTTTGAACAGTTCAAAGACATGTAATGAATTTTAAGGATAGAGTTCTCAAAAAACTTCAGATTGAATATCTTTGAGCCAGTAAAAAATGCTCAATCTGCGTTTCATCAGAACAGATTGAAAGTTCTTGATACTTTCAAGATGTTCAATATGTGTTCCTTCAGAAAAACGTAACTAAGTTATGACAATTCATAAACTAAGTTACGAAGTAAAGAAAACTACCTTAAGCAATTACAATTCATTAAACTACATACATCTTATGTATCAGTTAAATAAATCTGGTGGTCCAATGACAATCATTGGTTAAACGAGATCTTAATCACCTTCCTAAATACAATATTCATTAAATGGATAAGGATGTGTGGTGTGATCTCGTATCAAACCATCATTTACCATACAGAATAAACATCTAATGCTTAAGTGATTAAACCTCTTAAAACACCGTTCTAAATTATTTACTTTTACCGAATAATTTTTCTTAATGTTTTCCTTACGTCAATGACAATACTAGTTATATTTAAAATATATAACAATTGTTTATGAAGAGCAAGTAACTATCCAATAGTCGCAAGTTCCGATATCAAATATCAAAACAATTGTTAGCTAATATTTTAAATAACTAGACGGGAGATCTGGTATCCAATACCTATAGTTGTAGTATTGTGAAAATCGATATTTTCTATACACAACTATACGCATCTCCTTTCTTTAGCTTTACTATTTGCATTCAACTATCCACAACAATTGCAAATAATTGATTAGCAAATTGTGTCAAACACATTGCCTCTAAAGGTCATTAAAGCTAAGAAACGTCATTACTAGATAAATAAATACCTAATGGGGCTTTCTCAATGCCAGTCAAGAATCTCGAGACATGAACTAATTCAAGTCAATTCTTACTGCATAAGAAATTATTCTCTCTAAAGTATTATATCCTAAAAAGGATATCTATCTATATTATCTATCATGACTTAGAAACTAAGTCATTAACCATCTTGATTTTTGAAAAAAATCGGAACAACAGTTCCCGATGGTTTAGACCAATCTAATAATATCCTAGTCTAGTAGTATCTAGAACCTATTATAGAATAACTGCAACCAAGAGTCAAGTCAGATAACATATCAAAATATGTATGCAGTAAATAAAAGTTCAATTCTATATAAACAATAGAATAAGGAAACGAACAAGCGGCTATTTCCATAATACACACTGCCTAATTTATGGAATATTTTAAACTTAGCAGTGCCTCCCATTATTTTACGTAATACCGTAATCCCCAAAGGAAAAATGAGAATTCAATAATTAAATAGAATTCTATAATGGGAAGTGGACCCCATGAATATATTTCGACTCACAGCAGAGGCACGGTCTCGCCTACGTATATTCACATGTAGACAACTCATTGTTAATCACACTCGTTGTGACTCATGGGTTTCCGGTCCTGGTCGTTTCTCATTGTCACTGCTAGGGCAGGTCCATAAGGAGATGTACCAAGGTTAAACTCGTCAATGATAAACTCAAGCTACTTGCGTAATCCTGACAGCTAGGGCACGTTCAGGATTCCGCTTTCGCTTGAATTTATCTAGTATCTAATATACATCCGGCATAAATAAATCTTTATCGGCTACACCCTCACAGCAGAGGCACGGTCTTTGATTTAGTCACGGAAAAATATTCATAAATCGTATTGACAAGGCGAACCAAGAAACAAGTATTCCAAATACCAGTTACTTTAAAACCTTATTTAGTGGGGATATTCCATAAAGTGTCATACACATTAATTTAATCAATTAAATAAAAGCATGCATGTATCAAGTAAAGAAAAGAACAAACATTAGATTTTAAAGGGCTAATCATATTAGGGTGTCCAGAATCAGACTCGCGCTCTGATACCATTTTGTTGGGGTTTTAATGACGGAATACCGGTAACGCAGCGGAAACTCAAAATTTTCCGATTTCAAAACCTTTTCTCAGATCAATTAAATAAACTTATTTATTTAATATCCAATTATCAAATTCTGAAAAATTACACAAGAGATCAAATTTCTTGGTAATTACCGAATTGCCCCAAAACTTTGTAAATTGAATATTTTAGCCCAAAAATTATAAAATATAATTTTGGATGATTCGAAATCATTTCTAAAATGTTTTTCAACACATCTAATGCATCAAAATCAGATTTAACACAAATCCCCAATTTTTGAGTAATGCCGTGAGCACCCCAAATTTTCAAGTATTGCATTTTGGTCTCTTTTGTTCAAAACATGCCAAGATCAAATCCAATCAACCCAAAATTTTACATGCATCATATTCATATCATAATACATCACATATATGAAAAGCCCCAAATTTGGAGTGGGTTATGAACCCTAATTTTTCAATTTCATCAAATTGTCCAATTTCACCAAATTTACAAAATCCAACACTTTAATTCATTCAATACTTCACCAATCTAGCCTCACCACTTTGAAACAACTCTAGAAAATTTCTAGGTCACCAAAGAGTGGCTTACCAACTCTAGAATGGCAACTTGATTTTCCAAAAATCAAAAGTAAAGCTAAACCGTTTCAAGCTTACTTACATGAATCAATCTTTCATCAAAGTTCACAACCAAAATAAACACAAAGTATAAGAAGAGAGACAACACCAAAGTAACACAAATGATGCTAATCATGTAAGAAACATTTTTCATGTTGAAAGCTTTAAAGAAAAACTTACAAAACTCAAAGATTTCCAAGCTTTTTCCTTTAGCCTTCAAGCTTTTCTCTCAACTACTTTTGTGTTTCATTAGATAACTCATGAACTTCTTAAACCCTAAAAATGAAACAAAACAATATATACTCCACAAATAGCCCTTGGCCGAAATTTTAGGAGCATATACAAAATAGCTAGATATTTTTTATTTCATTTAAAGCTTACTTTAATCAACTTGCAATTTGATCATTGCAACTTTAATGAAAATTCAACAAGTCAATAAAAGCAACTCAAAAATATAACACTTATATTTATTTAAGGGCATGGCCGAAATTTACAAAAGAAAAAAGGAAATATATATTTTCATTTTAAATAATAATCAAATATCTAAAGAAGTCAAAACAATTTTGACAACCTTTTCTTTAAGTATAAAGTCAACAATTTACACTTATAATCATTTCCTAACTTTATCATTTGGTGAGATATTTATAATATTATTATATTAATCATTAACAATTAAATAATTAAATAATTAATTAAATACAAATATCTCAAAATATGTATTATATTTACTTTAAATATCTCAAATACATATATTAATGATATATGTCAAATAGCTTTATTTGATAATTTATTCATGTGTATTTAATAATATCATATATTAAATACAAATACACATTAATTAGGAAATGATGGTTCGGCCCATTTGCATGCATCTTTCGTTTAACGTTTAAAATATTTATAAATAATCACCATTATTCATAAAAGTTGCCCTAGTGCTCTACGAGTATATTTCAGTAGTGAGACTCTCTAGATTCAGGTATATCCGTCACAAAATCTAATTCGTGTCCATAATTTACCCACCCATAAATTATGACGATCACAAATAAACTAGCCGAATCATACAGGTCGAGGTCATTGCATACGTATAATTCATCCGTCACAGGTATCCGGATAATACCAGAGATATAGATGTAAACCTCAAATCTCTATAGGTATTATCTCGTCGACGTATCTATTAGCAATCTCTAAATAACATTCGGAACGAACTTCCGAAGTATACTGTGGCCATAGATTTAACATACTGCTAATCATATATGGACTACCTATGCTCTGTACACAGAACTGGCGGATCATATCTTGATACACACATGGATATCATGAGGATCGGTCCACACCCAATGAACAGACGGAGGTCTGATATAAATAGATCGGTGACATGACTGCCATCTAAGTATGGAGAATGTCTCATACATCCACAGTGGTATCTCAAGTCGAAGGACCACTATGCTACTCAACCCGAGAAGATTCTTATTGACGTTGGTGTACCATCCATTAAGAATCTTTGGTGAGTCGTTCAGTGTTTATCCATTATAAACACTTACACGTCTATACGAGTCTCCCTAGACTCATGGTTCATTGGGATAAACTATCGGACCAAGGCTCGATATACGACATGTACTGGTCTCAACAGATTTGACTAACCGACCATTGTTAGTAAATCTTGACCAGAAACTTTGTTTGATAATAGATTTCTAGTAGTGTCACTTCCCAATGTCAATTACAAACTACCTTTGTAACTGTGTACTGCAATATATATTATTGAGCCTTTGTCTAATATATACATATCACTAAACCACATTTAGTTTCAATCTAATCGTAATCAGATCGAATACGTATATAAAAATAAGAGGTGTAACCATAAATAAGTAATATATATGGAAAAAAAAGAATTGATCATATTCATGAATCAGACATAAATACGATGCGGATTAGCGCTCTGAGCACCAACCCCAACAAATAGCTCTAATTTTGCTTGTTTTAGCTTTCGCAAGCTTAATTTTCTTAATCTTAATTAAAACCTTGCTCAAGCTTCCTTTTATAGTGAAGCTTATGTAATTTTTAATTAATAAAGGTTCTAATCAAATCTAAGGTGAGCTTAATCCAATTTGTTCAATATATAATAATTAGGTGTGACTAATCACATTTACCTACCACTTTGATTTAATCTAATTAAATCAAGACAAAGTTTAACCAATTGATTAGTTAATTATCTACCACTTTGATTTAATCCAATTAAATCAAGCCAAATACTCATATTATTACATATTTTATAATTACCAAAATATACTCCAATGGTAGACATATTTATGAAATTACAATAAAGCCCTTATTTGATTTCGGATTAATCCAATTGGGTCAAAGTAAATAATTATGTTATCCAATAATACTTAATTATTTTAATTGATAACTATAATATTAATATTATTTATATCAAAATTTATCGGCTACCCAAACGCTCAACGAGTATACTTCACATTATCGGCTAGGTGATCAGCTTTGGCCAAAGTCTTAAGAATCATGAGTTACCCACATGGATATCTAAACCCCTTGTGGTACACATATGGGCCAACGGGATCATATCTTGATACGCACTTGATTAACGAGTGCATCACATCACACTTAACGAACATCAAGCGATCAGACCATGAAAGGTCTCTGACATATATGACATCAAAGTGTGGAGGATCACACACAAAATCAATGTTATCCAATAGTCAAATGATATAATATGCTACTCGACTCGAGGAGATTATTGACAGTGGTGTGTACTTCCAACTATTAGGAATCACCTGTGAGTTATTCAGTATTCGCTCTAACGAACACTCATATGTCTATACAAGCTTCCATTGTTTATGGTGTATTGGGTTAAACTATTAGAACTCCAATTCCAATATACGACATGTGTTGGAGTTTGTGCTTGGAGCGCCAATCCGGACATTGTATTGTACATTTTATTATTTATTAATAAAAAAACTATATTTTCATTTCATATCTTATTAATGGTATTGTTATTATATGTATTAGATTGATGTATAGATATGCTAAGAATGACATCGACCTTAGAATAGTCTTGTAGTAATGCTAGAGACTAGGTGGTCTGACATTGTGATAAGTATTACTATTGTAAACTATTATTAAAGTATATATATATATATATATATATTCCTAGTCGTTGGTTGTGGAATACGATCGAATTCCTATATCCTAGAAGACTAGCACATGTCGTATATTGGAATTGGAGTTCTTATGGTTTAACCTGATGTACCATGAGTTTTGGAAACTCGTATAAACGTGTGGGTATTGGTTGGATCGAATAATGAATGACTCACATGTGATTTCTAATAGTTGGGAGTACACACCATCGTCAATAGGAATCTCCTCGAGTCGAGTAGCATATGTAATCCTTTAACTATAGGATAACATTGATTTTATGTGAGATTCGCCACACTTTGATGCCATGTATGTCAAAAACCTTTCATGGTCTGGCCTCTAGATATTCGTTGGGTGTGGAACGATGCACTCATTAATGAGGTGCGAAGCAAGATAGAATCTGTTGGCTCGTATGTGTACCATAAGAGGTTTAGGTATCTATGTAAGTAAAGTCATGATTCTTAAAGCTTTGGCCAAAGTTGATCACATAGGGTGGATCGCATCAGTTATAAAGAATCGTGGACATGTCGACATGAGATGTGCGCCTCAGAAAATTGACGGTGTATTCTATGTTGCCTAAGCACAACTCGGATAGTGTAGGCATTGCATTTTTGCATGTGAGTCCCTATAATGAGTCTCATTTGGAGGCACTACCTTTTTAGTCGAGGAAGTTGCGGGAAACGGTTGTCGGAAGGGAATCGGTATTTCGTTAAATTTTATCCGCATGTTTAGCTCTAAGCTCGCTCGTTTGGACCTCCGTTTTAAAGCACCTTTTGGCCTAAAAAACCCGCAACTTTTAACCTTGGCCCAAAACCTTTTCACCCACCTAAGCCCACTCACCAAACCAACACAACACCTAGCCCACCAAGAGAGGCCCACACGCCCATGGCCCTTAAATTACACCCAAATTAAATCAAATATTAATTAAATTAAACATTAACTAAATAAAATATCAATAATTGATACAAAACAAATAAATATTGTAACTTCCTAATCCAAAATATTATATACTAAATTAAAGAAACATTAAATTAAATCATACCTAATTAAGATAAATCACAAATATTATATACCTAACTTAACAAATTGCATGCCTAATTAAAATCAATCATAACAAATTAAAAATATTGACTTCCTAATCTAACAAATTAAATGCCTAATTAACACTAATCAAATATTCAACCTTCATAATTCACCAAATTTTGTCCCCCCAATCAATCAAATTCTTTCCTTGTCTAACACCAAATCATATCTCTCTTTAATACCAAATATCTCTTCCTTGTGAGACAAGGGGAAGCCCTAGCCCTTGTCTATAAAAACAACACATAATCTCCAACCCTAGCTCTCTAACTCACGCATATACAAAACAAAAGAAATAACCATAGAGACCCTCAATCCACGGCACGCCAATTGCCACAAACCACACAAAACTCAAGCCTTGAACTGCCTTCACTTGTAGCCAAAAGCCACGCACGTCCCCCCACCACTCACCCTCAATCATATCAAATAGCCACCAAACCCTAAACTAATAACCACTCTCGTTCCTCACCCACGCAGCGAACCACTCACTCCAAAAACACACACTTTGCACATCCACGTGAAGCCATCCAAGAAAACAGAACATAACCTAACGCCCCTAGATCACAAAAGACACAGCCCTAAGCCACTCACGCACCTACAACTGAACTGCCCATTTTACGTACACAGCCTAACTACCTTCCCACTCACGCACCAGCCGCCCCTCCACACCTAGCCTTCATCAGCCCCATAGACACCTCACCTTGCCTCACGCATCAACAGCCTCTCACGATATAACCATTACTTCACGCCCTCCTCTCATGCAAAACCCTGCATTCAACAGCCCATCACACGTGAACCATACAAACAACTAGCCAAAACAACCCCATCTATTCACGTCAAAGAAAACTGCCCAGCCCACTGCCGTATAACACCATCAAAACTGCAAAATCAGTCCCTAAACTGTCTCAAACTTACCTCGAATTAACCCAGAAACTGCCCAGTAAAACAGTCCAGAAACCGCCCAAAACAGTCCCCGAAACACCTAAAACAGTAGCTTTAAAGACCGAAACAGTAAGCAGAAAATACAGAGGAAACAGCAGCAAAATGGAGGTCAAACAGCACAAAACAGCAAACAATGAGCTAAGATGCTAAACCAGTGAACCGGAGAAGTTGAGAGCTTTAACCCTTTCGATCTCCGTGAAACGCAAGTCCGAAAGTCGGAAAAAAAGGTTAGACCTGAGGGTATTTCTCACACTTGTTTTCAGTTTTATTTTATTATTTATTGAGTATTGTTCGCATGATTATTATGTTAAAATGCATGTTGTGGCCCTTGAGTAAGATAAATATGCATGTATTACGAAATATTGTATGTTGTGGCCCTTGAGTAGATAAATATGCATGTATTACAAATATTGTATGTTGTGGCCTTGGGATAAAATGAAAGATGTGTCAACTCTCGCGGTATATATCGGTGACCGGCGTAAACACACACGTATAACGCAAGCGCACGTATCGTTCAAGTAGTATAAAATATCGATCCCACGAGGACTTAATATCTAAACTATTAATTTTATGAGGTCAAATGATTACTAATATCTAACAAGTTGATTGATTGATTTGAAATGGTGACGATTCTAAATTTAAAAGCAAGTAAATAAAATGTCGAAAATAGGTTTTAAGAAATTCAATATTAAAAACTATCTAGGGTTGTGATTCTTCCAATATCATTTAAAGATAAAGTGATTATCTTAAAGTTGGGTAATATATTGATTTATTAACCTGGAACACTAAATATGTGTAAGCCTCTGTCGATGGTCAGACACAAATACAGTTTAACCCCATTGAACCATATGTCTATGTCAACCAATTATCTGGATTCATTAAGTTTAAGTTCCAATTATGGCTACCCCCACCCCCCCCCACAGGTATATTCCTATCCTGTAAGGAAATCTATTAAAGGGTTATCTATCCTCAAGGAAGATCGTGGGCTATTGAGTCTAAGGCTGAAACCTAAAATCCCTATGTCTAGTTCATTTAGATTTACCAGATCAATTTTATTAATGGCCAGTTAATGAAAAAGCATTAAGTTTAAGACACAATAAATAAATCTTTATATTACCCAAGCTATAATCTACCCTTATAAAACGGTGATATTGGATTTCATCACAACCCCAGATAACTAATTTAGTTACCCACACATAACTAGGGCTAATAAAAACTTAAAAGTAAAAGACATAAAATGAAAATGCTTGAAAGTAATTGCGGTAAAGTAAAAGCTGAAAAGTAAATTACAATAAAAAAAAAAGCTAAGGTAAAAGGAATTACTTTTACTACTACTAATTTAGATATCTCCCATAAAATAATATATAACTTGTGATATTATTTTACCAACCGACCAATCTGGCGGTATCCTGATTAAGTCAAATTAAGTCCAACCAGCCATATAGGCGGTAATATTTGTCCATATCCAGCCATAAAGGCGGTACCAAAATAAATTTACCAACCGACCAATCTGGCGGTATCCTTGATTAGTCAGGTTTAAAAACCAGATTAAATTGAATTGCCAACGACCAATAGCGGTAATCCTTTATTAATCAGTATTTTAAATAGTGAATATATTTTTTTAAGGGAGATTAATCTAAATAGTAATAGTAAAAGAATTACCTTTCACCCTAGCTTGGGAAATTACCCTCCTCATTACTGAAAAGTAAAAACTGAAAAATTAAAGAAGAAAAGTATTTGTGAGTAAAAGTAAATGGCGGAAGTAAAAACTGAAAAGTAAATAAAAGAAAGTGCGAAACTGAAAATTAATTACTGAAAACTAAAAATAAACAAACTAGATACAATCTTCTTATTTATTCATTAAGAATTTCAAGGAAGAAAGTATGATTTTACAAATGAAATGGCTTGGTATTTATAGGCAAAATTTTTGCCATCAAATTCTCCACCAAATCCATTATTAATTCTTTCTCCACTAATTACTTATTACTTACCTACTCACCAATCCATAATTGCTCCAATAATTTCTTATCTTGTTTGGTGTTGATTTGATAATTTTTATTAATTATTAATTAATTAATATTTTGCTTTGAAATGATTGATAATGACTTTTAATAATTACACTCCACACACTTCTGGAGGGTATCCAATTTCGGTCATGAAATCTTCAGAATTCGAAAATATTTTCTCTTTCAAAGTTGTAGATCTTTGAGTCTTCTTTAATCTGGCACTTGAATCCGCTCAATCCGATATCTAAGTAAAAGTTATGCCCAACATACGACAGATGTGCAAAACTGGAATTTCCCAAACTGCACTTCGTCAAAACGCCCTTTCAAAATTTCCAATCTCCAAAATTAATATATCAAGTCCAATAATTGCCCTTATTTGATCCACATTTCATCCTAAATGATTTCATTGAGTCCCGATTTATTTTTATCTGCAAATAAAATAAAACATATCAAAACGTTCATCAAACCCGAGAAACTAAACAAAATATTAAGTAAAAGGGGCGGTAAATATTGATATATTTCCCGCTCATCAATCGGATGGAAACCCGGACATAAATTTCATAGCCGATTCCGAATGGACGGTAGTATGATCTGTACTCGGGATACACTCCACGTACCGCTTGAGTAAACGGCACATTCTTTTGTTTTATGTTGCTTTGATTTATTTATTATTCATCATTTAAATTCCGAATGTTATTTATTTGCGCTTTTGTGTCTATCAATGTGAAATTGCATAATTACCGTCATTTTGATATCGCATGCTAGTATCACTATGATTTATTTTCATTTCTGTATTCATGAATGCTTGCCGTTATAATGATGTATTTTTGAAAGCATGCAAACTTGGACATATGTTCTATACAAATTTAGATGCAAACTTCATCTTCATGTATGTGAATTTAGGATTATTGTACACTTGGAAAAATATGTTGCTTAGGCTTGGTTAGATTATTGCACAAATCCTTTCATTACAAGTGGCATAAGTAAGGGACCATTCCGAACCCAACGGTTTGAGGTCTTCCCTTGCGAGGGGTGAGTGCGGCCTTAAATCTTTATCCTGGTTCACACCGGGTGGCGACTCCATTATTCTCCGGTTTAGTCCCCTGTGGGCTACTCCGTACTCCCGACCGGGCCGCGAGCCTGGGACAGCATGCGTCGCCCAGATCCTGTGTTCCCACAGATAGCCTACTATAGTGGGATTTTTAAACATATGTGATGACCTTGACTTGTATAGTTCAGAAAGGTCATTCATGGTGCTCTCGATTACGTACATATTAGCTAGGATTATATGACGATGTGTCTGAACTTAGAGAGTCCCAATATGAATCAACTAAGATAATCAAGCTTTAATTGGATAACATTGATTATTTACTTTGACTTAATGGATATTCAATAATTACACACAGGGTTTAATTGTAAAATCAATTTATCTATACCATTTGAGGATATCATGGTAATTGTAAGTATGTAATAATATGTGGTTTTGGCTTGATTTAATTAGATTAAATCAAAGTGTCAAATATTGAACTAATCCATTTCCTAATTCCTTCAGCTCTCTGAAAATAGAGCTGAAGAAAAAACAATTGATATATATAGCACGCACGTCGCACCTGCGTACACTCAAACTTGTTTTTCTTCTTTTTTGCGCTCCGAACTCTGATTCAGTCGCGGGTTTTCTTATACACTCGTAATGGAATATAATATTTCATTAAATATTTTACAATTATGCTTATCCCTGGATCTTTGGGTTAGACCCACTTTCGCTACATGGGGCACCGATCCGACCCTATGGGTTCCACAACTGTCCCAACATAATGGTATCAGTAGCAAGGCTTGACCACACAACACATGTTGCATGTTAGACATGTATTTGAATATATGCCTCTGTATTTTAATTTAATTATACATAAGTCATTTGGATATGTATTGCATGTTCTAAATTGAAATTTTGACGTAATTAAGTTAATGACTTGATTGTCATAAATCTCACGTGATTATGTGATTACTTTAATTTAAGAAATAGTATTAGTAATGTTGGAGCATTATTGGAAGGTCCGTCTTGTCAATACGGAGATAGGTGAGTTCTTACTTCTTATATCCAATGTCGTCATTAGTGTGAGAGAATAATCACGCTCCGGTAAAACATTAGATATAGCGTGATGAGTTAACACAGTCACCCAATATCATCATTAATGTGAGGGTGTACATACGAAGCTCATTAGTGCACATTGACAAGTATACACCTAGAACACGTCTTAATCCAATATCGCCATTAGTGTGAGGATAAGAAACGGTTCAGGACCAAACTAGGAGTTACATGAAGTGATTGACCTTGGAGGTCTACCTAATGAGTTTATAAAGGCCAATATCGTGATTAGTGTGAGGCTGGAGTAAATGTCATGGGATCCACTTCCTGTTATGAAATTTTGATAGTCAAATTTCTATTTTTCTGTTAAAAGAGATTACAGAATTACGTAAAGTAGTGGGAAGGCACTAATAGATTTAAAATTTCAAAATCAATTAGTGTTATTATTTTGAAATGAAAAATATTCCGCTACTGTTTAAAAAATATTGTCTTGTAGATGGCTATTGCTAATCCATTGTTGAGACATTTGGATACCAATAAGCTAAAAGGATTTGAGAACTATTTCGAATGAGAAATGAACATACGTCTTGTCTTGGAGTTTGAAAAGTTGACTTATGTCACTGTCAATCCACTGCCTTTTGAAATCGATCATGACTCCATTCCAGAAGAGTGAGAAACTTTTAATATATGGAAGGATGATAACCTAAAGGTTAAATTCTACATCTTGGGATCGATGGTTCCAGATTTACTGAGATATTACATTGAAGCACCAGATGCTTGGAGCATCATGCAAACACTCAAGGCATTGTTCGAGGCAAATCAATTGATCGAACTATATCGGAGGTCTAAGGAATTATTTTGTGTTGAACTCAAAGATGGAAGAACTATCAGCATTAATGTTTTGAACATGATCGACCAGATTCAATACCTAGAACGACATGGCATTGTGATTGATGAACGCTTGGGCCGTAATTTGATTATGTCTTCGTTGCTTGTATCTTATGCTGGATTTGTATTAAATTTCCATATGCATTCAAATACATGTTGTATGTTAGACATGTATTTGAATCTATGCCTCTGTATTTTAATTTAATTATACATAAGTCATATTGGATATGTATTGCATGTTCTAAATTGAAATTTTGACGTAATTAAGTTAATGACTTGATTGTCATAAATCTCACGTGATTATGCGATTACTTTAATTTAAGTAATAGTATTAGTAATGTTGGAGCATTATTGGAAGGTCCGTCTTGTCAATACGGAGATGGGTGAGTTCTTACTACTTATATCCATATCGTCATTAGTGTGAGAGAATAATCACGCTCCAGTAAAACATTAGATATAGCGTGATGAGTTAACACAGTCACCCAATATCATCATTAATGTGAGGGTGTATATACGAAGCTCATTAGTGCACATTGACAAGTATACACCTAGAACACGTCTTAATCCAATATCTCCATTAGTGTGAGGATAAGAAACGGTTCAGGACCAAACTAGGAGTTACATGAAGTGATTGACCTTGGAGGTCTACCTAATGAGTTTATAAAGGCCAATATCGTCATTAGTGTAAGGCTGAAGTAAATGTCATGGGATCCACTTCCCGTTATGAAATTTTGATAGTCAAATTTCTATTTTTCTGTTAAAAGAGATTACAGAATTACGTAAAGTAGTGGGAAGACACTAATAGATTTAAAATTTCATAATCAATTAGTGTTATTATTTTGAAATGAAAAATATTATGCTACTGTTTAAAAATATTGTCTTGTAGATGGCTATTGCTAATCCATTGTTGAGACATTTGGATACCAATAAGCTAAAAGGATTTGAGAACTATTTCGAATGAGAAATGAACATACGTCTTGTCTTGGAGTTTGAAAAGTTGACTTATGTCACTGTTAATCCACTGCCTTTTGAAATCGATCATGACTCCATTCCAGAAGAGTGAGAAACTTTTAATATATGGAAGGATGATAACCTAAAGGTTAAATTCTACATCTTGGGATCGATGGTTCCAGATATACTGAGATATTACATTGAAGCACCAGATGCTTGGAGCATCATGCAAACACTCAAGGCATTGTTCGAGGCAAATCAATAGATCGAACTATATCGGAGGTCTAAGGAATTATTTTGTGTTGAACTCAAAGATGGAAGAACTATCAGCATTAATGTTTTGAACATGATCGACCAGATTCAATACCTGGAATGACAGGGCATTGTGATTGATGAACGCTTGGGCCGTAATTTGATTATGTCTTCGTTGTTTGTATCTTATGCTGGATTTGTATTAAATTTCCATATGCACTCGATGTAAGCCAGCTACAAAGAACTTCATAACATATTACGCAAGGCGAAACATGATTTGAGGAAAGCCAACCCCACATTGTACCTCCATGGTGGAGCTGGCTCTTCAATGACTTCTAGGAAGTCAAAGAAAATCAAGATGATAAAGAAGAAGACTGCAAAGAAGAACTCCAAGAAGCACAAAGGGAAAAACTGCAAGTAGCTCATGACCAATGTCTACATTGCAAGAAATCAGGACACTCGAAAAATGACTGTCCAGAGTTGAAAGGAAAAATATGACCATCATGTACGCTTTGTATTTTTCCTATTATTGACATCTCATTAGCCTTATATGCAAATAATGGATGAGTGTTAGACACTGGCAATCCTACTCATATTTACAACTTGCTGTAGGTCATAAGGGTTTGAAGAAGGCTGAATAAAAGGAAGATCTAGCTTAGAGTTAGCAATTGTGAGATATTGGATGTTAAAACCATAAGAACATTTGTTCTAGATCTCCCTAATAGATGTAAATTAGATTTACAAGACTGTTATTATATACCATCACATATCAGACAAATAATATCGCTGCTAATATTAGATAAAAATGGGTATAAAATCAACATTAAGGATAAAAATTTATGTTTATATGATAAAGATAATTTATTGAAATGTGAATTTTCTTTATCAAACAGTCACTATGTTTTGGAAATATGTAGCGATGTCTTTAATGTAGAGGAAAATACTAGTAGGAAATCTAAATTAAATAATATTGAATTATTGCATATGAGATTAGGCCACATAGGTGTTAGATGTCTATCCAATTTGGTAAATGATGGTTTGATTGAAAATCTTACCTTAGATCCTTATCTGATTTGTGAGTCATATATCCAAGGAAAGATGACAAATGCCCAATTTCTTGGTGTTGGACACCGTGCTGGAGATTTATTGGAGCTTATACACAGTGATGTATATGGTCCATTAAATTATGTCACTCATGATGGTTCAACATTCTTTATGAATTTCACATATGACAAGTCTAGATATTTCGAAACATTTGACAAGTTCACAATATTTCGAAACGAAGTAGAAAAATAAACCAGTAAATTCATCAAGTGCCTTAGATCAGATCAATGTGGCGAATACATGAGTGAAGAATTTAAAAATTATTTAAGGGAGAATTGAATTCTTGCCAAATATAGCCCACTAGGAACACCTCAACACAATGGAGTATCTGAGCGTAGAAATCGTACTTTATTAGATATGATGCGATCAATGATGAGCTCTACAGATCTTCCATATTACCTTTGGGGTTATGCTTTACTTATTGATAACCACATACTTAATAGGGTTCCATCAAAAGTTATTTCTACGACCCCATATCAGATTTGGTTCAATAGAAATCAAAGTATTAGGTATTTAAAGATTTAGAGTTGTTCTGCATACGTTAGAATTGCGCAGCGGGATAAACTAGCACCAAATGGGTATAAATGTAGGTTCATTAGATATCCCGATAATTCCATGGGATATCAATTCTATGATTCTGAGCAACAAAATGTATTTGTTGTTCGTTTTGCCAATTTTCTTGAAAAGTAATTTTTGAGAGAAAATGAGAATTGTAGAGAGATTGAACTTAATGAGTTTGATCCTAACATTATAGAACCTGAGATGAAACCAGAGATCCAACTAGGTGAGGCATCTACATCACAGGTTCTATGTAAGTCGAATAGAATATCAAAACTTAATGATAGATTGTTTTTAACATCTGATGCGAGCCTTGATGTTCTCCTCTTGGAGAAAACAGATCTGACTACGTATAAGAAAGTGATATTGGATATCGATTCGGGAAAATGGTACGAAGCCATGAAATCCAAGATGGATCTATGCATGACAATCAAGTCTGGGACTTCGTTGAACTTCCTAAATGAGTTAAAGCTATAGGTTGTAAATGAGTTAACAAAATGAAGTGAGGGCCTGATGGAAAGGTGAAAACCTTTAATGCTTGACTGGTAGCGAAAGGTTACACTCAACGTCCTGGGATTGACTATGAGGAAACTTTTTCACCAGTAGCCATGCTAAAATCCATTAGGATTCTTTTAGCCATTACTGCATATCACGATTATGAGATATGTCAAATGGATGTGAAAAACGTTTTCCTAAATGGATTCCTTGAAGAGGATATCTATATGAAAAAGCCAGAGGGTTTCGTATCCAGTGAGACTTTAAACATGGTTTGTATCCTCCAGAAGTCTATTTATGGACTTAAACAGACATCCTGGAGCTGGAATTGTCATTTTGATGAGATAATTAGATTATCTGGATTCATCAAGAACGATGAAGAACTATATGTCTATAAGAAAGTGAGTGGGAGCATGACATGTTTCATATTCTTGTATGTAGATGACATCCTTAACATTGGAAATGATATATGATTGATGCAAAGTATGAAAGCCTACCTTTGCAAGAACTTCTCCATGAAAGATATAGGTGAAGCTTCATATATAATAGATATAAGGCTCTACCGGGATAGAGTTAGGAAGCTTATAGGGTTGTCACAATCGACTTACATAAATAAAATGTTAGAAATACATATTTCTAATACAACATACATCTTTCGAAGAAAATGACACCTCAAACTGAGGAAGAGAGAGTTAGAATTTCTAACTTGACATATGCTTCTTGCATTGGAAGCTAATGTATGTCATGATATGTACTAGACCTGACATCAGTTTCGGCGTCAGTGTGACTAGCTGATATCAATCTGATCCAGGTAATGATCATTGGACAGCCATGAAACATATCCTGAAATATCTTAAGGGTACTATGGATAAGTTTCTGATATATGAAGAAAATGAGCTACAAGTTAAGGGTTATACAAACTCCGACTTCCAGAGAGATCCAGATGATCGGAAATCTACATTAGGTTACATATTTACCCTTAATGGTGGTGCGGTTAGTTGGCGATGCTCAAAGCAAGGCTCAACAGGTGATTCCACCACCGAGGTGAAATTTATAGCGGCTTCAGAAGCTGTATGGATTCAAAATTTTATCACAGAACTTGGTTTTGTGCCTAGTATTATGGGTTCGATCCAATTATAATGTGATAATAGCGAAGCCATTGCGCAGGCTAAGAAGCCGAAGGCGCATTCCAAGTGTAAACACGTGGAAAGGAAATACTGCGAAATTAGAGAGATTATTGAACGAAAAGACATAGTGGTCTTAAAGGTTCAAGGACTAGACAACATAGCAGACCCGCTTACAAATGCCTTACCTCCTAAGTTATTCGATAAACATATGGAGGAGATGAGACTGCAGTACCATCCATATTAGCACTAAGCAAGTGGGAGTTTGTTAGAGTTGGTGCTTGGAGCGCCAATCCAAACACTGTATTATATATATTTTATTATTTAGTATTAAAATAACTACATTTTCATTTCATACCTTATTAATGGTATTGTCATTATGCGTATTAGATTGATTTATAGATATTCTAAGAATGACATCGACCTTAGAATAGTCTTGTAGTAATACTAGACACTAGGTGGTCCAATATTGGGATAAGTATTACTATTGAAGACTATATATATATATATATATATATATATATATATATATATATATATATATATATATATATATATATATATTCCTAGTTGTTGGTTTTTGAATACGGTCGAATTCATATAACCTAGAAGACTAGCACATGTCGTATATTGGAATTGGAGTTCTAATGGTTTAACCCGATGTACCATGAGTTTTGGAAACTCGTATAGACGTGTGGGTATTGGTTGGACTGAATATTGAATTACTCATAGGTGATTCCTAATAGTTGGGAGTACACACCATTGTCAATAGGAATCTCCTCAAGTCGAGTAGCATATGTAATCCTTTGACTATATGATAACATTGATTTTGTGTGAGATCCGCCACACTTTGATGCCATGTATGTCAAAAAACTTTCATGGTCTAGCCTCTAGATGTTCGTTGGGTGTGGACCGATACACTCATTAATGAGGTGCAAAGCAAGATAAAATCCATTGGCTCGTATATGTACCATAAGTGGTTTAGGTATCCATGTAAGTAAAGTCACGATTCTTAAAGCTTTGGCCAAAGTCGATCACCTAGTGTGGATTGCATCAGTTATAAAGAATCGTGGACATGTCGACATGAGATATGTGCCTCGGAAACTTGACGGTGTATTCTATGTTTCCTAAGCACAACTCGGATAGCCTACGACAGAGGGATTGTTAAACATATTTGATGACATGGACTTATATAGTTCAGAAAGGTCGTTTGTGTCCTTCGCGAATTCAAATGTGGCTGAATTGCGTACACATTAGCTAGGCTTATATGAAGAACGTTTCTGAACTTAGAGAGTCCCAATATGAAGTGTACTCGTTGAGCACTTGGGTAGCCGATTAATTTTGATAAAAGATAATATTCGATATTATAATTATCAACTAAGATAATCAAGTGTTATTGGATAACATTGATTATTTACTTTGACCAAATTAGATTAATTCAATAAATAAACAATAGCTTAATTGTAAAATCATAATTATTTCTAATATTTGAGGATATTATGGTAATTGTAAGTATGTAATAATAGGTGGTTTTGTCTTGATTTAATTGATTTAAATCAAAGTGGCAAACATTGAACTAATTCATTTCCTAATTCATTCAGCTCTTCAGAAAGAGAGCTGAAGGTTGAAATGAAAAAAAAATAATAATAATATTTTTTGATGGTATGCGCATAATGGGCGAGCACACTGTAGCGCGCAGTGTAGGCACGCACTGTAGCACTCACGTCGCGCATTGCGCGATTTCAAACTTATTTTTCTTCGTTTTCAAGCTTCTAAACTCCGATTCAGCCCCTGTTTTTTCCTATACACTCGTAATGGAATATTGTATTTTATTAAATATTTTACAATTACGCCTATCCCTGATATCCTTGGGTTAGACCCACTTCCGCAGCGTGGGACATTGATCCGACCCTAGGGATTCCACAATTATCCCAACAACATGTGCTAATTTTATAGGTTATAGGAATTCAACCATATTCCAAAACCAACGACTGGAATATTTACTTTAAGAATAATTTATAATAGTAATACTATCCCAATATTAGACCACCCAGTGTCTAGTATTACTACATGACTATTCTACGGTCGATGTCATTCTAATATGCATAATGACGTTACTATTAATAAGGTTGAAATGAAAATATAGTTATTTTATTAAAAAATAATAAAAAGATAATGTAAAATATATTATTCGGATTGGCGCTCCAAGAACCAACTACAACAACGTGAGTAAAATAATGACATGTAAACTGTAAACCATGAACTGAAGTTCGTAAATCATGAACTGTAATTATAGAACTTGACATGTGTCTGTAAAACATGACCTATAAGTCATAAATCATGAAACGTAATTCTTAAATCATGAAAATCTAATGAACACTGGGAGAATTACATATATCAGAGGAATATGATAGAATCTTCTAAAACAAGCTCAAGCGAATCATGCACCAACATATGTGCTAGTTTCTACTACAACACTCTTACGTGACTCATTACCTAGTTTAGAATAGGTATAAAATGAATAGCGTCCGAGCAGATTCCCTAACCAGTACTGCTATGACACAATACCAACTCAACAACTAAACTCTTCTCACATATTGCAACCATGAACTATAAGACGTGAACATCAGCTATAATTTGGAAAACATAAACTGAAAACTGTAAATTGTAAACTTGTACTGAAAATATAAACAAGAATCATGGAACGTGGTTTGTAAATCATGAAAATTGAATTCAATGACGTAAAGACTAGGATACATATGTATATTTTGTCATGACTCTTGAAATGAAATGTGTACTAGGATTACATAACAGGAAAACGTAATATACATCACAACAATACTTGCATGAATTGTAAATCTAACATTCAAGTAACTTAAAAATAATTCATAAAACATTTAAAGTTCAAAACATGAAAATGGTAACATCCACTCACAGAACTGAAGTCCAGCCCAAATGTTCATGCAATCGAGTGAAACTGGATGGATTCTCCTATGTAAAATCTATAGAACATAAGTTCAAGTACGATTAGTATACTTGAACACTTACAAACCTAAACTTGCCTGTGAACTATGCATATGTCCTTGAAGCCTAAGGCATTTTCTAGCATCCTAAGCTATTGTGAGATACCATTATAAGATATCACACCTATAAATTACTTAAAACATCACCAAATCACACAAGCACTGATCATAACACAATAACAACATGAATATTGGCTTATTCATCCCCAAATCATGAAAATCATGCATAGTTATACCACCACTCATGGCAATGACCAAGCCCAAGTCCTAGGCTTTGATTCAACTAAATACATGCAAAAATCATGACAATAATCACCAATCTAAGTATGATTAACTCTCTAACAATCCAAGATCATGACAAATGAACATGGGTCATGCTTGGGTTTCCATGGATTCAAAGAGTAACCTAATGAATCATTCCTGAAGTGCTAGAAAAAAGTAAGGTTATAAAAGACTTGCTATGGTTTGCTTAAGAAATTGCAGGAGAAATCTTCAATTTCATGGTTGATCTAAAGAGAAAATGGTTGTTTGGGTCGTGGGTAGGGTAAGGGAAAATATGAAAGGGGATAATATAACTATTACCACTCATTTGGGCTTTCAATAGAAGCCCTGAGATTTTTATTTCCGCATCTGCATTGCAAGGCAGACTCAAACGTGACACAAACACGAAATAACTGATGAGTTATGTTTGAACACATGGATGAACGCGACAGTTATGCGAACTGCTGAAATTTTGAAATTTACAACTCAATTGACCTTGACTTGCAACGGAATTGGTCAACATGTAGACCCATGCATGTTCATAGTAACATATCATGCATGAAAAGACGACCATATTGGAAACTTCATAACAACATGAGTGTTACAAGAAGTCTATGGAATATTCTAGAAGCCTATGGAAGGCTCAAGAAGTTTACAGAACATCATATATATCCAAGGGTAAGAAACATCTAGATCATGTTCTATAATGTTGTAGGTAAATATGAGTTATATATGTAAATTTCTAGATATTTTGGTGGAAGATTCTAGAAGAATAAATCTCCACCACATATTTTTAGGGAAGTTGCCTATAAATAAGGGTGAAAGGCAATATTTATAGCAAGTTAGAAATGTTGGTAAAGTTAGAAATCAATCATTCCAAGCCTTCTCTTGCAAACTAAGCTTAAGTAATAAAAGTGAGCTTTCTTTAAAGTATTCTCTAGTAATCGTTCTCATTTGTTCTCTACTTCTGCTAGTAAAAAGGCTTACTTAATACGTCGAAAGGGTCGAGTGACTAAGTGCCTCATTGGTTGAGGTGAAGAAATTACAACCCTGTGACAGTTGGTTATCAGAGTTTTGCTTAATAGTTCGTGGGAATCTAAAGCTTGTTGATAGAGAAGATGACTAAAGACTCGAATATCACCACTGTAGGAAGAGAAAAGTGATGGGGTATTTCAGGCAGAAGCGCGGCTATCGAGCAAAATAGACTTTTAAAATTTTTAACAGTCCCGATGATAATTGGTATCATATACCAACTTTAAATCCGTATTTTGCCCAAATCTCTCATGACATTCATAAGTATCATAATTTCACCAAATTATAATTTTTTTCTTAATGCGATTTTACAGAAAATTCCCAAAACACTTCCAAAAATTCTAGAAATTTTTCCTACGCATTATTATACATCCAATTTCATCCACAACAACACAATTTCATAAATTAAGATAAATGAATTAATTACAAATTAATTCATTTAATATCCATAACCAAATGCAATTTGATCAATTCAATGAGTCCCACAATAAAATTACTCTAAAATAATTATAGGTCACTTATGAGTGGCTAAGATAACTCTAGAATGACAATATGAGTATCCAATACCCTAATTGAGACAATTACATTAATTACCCCAATTTATTTACACATGCTATATAAAACCAATCAATTGGGTCTCTCACAAGCTAAACACATCAAACAAGTATAAATATAAGCTACATCATATATAACATAATTAGAACAAATTGAAAACTAGTTTTCAACACAAAGATAAAAAGAGGTGTTGGCGGTATTTTCAGGCCCTATGATATTTAAGCAGTACGGCAGGGGTAAAAAGGTAATTCTCTTCTTGCTCAAGATCATTTATGCCGACCCGACCACTAAAAGCCAACAGTAAGGGGCCGAGCACTTTATGATCGGTAACTGACCACTCCAGACCGGATGGTCGGGCGTTATCAGATCGATAGCAGCATTCTCAGTTCAAAAGACCATGGTGACCGACCTCATGAAGACCGAGAAAATGGCGAGATATGCTCCATATTCTTACGGATAAGATGATAAGTTTTCCTACTGTCATTGGGAAAAGTTGATAAGTCAGTATCCTAATAGGATAAAGGAAGTGAAGGTAGTTTCGACTAATAATTCTTATGGGAAAAGGAAAATAGTTTCTTTGCTATTATAAATAGGAGGGGAAATCGTGCTTGTAAGGTAGAGTTGAGAAGAGAACAAGAGAGAATTCAACTTGTAAACACAAAACATATCAGAGAAACATATTTCGGTAATAAAACATCGTCCGTTCTGTGCCCGTGGATGTAGGTGTTGGGTTTCTATTAAGTCCCAATGATCAATTCAAGCAATGAAACACATGTGAATACTCAATGAAGAATGACAGAATCATACTTACATTGATCGAATTTTGCGATGCGAGGAACAACAAAACTTTTCTCCCTCCATGGTGCTCACGGTAGTGGACTGGTTTTGTGCTCCAAGAAATTCGGCCATGGTGATCCTCCAAGCTCCAAGCTTTGTGTGGTGATTCCATGCTCACAAGTTGGTTTCCCTATCACCTTAGGATGACCCTTCATGTGCTAGCATTGGAAAACTTGCCACAAATTTTCCATTTGCTTCTCCTTCATCTCACGGCTTTTGCAGTAAAAGAAGGAAGAAGATGGCCCTTGACCGAGAAAGAGAAGAGAGTGAGAGGAGAGAATGAGTTGGTTGGTAAGTTGTGTATCCCATACACTTAATTGATTTTTCAAACAATTAAAAAATATACCAAAATTTGGTATTTGCCTTTTCCAAAAAGGTCAACCAAATTTGGAGCCAAAAATGGCAATAAATGCCCACAACAACTCACATCACTATTCGCATCAAAAGTGACTAGACAACACATCATTCAAAGTGACAAGTGACAAGTGATTTGACGCTTGATATGACTAGTGGTTTGACGCTTGATGTGACTTGTGGGCCGCACTTGAATTCGAAATGCGAGTGCGCCCGCAAACACTCCCGGGCTCGGGTTCGTTAATTCCAAATTAACGAATTTTCCGTCGCGACGTAATTAAATAATTATTCCTAGCAAAATTACTATTCATGTCGCTAACGAATTAATTCTAAATTAACTCGTTCGCCCAAATTAAAATCTAATTTCAATTTCGCGTCGAAATCCAATTTCGTATAATATATCGAATATATTATTTCATCGATTAATTCCAAATTAATCGTTCTCTCTCTTTAATTACTATTTTATCCCAAGTAAAATATATCTGCAATTAATCCCAGATTAATTTTCTCTCTCTTACTAATTAATCTCAGATTAATAAAGTGCGAGTCATACGTTATCGGTGAATCTTCGGGAAGCGACCCATGAGATCCCCGAATATCTTGGCAGTAAATCCGGTCGTCAGACTATCCGAACACGTACGTACCTAGTACTACGTTTTTACCGATTTACAAGACATGGTTGGCTTCTAGCAAAGCATCATGCCTAGCCAATTCTCCAGAAATATTCTTACTGGAATATGTGATCTATATCAGGCGTAGTATACGTAGTATTGCGTATTTCGATCCAGTATCGGATGTCACGTGCAAGGCCTGGGGCTGGAAATGTGTCTGCCTCGTACGAAGCACATATAAGATCTCTGGTAACTAGTCTATATAATCGAATAAATATGACCTAGTCATAATATCCCGATAGCTGCAGCATATAAGAGAACCAGTTCCGTATCCTACGTGATCATCATCTCCACTATGACTGGAGTGATACTTCCATCTCGACATCACTCCCAATACACTACAATTCTCAATATACCTAGAAGAGGCGTACACAGAACCTGTTAAAGCCATGGACGACCAAAACCAAAGTATATTGATTGTCGTAAGTATTAGCGGTGCAAGTCTCAGGTTAAGACCAAATACAGCTACCCTGATTCGGACTTCCATAGACACATAGTCATACTACCAATAGAATTCCGAGCGGTCTATCCAGAGCGAAGCTGTTTTCCGTACCATCGGTAAAACACAACCTCCTATTACACTTGCATGAGTATCTTATACCCAAATATATGAGAATTATGCCATTATGCTCCCACAACGCGCACAAGTGTAATACCAGTCTATTCCGTATTATCGATGTCCAATCTCGATAATACTACGACTATGGATATTTAATGATTAAACCTTTATGGATTGATACTGTCTCATATCATCTCAATCTGGAACTAATCATATGGACCTTCTATCATTTATACATCTTGGTAATCTAATTACAAATGATAGAAGAGCAATTTCCTTTGTCACATAGTTAATTTGTACAACAACACCATGATTTGTACAAATTGTTATGATATGGGCCATAACTGTCCAACAGTAGGTTAGATCTGATCTGCCGAACCACGTTAAATCTCTTTGTTGATTGGTGAATTTACTTATCTTTTGCCAAATTTGCTTTTTGTTTCCCATAACCAAACAAATTCACTGTTGAATGAAGGTTATCCCTGGAGTAATATTTCCCTTATTGCCCCTGAGACGAAAATCAGCCGTCAACAGTTGGCGCCGTCTGTGGGGAACTCCAACAAAAAGCAGCTCGCGTAGTAAGACAACGGTAGAAGGTGGAAATCATCGGTCGTTAGGGAGTTCAACAGCGGATTGGATGGAGAAGATGGAGGAAAATATGAGGAACGATAGGGAGGAAAATCAAGTCCTTTTGAAATATATGATAAACAGACTGGAGAGGATGGAAGAGACGAATAATGAGAGACTTGAAACCGGAACCAGTCAGAGGAGAGGCAAAATAGCGGAAGGAAAAAGGGTTGCAGATGTGAGTGATGACAATGAACCTAGGAGGAAGGGTCCCTACGGGATGAGGTCTGTAGTGGTAGAAAAAGATTTACAAATGGAGGATACATGGGAAGAAGAAGAGGGGAGACAGTCGCCAGATTCTTCCTATGATGGCCCCCGCGACACCAGAAGGGGAGACAGAAAGTATGGTGAAACTGGACGGGAAATCTCAAGTCATTAGGAACGCCGCACCTGGGGTGACAGACGCAAAGAAGGCCACAAGAGGTGGCACGGTAACACAAATGGCAATATAACATCTTGGTTAAGAAAAAAATGGCCAAGTGGGGAGTGAACCCCAAAACTGATACGGAGACGCTCGGGACGACGAGGCTGAATCCTCACTCACTGAAGAAATAAGGTCAGTAAAGTTCCCAAGACGATTCAACATGCTGTCCACGACGCCCTACAAAGGCCACACTGATCCAAAATCCCATATTGAGAGTTTTTGTCCTATTGATGGAGGTCCAAGGAGCAGTAGGGGATGCCGTTTGCAAAGTATTCCCATTAACCTTAGGTGGGTCTGCCATTCTGTGGTTCAGAAGTCTAGCATCAGGGAGCATCGGTAGCTTCACGCAACTCAGGAAGTCATTTGTTCGGCACTTCAAAGGGGTATGCGTCACAAAGAAGACAATTGTGGAATTGAGGCTCATGAAACAGTGGGACGATGAACCCCTGAAGGCTTTCATTGAGTGGTACCATAGCATGGTGCTCGAGGTCGGGGGATATGAGTCGCTCGAGGCCTTGGAGAGTTTGAAGGGAGCCTTAAAGATCGGAAAACTATGGACCCACTTAAGGATCCAGGGTACACCAGATTATGCCACTGCTCTGGAAACAGCCCAGAAGTTTATTTTGTTGGAAGATGATGAGGGAATCACCCGGAGGGGGACAGCTATCAGAGAGAGGACGATGAGGGCAGAAGCTCGTCACAAGCCAGACAGGGAGTTCAAAAAGCCACCTCCGAGGCGAAGGGAATTCAAGCCAATACCTCGGGATGACCCGGAAAAGAGAATCTCGGCCCAGGTGAACCATGTGGCCCGGGAAGAGGCATACATTCCTCTGAATAAACCGCTGGGGCAAATCGTCATGGAAATCCAGGGAAAGAGCCTCTTGATAGAGCCTGGCGTCAGAAGATTCCCACCGGACAGGAGAATAAAAAATCCTATTGCATACATCATAATTTGAGGGATATTTTGAGATGGTAATCATGGGAGGGAGTGCCCTAGTTAGATGGCCGGCTAGGCTAGTTGGGGAAATACGGCTGCAGGGAATGTGTTTCTGTACGTTTTGTCTGACCAACGGATCTGCGAGAAGCATAGCACGAGGAGGGATTATGCCCTCGTGGCGTTTGCTTGCTCCAGTGTTACCGAACATAAGGAGGAGCATGCCCTTAATGTTTCGGACACTCTCTGATCCCTACCTATTTGGTCATTCGGATCCGTGAGAAGCATAGCACGAGGAGGGATTATGCCCTCGTGGCGTATGCTTGCTCCAGTGTTACCGAACATAAGGAGGAGCATGCCCTTAATGTTTCGGACACTCTCTGATCCATACCTATTTGGTCATTCGGATCCGTGAGAAGTATAGCACGAGGAGGGATTATTCCCTCATGGCGTTTGCTTGCTCCAATGTTACCGAACATAAGGAGGAGCATGCCCTTAATGTTTTAGACACTCTCTGATCCCTACCTATTTGGTCATTTGGATCAGTAAGAAGCATGGCACGGGGAAGGATTATGCCCTCGTGGCGTTTGCTTGCTCCAGTGTTGCCAAACATAAGGAGGAACATGCCTGTAATGTTTCGGACACTATTTAATCCCTACCATTTAGGTCATTCGGGTCTGTGGCGTATACTTTCTCCAGCGTTGTAAGGAGGAGCCCTCGAACGAAATGCAGGCTCCATAGTGACCTGACGTATAGTGGAATGTGCCCTTACCATCCTAAACGCTCTTTGATCCGAATCCTGGTTCGCCGAGACTCTGAATTGAAAGATTTAAAATTTTGTTTTGGAGACCTCGGACAAAACGCTGTTTTGAGGTATCTGTGCTGTTGTTTACACTTGCAAAATGTTTCGGTTCGAGTAACTCCCCATTTTTTGATTTTATTTTCCAAAGTTTTGTTTTTGTCTTTCGCGGGTCTGGCAAGGGGACGCCCATGACAAATTCGATAGGGCACTAAAGGTTGATTCACTCCCCTTACGAATAAGTCCCAAGGATTAATCGGCTCGGGGCTGAATTCGTTCCGCCGAGGCCAATACTTGAGTAATCGGCTCGGGAATGGATTCGGTCTGCCGAGGCCACTTGGTTATTCGGCTTGGGGCTGGATTCATTTCACCGAGGCAATTTTTGTTTCTCTCAGCTCGGGGTCGGGTTACGTCCCACCGAGTCTATCTTTTGGACTGGGGACGTAACATTTCCCCCAAAGCCAAGTGTTTCTCTCAGCTCGGGGTCGGGTTAAGTCCCACCGATCTTTTGGACTAGAGACGTAACATGTCCCCAAGAGCCAAGTGTTTCTCTCAGCTCGGGGTCTGGTTACGTCCCACCAAGTCTGTCTTTTGGACTGGGGACGTACATTTCCCCCAGAACCAAGTGTTTCTCTCTCAGCTCGGGGTCGGGTTACGTCCCACTGAGTCTGTCTTTTCAGACTAAGGACATAACATTCCCCCAGTGCCACTACATGATCTTATTTTCGGCTCGGGTTGTCCCCTCACGGCCGGACCTCGAGTGATCGTTTGCGGGAAAGCAATTGGAGCAAATTATGAAAGATAAAAAATGTGGAATAGAAATACATAAAAATACATATATAAATATGATTGTAAAAAGTTATTACAGGGAAAATAAAGTTTGTTCGGGATTACACGGGGCCCCGTTGGGGTTACCACTTATAGATCGGCCCGCGCATGAGCAATTGGTTCTCCTCGGCAGGCTCGGATGGCGGATGGATTGGCTCAGCCTCGGGAGGAGGGACAGTGGCTTCCATATTGACGGGCTGAGAGGTCCCGAAAATTATAGCTTCGAGTGCAGGAGTAGGACCCTCAGGCCGGTCCTCTTCAGGAGCTGGGGGTACCGGGGTGATCGAAATGGGGTCGGGATCCATCACCTCTTCGGGAGAATGAGGTAGCCATTTTTGAAACTCCTCCTGTGAGATTTCCCCTTTGCAGAAGCGGATGACCACATGGATAGGCCTCATATCCAGGTTGGGCAATATCATCGGGATAATCTTGGCGCAGTCCCCGACCCCCTCAAGTCTGATTACGTCCCTCCCGGCCTCTAACTCATCTTCATTCCTCTTAAGCTCGTCACGGGCCCGTACCAGTTCTTCATCTTTGGCCCTAAGTTTGGATTCAACGTTGCGCACTTCCACCTGTAGGATCCTGTTGTCGGCCTGGACACCCTCCAAATCCTTCTTGGCAGCATCAGCGTTTTTCCTCTCTAAAGAGGCGGCGGCCCTGAGAGCTTTATTTGTTGTATGGGCCTCAACAGCAGCCGGCTCCAGATTTTTTATGTTTTCTTATTTACGGGCCAGCTCGGCCTCTATTTCATTAAGTCGGTTTTGGAGCCTCTAGGCTTGGCCACCCTCGGATAAAAGGCTCAGGAGGAGATCTTTATTCTTGGCCGCCAGATAGGTCGCCTACCGAGAAGAAATAGAAAATCGGAAGTCAGACCGAGCATCTTGGTTGTACCGAGGACGTGGTGGTGACAAGCCAATAAAACTTCTCCTCACAAAGGTCAGCCGTCACTCCATCAGGAGTACTATTCTTCTTATATAGTTCCCGGCACCAACTTGTATACTCGTTGGAACCGAGAACTATGGGACAGATGTTGGCGGTATTTTCAGGCCCTATGATATTTAAGCAGTACGGCAAGGGTAAAAAGGTAATTCCCTTTTTAGTCAAGATCATTTTTGTCAACCGACCACTAAAATCCAACAGTAAGTGGCCGACCACTTTATGATCGGTAATCGACCACTCCATACCGGATGGTCGGGCGTTATCAGATCGATAGCAGCATTCTCAGTTCTAAAGACCATTGTGACCGACCTCATTAAGACCGAGAATATGGCGAGATATGCTCTATATTCTTACGGATAAGAAGATAAGTTATCCTATTGTCATAGGGAAAAGTTGATAAGTCAGTATCCTAATAGTATAAAGAAAGTGAAGGTAGTTTCGAGTAAGAATTCTTATGGGAAAAGGAAAATAGTTTCTTTGCTATTATAAATAGGAGGGGAAAACGTGTTTGTAAGGTAGAGTTGAGAAGAGAACAAGAGAGAATTCGACTTGTAAACACAAAATAGATTAGAGATACATATTTCTGTAATAAAACATCGTCCGTTCTGTGCCCGTGGATGTAGGTTGGATCTGATCCGCCGAACCACGTTAAATCTCTTTATTGATTGGTGAATTTACTTATCTTTTTCCAAATTTGCTTTTGGTTTCCCATAACCAAACAAATTCACTGTCGAATGAAGGTTATCCCGGAAGCAATATTTCCCTTATTGCCCCTGAGATGAAAATCAGCCGTCAACAGTTGGCGCCGTCTGTGGGGAACTCCAACAAAAAGCAGCTCACGTAGTAAGACAATGGTAGAAGGTGGAAATCACCGGTCGTCAGGGAGTTCAACAGCTGATTGGATGGAGAAGATGTAGGAAAATATGAGGAAAGATAGGGAGGAAAATCAAGTCCTTTTGAAATCCATGATGAACAGACTGGAGAGGATAAAAGAGATGAATAATGAGAGACTTGAAATCGGAACCAGTCGGAGGAGAGGTGAAATAGCGGAAGGAAAAAGGGTTGCAGATGTGAGTGATGACAATGAACCTAGGAGGAAGGGTCCCTACGGGATGAGGTCCGTAGTGGTAGAACAAGATTTACAAACGGAGGATACGTGGGAAGAAGAAGAGGGGAGACAGTCGCCAGATTCTTCCTATGATGGCCCCCACGACACCAGAAGGGGAGACATGAAGTATGGTGAAACTGGACGAGAAATCTCAAGTCATGAGCAACGCCGCACCTGGGGTGACAGTCGCAAAGAAGGTCGCAGGAGGCGGCACGGTAACACAAATGGCAATATAAAATCTTGGTTAAGAAAAGAAATGGCCAAGTGGGGAGTGAACCCCAAAACTGATACGGGAGACGCTCGGGACGACGAGGCTAAATCCCCCCTCACTGAAGAAATAAGGTCAGTAAAGTTCCCAAGACGATTCAATATGTCGTCCACGACGCCCTACAAAGGCCACACTGATCCAAAATCCCATATTGAGAGGTTTTGTCCTATTGATGGAGGTCAAAGGAGTAGTAGGGGATGCCGTTTACAAAGTATTCCCCTTAACCTTAGGTGGGTCTGCCATTATGTGGTTCAGAAGTCTAGCCCCATGGAGCATCGGTAGCTTCACGCAACTCAGTAAGTCATTTGTTTGGCACTTCAAAGGGGCATGCGTCCCAAAGAGGACAATTGGGGAATTGAGGCTCGTGAAATAGGGGGACGATGAACCCCTGAAGACTTTCATTGAGTGGTACCATAGCATAGTGCTCGAGGTCGGGGGATATGAGTGGCTCGAGGCATTGGAGAGTTTGAAGGGAGCCTTAAAGATCGGAAAGCTGTGGACCCACTTGAAGATCCAGGGTATACCGGATTATGCCACTGCTCTGGAAACAGCCCGAAAGTTTGTTTTGTTGGAAGATGATGAGAGAATCACCCGGAGGGGGACATCTATCAGAGAGAGGACGATGAGGGCAGAAGCTCCTCGCAGGGAAATAGCCTCTTGATAGAGCAAGACGTCAGAAGATTCCCACCGGACAGAAGGAATAAAAAATCCTATTGCATACATCATAATTTGAGGGATATTTTGAGATGGTAATCATGGGGAGAGAGTACCCCCGTAATGGCCGGCCTGGCCAGTTGGGGAAATACGGCTGCAAGGAATATGTTTCTGTACATTTTTTCTGACCAACGGATCTTCGAGAAGCATAGCATGAGGTGGGATTATGCCCTTTTGGCGTTTGCTTGCTCCAGTGTTACCGAACATAAGGAGGAGCATGCCTTTAATGTTTCGGACACTCTCTGATCCCTACCTATTTGGTCATTCGGATCCGTGAGAAGCATAGCACGATGATGGATTATGCCCTCGTGGCGTTTACCTGCTCCAGTGTTACCGAACATAAGGAGGAGCATGCCCTTAATGTTTCGGACACTCTCTGATCCCTACCTATTTGGTCATTCGGATCCGTGAGAAGTATAACACGAGGAGGGATTATGCCCTCGTGGCGTTTCCTTGCTCCAATGTTACCAAACATAAGGAGGAGCATGCCCTTAATGTTTCGGACACTCTCTGATCCCTACCTATTTGGTCATTTGGATCCGTAAGAAGCATGGCACGGGGAGGGATTATGCCCTCATGGAGTTTGCTTGCTCCAGTGTTGCCAAACATAAGGAGGAACGTGCCCATAATGTTTCGGACACTCTTTGATCCCTACCCATTAGGTCATTCGGGTTTGTGAGAAGCATATCACGAGGAAGGATTACACCCTCGTGGCGTATACTTTCTCCAACGTTGTAAGGAGGATCCCTCGAACGAAATGCAGGCTCCATAGTGACCTGACGTATAGAGGAATGTGCCCTTACCATCCTAAACGCTCTTTGATCTGAATCCTGGTTCGCCGGGACTCTGAATTGAAAGATTCAAAATTGTGTTTTGGAGACCTCGGACAGAACGCTGTTTTGAGGTATCTGTGCTGTTGTTTACACTTGCAAAATGTTTTGGTACGAGTAACTCCCCATTTTTTGATTTTATTTTCCAAAGTTTTGTTTTTGTCTTTCGCGGGTCTGGCAAGGGGACACCCATGCCAAATTCGATAGGTTGATTCACTCCCCTTCCGAATAAGTCCAAAGAATTAATCGGCTCGGGGCTGGATTCATTCTGCCGAGGCCAATACTTGAGTAATCGGCTCGGGGCTGGATTCGTTCCGCCGAGGCCACTTGTTTATTCGGCTCGGGGCTGGATTCGTTTTGTCGAGGCCATTTTTGTTTCTCTCAGCTCGGGGTCGGGTTACGTCCCACCGAGTCTATCTTTTGGACTGGGGACGTAACATTTCCCCCAGAGCCAAGTGTTTCTCTCATCTCAGGGTCGGGTTACGTCCCACCGAGTCTATCTTTTGGACTGGGGACGTAACATTTCCCCAAGAGCCAAGTGTTTCTCTCAGTTCGAGGTCGGGTTACATCCCACCAAGTTTGTCTTTTGGAGACGGGACGTAACATTTCCCCAAAAGCCAAGTGTTTCTCTCAGCTCGGGGTCGGGTTACGTCCCACCAAGTCTGTCTTTTGGACTGGGGACGTAACATTTCCCCCAGAGCCAAGTGTTTCTCTCAACTCGGGGTCGGGTTACGTCCCACCGAGTCTGTCTTTTCGGACTGGGGACGTAACATTCCCCCAGAGCCAAGTGTTTCTCCTAGCTCGGAGTCGGGTTTCCTTCTACTACATGATCTTATTTTAGGCTCGGGTTGTCCCCTCACGGTCGGACCTCGAGTGATCGTTTGCGGGAAAGCAATTGGAGCAAATTATGAATGATAAAAAAAATGGAATAGAAACACATAAAAATACATATATAAATATGATTGTAAAAAGTTATTACAGGGAAAATGAAGTTTGTTCAAGATTACACGGGGCCCCATTCGGGTTACCTCTTATAGATCGGCCCGCGCAGGAGTAATTGGTTCTTCCTCGGTAGGCTCGGATGGCGGATGGATTAGCTCGGCCTCGGGAGGAGGGACAATGGCTTCCATATTAACGGGCTGAGAGGTCCCGACAATTATAGCTTCGAGTGCAGGAGTAGGAGCCTCAGGCCGGTCCTCTTCAGGAGCTGGGGGTACCGGGGTGATCGAAATGGGGTCGGGATCCATCACCTCTTTGGGAGAAGGGGGTAGCCATTTTTGAAACTCCTCCTGTGAGATTTCCCATTTGCAGAAGCGGATGGCCGTATGGATAGGCCTCATATCCAGGTTGGCCAATATCATCGGGATAATCTCGGCGCAGTCCCCGACCCCCTCAAGTCTGATTGTGTCCCTTTCGGCCTCTAACTCAGCTTCCTTCCTCTTAAGCTCGTCACGGGCCCGTACCAGTTCTTCATCTTTGGCCCTCAGTTTGGATTCAACGCTGCGCACTTCCACCTGCGCACTTTAGTTTGGATTCAACGCTGCGCACTTCGATCCTGTTGTCGGCCTGGGCAGCCTTCAAATCCTTCTTGGTGGTATCAGTGTTTTTCCTCTCTAGAGAGGCGGCGGCCCTGAGAGCTTTATTTGTTGTATGGCCCTCAACGGCAGCCAGCTCCAGATTTTTTATGTTTTCTTCTTTACGGGCCAGCTCGGCCTCCATTTCAGTAAGTCAGTTCTGGAGCCTCTAGGCTTGGCCACCCTCGGATAAAAGGCTCAGGAGGAGATCTTTGTTCTTGGCCGCCAGCTAGGTCGCCTGCCGAGAAGAAATAGAAAAATCAGAAGTCAGACCGAGCATCTTGGTTGTACCGAGGAAGTGGTGGTGACAGGGCAATAAAACTTCTCCTCACAAAGGTCAGCCGTCACTCAATCAGAAGTACTATTCTTCTTAAATAGTTCCCGGCACCAACTTGTATACTCGTTGGAACCGAGAACTAGGGGACAGATGTTGGCGATTTTTTCAGGCCCTATGATATTTATGCAGTACGGCAGGGGTAAAAAGGTAATTCCCTACTTGGTCAAGATCATTTATGCCGACCCGACCACTAAAAGCCAACAGTAAGGGGCCGGACACTTTATGATCGGTAACCGACCACTCCAGACCGGAGGTCAGGCGTTATCATATCGATAGCAGCATTCTCAGTTCAAAAGGCCATTGTGACTGACCTCATGAAGACCGAGAATATGGCGAGATATGCTCCATATTCTTACGGATAAGAAGATAAGTTATCCTACTGTCATAGGGAAAAGTTGATAAGTCAGTATCCTAATAGGATAAAAGAAATGAAGGTAGTTTAGACTAAGAATTCTTGTGGGAAAAGGAAAATAGTTTCTTTGCTATTATAAATAGGAGGGGAAAGCGTGCTTGTAAGGTAGAGTTGAGAAGAGAACAAGAGAGAATTCGACTTGTAAACACAAAACAGATCAGAGAAACATATTTCGGTAATAAAACATCGTCAGTTCTATGCCCGTGGATGTAGGTTGGATCTGATCCGCTGAACCACGTTAAATCTCTTTGTTAATTGGTGAATTTACTTATCTTTTCCCAAATTTACTTTTGGTTTCCCATAACCAAACAAATTCTCTGTTGAATGAAGGTTATCCCGGAAGCAATATTTCTCTTATTGCCCCTGAGATGAAAATCAGCCGTCAACAATAGGAATTACCTTAATTCTTTTACATCACTTTGTCTAAGCTCCAATTGTATTGATTTATGCTTCTAAATTAATGTTAAACTCATCCAAAAGAAAAACCCTAAATTGATTTTGTTTGAAACAATTTGAAAGGAACAAAATCAAGCCAAACTGGCATAACCCTTTATGGCCGAATGGTCTTCATTCTTCAGTAAATGGCTGAATAGCCATTTCAATGCAAATGGTCAAACAACCATAACTTCAGGCCATTTGATTTTTCAAATGGACAAGTGTCCATTTCAATATTAAATAGCCAAACAACCACATGCAGTAATTCATAATTGCTTAAATGGTCTTTGGGCCATAGCAGAGAATAAAAGTCAATTGAATTTCTTGTAAGTGTTCCTAGAACATGCCAAGATCGTCTAAGAGTGATTCGTGTGTAAATTATCAAAAGAGTTGCGGAATACTCACATTGATTGGTTGAAGAGATTTCAAAAATTCATTCTTTGTTGGATGTGTTGGAATCTTCGAAGCTTGAAATCGAGTTCCATACTCTCTGGTGAGTTTCCTATCACCTTGATTCACTCATTTAAGTGCTAGCTTGAACAAAAATTGAAAGAAAATTTTTCCCATCCAAGGTTCATGGTTCACGGTTTTGAGAGAGAAGAGGGAATAATGTTTTTGAAATTTTGATTTCTAAAATCCATTACCAAAAACAAATCCAAAAAATTGTATATACTGTTTCAAAAAAGCTAAAGTCAAAAGTGTGTTGTGTAAGATTCAATAATTACACTCAACCACTTCCATAAAAAAAAATGACAAGTGATGTAAGTTGGTGGGCCCACTTTAAATTCAAAATTCAAGTTGTTTCCTTAACACACTTCGGGCTCGGTTTCGTTTAATCCGATTAAACGAATTTTCCATCGCAACGTAATTAAATCTAATTTAATTAAACAATAATGCCTAGTAAAATTATTACGGAAGTCGCTCGCGAATTAATTCAAAATTAATTCGTTCGCTTGAATTTAAATCCAATTTTAATTCCACATTGAAATCTAATTTCAATTAATATATCTGATATATTATTTTAGCCCTAATTAAATAAATTAAATAGAAAAATACAATTTAACTATTAAATTTATTTTTCCGATAAATTCCAAATTAATCGCGTTCTCTCTTCTCGATGAATTTAATCCCAGATAAATTCTCGTTGCAATTAATCCCAGATTAATTCTTTCTCTTTTAATTAATCTCAGATTAATTTATTTCCGTAATTAATCCCACATTAATTTTCTCTTTCATAATTAATCCCAGATTAATTTTCTGTTCGAGTCAAATCTTAACGGTGAAATCTTACCAATTTACAAGACAATGTTGGCTTCTAGCAAAGCACCGTGTCTACCCAATTCTCCAGAAATATTCTTCTACGGAATAAAAGATCTTTGTCAGGCGTAGCATACGTAGTATTGCGTATTGCGATCCAGTATCGATGTCACATGCTAGGCCTGGGGCTGGAATTGTGTCTGCCCCGTACGAAGCATATATCGGATCTCTGGTAACTAGTCTCTATAATCGAATAATCATGACCTAGTCATATTATCCCGATGACTGCAGTACTAAAGAGTACTAGTTTCGTATCCTGCGTGATCATCATCTCCATATGACTGAAGTGATACTTCCATCTTGACATCACATCTAATACACTACGATTCTCAGTATACCTAGAAGAGGCACACACAGAACCTGTTAAAGCCCCGGACGACCAAAACCAAAGTATACTGATTGTCGCAAGTATTAGCGATGTAAGTCTCAGGTTAAGACCAAATACACCTACCCTGATTCGGATTCCCATAGACACATAGTCATACTAGCAATGGGATTCCGATAGTTCTATCCAGAGCGAAGCTCTTTCCGTACCATCGGTAAACATAACCTCATATTACACTTGCATGAGTATCCAATACCCAAATATATGAGAACTATGCCATTATGCCTCCATAATGCGCACAAGTACAATACTAGTCTATTCCGCATTATCGATGTCCAGTATCGATAATACTACGACTATGGATATTTAATGATTAAACCTTAGTGGATTAATATTGTCTCATATCTTATTAATCTGGTACTAATTATATGGACTTTTATCATTTATATATCTAGGTAATCTAATTACAAATGATAAAAGAGCAATTTCCTTTGTCACATAGTTAATTTGTACAACATCGCCATGTTCTATACAAATAGTGATGCTATGGGTCATAATTGTCCAACAATCTCCCACTTGGCCTATAGCCAATCACTCAAGTGTCCTACACCTGAACCATGTACGGTTCGCTCAAACTTCTGCTGAGAAACAGCTTTCGTCAGCGGATTTGCAATGTTATCATCTGATGCATTTTATTCAATCATCACATCGCCACGATGTATGATCTGACGAATCAGATGAAATAGTTGAAGTATATACTTGGATCGTTGATGAGACCGTGGTTCCTTAGCCTGTGTTGTAGCCTAGCTCAGCTACTAATAGAACTACTCCTAATCCTATTAGGATTATATAGATCCAAAGTGCTTCTATTGCTGCCTCAGCTGCAGCAATGTTCCGCTTTTGTTATTTATTCGGCAATAGTATCTTGTTTAGAAGATTTCCAGCTCACTATTCTGTTTATTCAAACTAAATATATACCCTTATTGCGACTTAAAGTCATCTTTATCGGTTTGGAAACTTGCTGCGATGAACCTAGTCACCTCAAGTTCTCCTTTCCCAATATTTCCAGAAATCATCCTTAGTTCGTCCAAGATACTCAAGGATGTTATTTACATTAATCCAGTGACCATCACTTGGATTGGTCTTATAGCGTCTACATATGCTCAAAGTATATGAGACATCAGGTCACATACATTTCAAAAACGTATGAACTCTGGGAGGGTTGTCAGCAGCTTTCTAGATCTATCCCAGTAGATCTTTATTCCTAGAATAAAGCCTGCTTCTCCCAGGTATTCCATTGAGAATTTTAATGAAAGCCAAGCTTTCACCGATTATATTATGGGAATGTTATTGCTAAGAAGCAATACATCATCATTATATAGGACAATAATTGTCAGTGAGCTCCCACTAACCTTCTTATATACACAAGAATCTTTACCATTTTGAATGAAATCATATACCATTATGATCTTATCAAAATGTTAGTTCCAAGAACGCAATGCTTGCTTCAATCCATAAATGGATCGATTTAACTTGCAAACCTTGTTTGCTTGTTTTGGTATGAAAAAACTGTCAGAATGTTGCAAACATCCTCCAAAAGGTTTTCGTTTAAGGAAAGAAATTTTAACGTCCATATGCCATATTTCATAAATGAAATATGCAGCATTAGCAAGCATTATCCAAATGGATTTAATCATGGTAACAAGTGAAAAAGTTTCATCTTAGTCGACACTATGTCATTGACGATACCCTTTCTGTACAAGCCTAGCTATGAACATTTGTATGTTGTCATCGATGTATGTCTTCCTTGAAGACTCATATAGTACCAATAGGCACAATGTCTTCTGGTACATCAACCAGTGTCCAAACTTGGTTGGTATACATGGAATCCATTTCAGATATCATGGCACTTTGCCATAAAGTGGAGTCGATACCTTGTATCACTTCCTGATACGTAGCTGGTTCGTCTTCCTCAATAAGATTGATATCTACATGAGGTGAGATCAGAAACCCATACCCCCAGGTTGTTTTCTGACTCTCTTTGATCTACGTGGTTCTTGTGTATTCGAAGATTATTAGTATAGTTTCATCTCTGATGAACTTTTAGTGTTCCGTGAGGATTCGGTGCCTAGAACAGTATTACTCCGATTTTTATTGAGTTTTACTTTCTTCCCACTTACCACTGCATATAGGTATTCCTCTTAGGAAAACCACATGGAGAGCAACAATTACATTGTTCTCTTATGAGTTGTATAAGTACTATACTTTGGTTTCCCTAGGACAACCTACAAATAGGCACTTATCCGATTTGGGTTCTAGTTTCGTATCATCCAAACATTCAGCATATGCCCAGCATTCCCAAATCTTCAGGAATGAGAAACCCAGTTTCTTTCATGTTCATATCTAATATGAAGTATGTCTAACAGATTTTTATGGAACCTTATTCAAAATAAGTATTGCACTGTTTAATTCGTATCCTTATAAGGAAATTGGTAGCTCAGAGCGACTCATCATTAACCTTACCATGTCCAACAAAGTTCAGTTCCTGTGTTCGGACGCACCGTCAAATTAAGGTGTCTCAGGAGGAGTCCACTGTGAAAGAATACCATACTCTTTCAAGTAATCTTGAAACTTATATGTTTAAGTATTTTACACTATGGTCCGACCGTAATGTTTTTAATACTTTTACCGGTCTGTTTTCTTACTTCGTGTCGAAACTCTTTGAATTAATCAAAAGTTTCTGACTTGTGTTTCATAAGATACACATAACCGTAACGCGATGCAACATCCGTAAAGGTTACGAAGTATTCATATCCACCTCTATCCTAGCTAGACATGGGCCCACTTACGTCACTATGAATGATGGCTAACAGATCGGTGGCACTTGTACTTTTTACCAAGTAAAAGGCGTTTTAGGCACTTTACCTAATAAACTAGATTCGTAGACATCATTTGAATTAGAATCAAATCTGTCCTAGTATCCACTCTTCGAAAGTGTGGATATACGAGTTTTGTTTAATGTGTCCCAGACAACAATGCCAGTTTTAAGTCTCAACAGATTTATTCAGTTTGAGCTTTTGTTTGTTGTAGGCACTGCATTTTTGCATATAAGTCTCGATGATGAGTCTCGTATGGAGACATTACCTCTTTGACTGTGAAAGCCGCGGGAAACGGACGTTGGAAGGGAAAAGGTCAAGAATTGACACTTGGTTGGATTTAACTCGTTGGATTAGCTTTGGACTCGCTTGTTGGACCTCTGTTTCAAAGCACACCCTTAGCCCAAACCCCCGTAAGACACAAACCATGCCCACATATCCCTAAAACCACACACCAAGCCCAATCCAAAATAATTAAAACATTTAAAATACATGTCACAAATTAAATTAAAATCATTAAATTAAACTTAAATTAAATAAAATTAAATCACCTTCCTAAATTAAATTTAATCATTTTCCTAAACTAAATAAATCACATTTCAAATTAAAATAAACACAAATTAAATTAAAGTAAAGTAAATTCCTAATTTAATCAAATCACCTACCATTTAAATAAATCATATCATTAACTTAAAAGAATAAATCAAATCACTTCCCTTAATTAAAAGATTTCCCTTATCACATTTTAACACATATATCCCCATCAATACACAATCTCCCTTTCCTTCTCCAACAAGATAAACCCTCTCCATTGGCCTATAAAAAGAGACCATACACCAACACATAAAACCCTGGCTCATTCTCACGAAGACACGAAAAAAAATAATAACCTAATTCAGCCACACCTAAAACCCGATCCCACTGCCGCACAAACTCACGCCAAAAGCCACCTGCCCTACGCAACAACAAGCCTCCAGCCCCCCACGTTCACGCTACGCCCTTAGCCATAAGCATACACGTAGCAGCCCCTAGCATCCAACGCCACAGCCCACACTTTGCACTCACGCCTCACGCACGTTGCACCCACTTCACGCCCCACTCACCGACAGCACCCAGTTCAACTCCACGCAGCCTTGCTTCTTCACGCAGCTGTACCATATTCAACACTCACCAATTGCCTTAACACGCGCACAGCCCCACACCTTCATAAGCCTCGCCAATAGCCCCTCCAAACGCAACCAGACCCCACAATATTCCACGCCAATAGTCACACACCATAAACCCCTTGCATACTGCCCAGTCCCGCCGTTCCCCTCACAGCCCAAAACTGCCGCAAACCTCACCTAACTCCACGCCCAAACTGCTCACTGACCAGCCCCCTGCACTGCTCGCGTACTGGCCACTACACTGTCCAGTTTGCCGCAGAATTAACCCTTGAAAGTACCCCCCAAATAGCCTTAAAACTGCACTGAAATCTGCCCACAAATAGCCCCTGAAACCCTTCCAAAACCGCAGCCAAGACCAGTCCAAATAACCGCAAAAAATAGTCCATAAATTACCTTAAAACAGTGACCTGAAAATACAACAAAAACAGCAGCGAAACGGAGTGAAAATAGCAGCCCAGACAGCGAAACAGCGAGGAGAAACGTTGGATTACTTAACCAGAAAGGTTGCGGATCATCCACCCTTCCAACGGACGTGTAACGCCCTTTCGTGAGACAAAAAAAAGAGGTTAGACCTGAGGGCACCCTTTTATTTATTATCTTTCGTTTATTTTATTTATTTTAGAAATATTATCGCATGAGAGTCGTTTGAGGCATGATGTGATTGTTGGATGAGCGAAATATGTGTTCCCTTTTGTGGTATATAGGATGGAAACCCGGACGTAAATTCCGTAGCCGAATCTGAATGGACGGTAGTGCGGTTTGTACTCTGGATACAACGCCACGTACCACTTAAGAGACACGTATTTCGTCTCATCCAAACTTGCGTTTGAGCATGATGTAGTTCGTAGATTATTTAGTTATTATTTAAAGCATGATGTAGTCTAGTTTATTATTTATTTTCAAGCATGATTATGTTATTTTATGCATGGTATTTTGTTTAGTTTATGATTATGTTAAATAGTTATTGGTTTATTTTGGTTTAATGGTTCAATGTGCTCATTGTGTGAGCATGCAAACTTAGATTATGAGTTATTTTGATGAATGCATACTAGACGTAGATTACCATTGAGCATGAATGTTGAATAGATTCAGTTAGTCTATTGCACAAATCATATCATCACAAGTGACATAAGTAAGGGACTATTCTGAACTCAACAGTTTGAGGTCTTCCCTTGCGAGGGGTGAGTGCAGCCTTAAATCTTTGTCCCGGTTCACACCGGGTGGCGACTCCATGTTATTTCTCCGGTTTAGTTCCCCCGCGAGCTATTCCGTACTTCCAACTGGGCCGCGAGCCTAGAACAGCGTCGCCGAGTTCTGTGTCCTACTTTGTCATATTATATATTTGAGATTCATTTATATTCTAAATATAAATGTTGTTATTCACATCTAATGTGCTTATCTCAATATCATCTTTATAAACAAAACATTTAGTGTTTTATAATATAAAGGTATACCCGCAATGGGTTAAACTAGATACAGAGATAATGTTCATAGTCAAACTAGATACATTATAACAGTTTCCTAATTTAAGTATATGCCCAAAGGGCAGTTCCAAAACTTAGGTTTCTACGGCCAAAACAGCGACTCTCGTCCTGTTTCCAACTCATAGGTCGATCTCATCTAAAGCCAGTCTCCTGCTAATCAGCAGATCCCGCACATCAGTACTTATATTTATGTACCACATCCAGTATCTAAAATCCAATTTTAAAACCAGTAGTGGACATGTTTATAACAAACATACCTGAAGTCGGAGCCTTGCATGTCTTCACTTCCTTCATGTCTGCCTTGTCCATACGGCAGTCACGCTTCTAGGGACCCCGTTTGCCACAGTTTAGGCAGACATCTTGGGATATGTCCTTTGTCTTCCCAGAAGACTGTGACGATTTAGTCTTGCCCTTTTCTTCACACCCCCAAAAGCCTTCGGCCAAGCCTTGGCCTTCTGGGATGTCGAAGTAAGATGCGCATTGCGCTTCTTGCCTTTTTGTAAGCTCTGGCTCTGTCTCATTGAGCATAGCCATTAACTCTCCAAGAGTTTTCTTTTGCAATCAGTACTTCTAAGATCTAAGAATAGATCTATGAAGATCCTTCAATTTCAATATCATACTATAAGGATCTAATCCTTAGTTCTGATGAAGAAATTAAGGAGTCATTGCAGCAAGCATACCAGATTGAGCACTAAAGTTATCATCACCATGAGTCTTCCAAAGCTCATGCTCCACTATTTGCTCAACTCCAGGTCAGGCCCGAGATGTCACTCTATCAAATATAGTAACTTCTCGGCTCCCAGGACTATCCTGAGGTTATATTCCCAATTTGAAAATTGAAGCCGCTTAAAGACATTTTCACCCATGATTATGTTTTAAACGCTAATCTTTCAGTTATCTTGATTCCAATAGTCCAACTATCCAATCAACGATTTCGGGTACAATCGAATATAATGATTAATATAGTCTAACTATATAATCAACTAATATTTGATCGGTTAAATTCAAATGTATTGATTACTATAATCCAATTATATAACCAACTATAAATGATCGGTAAAATTCAAATATATTGATTACTATAATCCAATTATATAATCAACTATAAATGAAATAGTTTGAATACAGTCTAACTGTTTAATTAAAACAACAATTGAATATTAGTCCAACTAATATATATATATAAATTTTGTAATGACGAAAAATGAAATGAGCGCGTATTGGCAAGTATCTAAACAAAATTGCAAGTTTAATACTTGCCTCTCACTATTTTTCGGCGAGCCTCTAACCCTCAGTGGAGTACTCGGGAAACCTAGTTTCCTAGTGGGCTAGGATCTCGTTAAATAACACACAACCTTGACTTTGGCCAAAAAATTGTATGAAACTTAACTAGGTAGATCTCTAAGATCAATTGGATCTCATCCAATTCCTAAATCCAGTAGGTGGACTTCCAAGTCTGAAACATATATCCAATATATGCCAATATATCTGATATATTCCCTAACCTTTCTCCTCTGAATCAACTAAGCCTTGGCTTTGGCTTAACAAGCTTAATGAAACCAGTTAAGCGTGACCCATTGACAGTTGAAAGCTTCATAATCGAGGCCGATGAACAAGAAGTGACCTTGACTTTGGCAAACAAATCACAACTTGCCTAAGACATACGGTATGGAACAAAGCTTTCATGATTCAAACACATCCGCGATGGACAAAGGTCTTGACTTTGGCCAACAAACCAATGCCAATCTTGGATCTTGAGAGAGAATCACTCAATGGAAGGAAAAACGCTTAATATAAAATGAGGGTTTTTGCGTAAATTGGAAACCAATTTATTATCTTTAATTAAGTCTCATCATACACCCTTAAGCATGCATTCTAAAAGCAAAATAAGGCGCGAATAAAATTTAATAATGATATATGGATGGATATACATCAAACTTTGTTCCTAGAACAAATCTCTCAATTTCCTCTCTCCCTCTAGCACTATTCATACTTCTACCCAAATACATAATACTTCTAAAGAAACCTCATTTACATTGAGGGGAATAGGTGAGAAGAGAAATACAATGAGAAAATAGGTAATAGGCTGGACACGCAGGGCCAATTTAATAAATTCTAAATTTATTACAACAATTTCCAAAATTGCCCTAACCCTTCTAATATCCATCCGATATACATTATTCATACATACATCCAAGTATTCACAACATGTTATCAATCAATCTAATCCAATTAATTAATCTTTGATTAATGATCATTCAATGTTCAAACAACGATTTGATTTGCGCGAGTCAAACTCGTTTAAGAATAAATACTCAAAGTAAGTATTCTTGAATTATATCGAACTATAATTTTAAATCAAATTTAAATTATATTCAATACTAATTCGTATTTAATTCCATATTAAATAATTACACTTTCAATAGTGCCTTTTAAACTTGGATTCCAAATCCAATCTTGATGGGTCTCAAAGGCCCAATTAGTATCCAATAATATTCAATTAAAGTCCAATGGGCTTTCAATTAATTCTTAAGGCATGGGCTTTGGCAATTATGGGTCAAACCCAAGATTCCAAGGCCCAATTAGGAATCACCCTATGCCAAAATCAATTTAGGCCCAATTAAAATTTTAAAGGCCCATTATCATATTTGGACTTTATGGAAATGGTTTTAGGCCCAATTGGATCCAACCAATTATCCTAAACCAAACTTGGCCCAACCAAGCCCATTAAGCCCAAATACAATAAATTAAATTAACTCATTATTCCAAATTACAAATTAATTCAATTCAAGTGTAATTACCATAATTAATTAATTAATCTAATGCTTCCAAAACATTAATTAATTCAATTAATCATGCTTTACATTTCCAATTCATGTCCAACACAAATTGAAGCAAAATCAATTCTAAAACATGCTTCAAACTCACGGCAAAGGCATACCAAAATCATTCAATTTGATTTCAATCCAATTTAAATCAACATTCAATATCTCTATCATGCCAACAACACATCCAATATGTCAAATTTCAAAAATTCCCATGAGCTTATTCTATGGTATATATTCGGCCAAGCTTAGGATTTGGGGATTTTTTGATCTAATCATTATTTCACAAATCCAACAATGCATAAATCCAATTCAACATCATATAAACTCAACCAAACCATCAATTTAAGAAAATCAAGCTCCAAACACAAAATTCCCAAATTAAAGTTTAAGAACCATAGAATTCCAAATCAAACTTAGATCGCTCTGATACCATTGTAAGTGTTCCAAGAACATGTCAAGATCGTCTAAGAGTGATTCGTGTGTGAATTATCAAGAGAGTTGCGGAATACTCACATTGATTGGTTGATGAGATTTCAAAATTCCTTCTTTGTTGGATGTGTTGGAAGTTTCGGAGCTTGAAATCGAGTTCCATACTCTCGGGTGAGTTTCCCGATCACCTTGATTCACTCCTTTAAGTGCTAGCTTGAACAAAAATTGAAAGAAAATTTTTCCCCTCCAAGGTTCATGGTTCACGGTTTTGAGAGAGAAGAGGGAATAGTGTTCTTGTATTTTTGATTTCTAAATCAATTACCAAAAACAAATCCAAAAAATTGTATAAACACTTTCAAAAAAGCTAAAGTCAAAAGTGTGTTGTGTAAGATTCAATAATTACACTCAACCACTTCCATCAACAAAAAGTGACAAGTGATGTAAGTTGGTGGGACCCACTTTAAATTCAAAATTCAAGTGGTTTCCGTAACACACTTCGGGCTTAGTTTCGTTTAATCCGATTAAACGAATTTTCCATAGCAACGTAATTACATCTAATTTAATTAAACAATAATGCCTAGCAAAATTATTACGGAAGTCGCTCGCAAATTAATATCAAATTAATTCTTTCGCTTGAATTAAAATCCAATTTTAATTCCACATTGAAATCTAATTTCAATTAATATATCCGATATATTATTTTAGCCCTAATTAAATAAATTAAATAGAAAAATCCAATTTAACTATTAAATTTATTTTGCCGATTAATTCCAAATTAATCGCGTTCTCTCTTCTTGACGAATTTAATCCCAGATAAATTCTCGTTGCAATTAATCTCAGATTAATTTATTGTCATAATTAAACCCAGATTAATTTTCTCTTTCATAATTAATCCCAGATTAATTTTCTGTTCGAGTCAAATCTCTGCGGTGAATCTTCGGGAAGCGACCCAAGAGATCCCTGGATATGTTGGCAGTAAATACGGTCATCGAACTATCCGAATACGTGCGTACCCGGTACCACGTTCTTACTGATTTACAAGACATGGTTGGCTTCTAGCAAAGTACCGTGCCTACCCAATTCTCCAGAAATATTCTTCTGCGGAATAAAAGATATTTGTCAGGCGTAACATACGTAGTATTACGTATTGCGATCCAGTATCGATGTCACATGCTAGGCCTGGGGCTGGAATTTTGTATGCCATGTACGAAGCATATATCGGATCTCTGGTAACTAGTCTCTATAATCGGATAATCATGACCTAGTCATATTATCCGATGACTACAGTACTAAAGAGTACTAGTTTCGTATCCTGCGTGATCATCATCTCTATATGACTGAAGTGATACTTCCATCTTGATATCACATCCAATACACTACGATTCTCAGTATACCTAGAAGAGGCATACACATAACATGTTAAAGCCCCGGACGACCAAAACCAAAGTATACTGATTGTCGCAAGTATTAGCGATGCAAGTCTCAGGTTAAGACCAAATACACCTACCCTGATTCAGATTCCCATAGACACATAGTCATACTACCAATGGGATTCCGAGGGGTCTATCCAGAGCGAAGCTGTTTCCGTACCATCGGTAAATAGAACCTCCTATTACACATGCATGAGTATCCAATACCTAAATATATGAGAACTATGTCATTATGCCTCCATAATGCGCACAAGTGCAATACTAGTCTATTCTGCATTATCGATGTACAGTCTCGATAATACTACGACTAGGGATATTTAATGATTAAACCTTAGTGGATTAATATTGTCTCATATCTTATTAATCGGGTACTAATCATAAATCATATGGACTTTTATCATTTATATATCTAGGTAATCTAATTACAAATGATAAAAGAGCAATTTCCTTTGTCACATAGTTAATTTGTACAACAACGCCATGTTCTGTATAAATAGTGATGATATGGTTATAATTGTCCAACATTTCTCTCTCATTGTTACAACGAAAAAAAAGGTAGATTCAAAATGAAAATAAAAACCATTTTCATCTCTTCCAATTTCGCCGAGAGAAAGAGACCAAAAATAAAAGGAGAGCAATTTAGTTATTTATAGTACTTACAATACTTGGCCATTATTATGTTGGGTTTCTAGTTAGTCCCAAGATCGATTTCAAGCAACGAAACATGTGTGAATACTCAAAGAGGTATGGCAGAATCATACTTACATTGATCGGTTATGCGATGCGAGGAACAACAAAACTTCTTGGCTCCTTGAGCTCTCGGAAATGGCCCAAAATTGTGCTCCTCCCTTTTCGGTCATGTCCTCCATTGATGCTCCAAGCTCCAAGCTTTGCAAATGGTGATTCCATGCTCATAATTAAGTTTCCCTATCACCTTAGGATTACCCTTCATGTGCTAGCATTGGAAAAATTGCCACAATCTTTCCTTGTTCTTCTTCTATATCTCGGCCAAGCAAGAAATGAGAAGAAAATTGGCTTCAAAAGCCGAATGGGAGAGAAGGGAAATTTTGGCTCCAAAATTGTGTGAGTGATCAAGAGAGAGAGAGAAATTGTGTTGTGTATATGGTTTTAATTTTCCAAAAATCAAATACCAAAAATAATTACCAATTATCCAAAAAAGGTACAAGACTTAAAGTCTTCAACCACCTCCATCAATCAATGAATAGTGACTAGTTGTCAATCACTCAAAGTGACAAGACACCCATCACTTGAATGACGAGTGATGTGACACGTGATGTGACATATGGGCTGCACTTGAATTCGAAATGTGTGTGCGCCCGTAAACACTCTCAGGCTCGGGTTCGCTAATTCCGAATTAACGAATTTTCCGTTGCGAAGTAATTAAATCAAATTTAATTAAATAATTATGCCTAGCAAAATTACTATTCACGTCGCTAGCGAATTAATTCTAGATTAACTCGTTCGCCCGAATTAAAATCTAATTTTAATTCCGCGTCGAAATCCAATTTCGTATAATATATCGAATATATTATTTTATCGATTAATTCCAAATTAATCGTTCCCTCTCTTTAATAATATTTTATCCTAGATAAAATATCTCTGTAATTAATCCCAGATTAATTTTCTCTCTCTTATAATTAATCCCAGATTAATAAAGTGCGAGTCATACGTCATCGGTGAATCTTCGGGAAGCGACCCATGAGATCCCCAGATATGTTGGCAGTAAATCCGGTCGTCGGACTATCCGAACACGTACGTACCTAGTACTACGTTTTTACCGATTTACAAGACATGGTTGGCTTCTACAAAACACCGTGCCTACCCAATTCTCCAGAAATATTCTTAAAGGAATATGTAATCTATATCAGGCGTAGTATACGTAGTATTGCGTATTGTGATCCAGTATTGGATGTCACGTGCAAGGCCTAGGGCTGGAATTGTGTCTGCCCCGTATGAAGCACTTATCGGATCTCTGGTAACTAGTCTCTATAATCGGATAATCATAACCTAGTCATATTATCCCGATAGCTGCAGCATAAAAGAGCACCAGTTCCGTATCCTACGTGATCATCATCTCCACTATGACTGGAGTGATACTTCCATCTCGACATCACACCCAATACACTACGATTCTCAATATACCCAGAAGAGGCGTACACAGAACCTGTTAAAGCCATGGACGAACCAAACCAAAGTATATTGATTGTCGCAAGTATTAGCGGTGCAAGTCTCAGGTTAATACCAAATACACCTACCCTGATTCAGACTTCCATAGACACATAGTCATACTACCAATGGAATTCTGAGGGGTCTATCCAGAGCGAAGTTGTTCCCGTACCATCGGTAAACACAACCTCCTATTACACTTGCATGAGTATCCAATACCCAAATATATGAGAACTATGTCGTTATGCTCCCACAACGTGCACAAGTGTAATCCTGTCTATTACGCATTATCGATGTCCAATCTCGATAATACTCTGACTAGGGATATTTAATGATTAAACATTCGTGGATTGATACTGTCTCATATCATCTCAATCCGGAACTAATCATATGGACCTTCTATATACATCTAGTTAATCCAATTACAAATGATAAAAGGGCAATTTCCTTTGTCACATAGTTAATTTGTACAACAACTCCATGATCTGTACAAATAGTGATGATATGGGTCATAATTGTCCAACAATCTCCCACTTGGCCTATAGCCAATCACTCAAGTGTCCTACACCCGAACTATGTACGGTTCGCTCAAACTTCTACTGAGAAAAGGCTTTCGTCAGCGGATTTGCATAATTATCATCTGATGCGATTTATTCGATCATCACATCACCACGATGTATGATCCGAACGAATCAGATGAATAATTGAAGTATATATCTGGATCGTTGATGAGACCATTAATTCTTTAGCCTGTGATGTAGCCTAGCACCGCTACTAACAGAACTATTTCTACTCTGATTAGGATTATTATTGATCCAAAAGGCTTCTAATGATGCCTCAGCTGCAGCAATAATCCACTTTTGTTGTTTATTCGGTAACAATATCTTGCTTGGAAGATTTCCAGCTCACTGTTCCGTTATTCAAACTATATAGTACCCTTATGTCGACTTATAGTCGTTTTTATCGGTTTGGAAACTTGCAGCAGTGAACCCAGTCACTTCAAGTTCTCATTCTCCATAGTATCAGAAAGCATCCTTAGTTCATCTAAGATACTTAAGGATCTTCTTAAAATCAATCCAGTGACCATCACTTGGATTGGCTCGATTGTGACTCCATTTGCTCAAAGCATATGAGACACCAGGTCGCGTACATTTATTTCAACGTACGAGTTCTCAGAGAGTGCCAACAACTTTTAGATCTATCCCAGTAGATCTTTATTCCTAGAATAAATGTTGTTTCTCCCAAGAATTCTACAAAGAATTTTCATGAAAGATAAGCTTTCACAGATTATATTATGGGAATATCATTTCCAAGAAATGACATGTCATCATTTTATAGGACAGTCATTGTCAGTGCGCTCCTACTAACCTCCTTATATACACAAGAATCATTTTCGTTTTGAATTAAATCATATACCATTATGATTACATCAAAACGATAGTTCCAAGAACGCCATGCTTGCTTCAATCCATAAATGGATCGAATTAACTTGCAAACCTTGTTTGCTCGTTTTGATACGACAAAACCGTCAGGATGTTATAAACATCCTCCAAAAGGTTTCCTTTTAAGGAAAGCGATTTTGACGCTCATGTTGGAGTTTCTAGGTCCATAGGATCGAATAACAAACATGAAACAAATGTGCGAATACAACGAGGGAGTTTCGGAATACTCACATCGATCGGTTGAGCGACGCTACGACGAACAAAAATCTGATTTTGCCCACTGCACTGCATTCGGCAGTTCACTGCCCAAGCTTACTGGTTTGGCGCCATTTGAGGATCATCTTCGAGCTCCAAGCTTCGTCGAATGGTTCCCGGATCATGGGTGAACTTCCCTTTCACCTTCGCATGATCCCGGAGTGTGCTAGCACTCTCGATTTTGTCACAAAATCACACTTGCTTCCCTACCATTTTCGGTACTACCCAGCAAAACCAGAAAACAGAAACTTCACAGCCCTTGGGCGTGAATGATGAGAGAAAAGAGAGGAGGAGAGAGAGATAAAAATTTGTGTGTTGAATTGAAAAAATGGTACATGATTTCCAAAACCTATACACAAATTTTTCCCTCCAAAAACAAAGCCATTAATGGCTTGTCAACCACATACATCAACTTCCCATCAATCATGAATAGTGACTGGCATCAATCACTCAAAGTGAAAGACATCCATCACTAGATTGACGGATGATGTGACGCTAGAAGCGACTAGTGATTTGACGTTTGATTTGATTTACCGCACTCGAATTCGAAATGCGAATGCGCTCGTAAATAATCTCGGGCTCGGGTTCGCTAATTCCAAATTAACAAACTTTCCGTTGCGTCGTAATTAAATCTAATTTAATTAAATAATCATACCAAGCATAATTACTATTCACGTCGCTAACGAATTAATTCTAAATTAATTCGTTCGCCCGAATTAAAATCTAATTTTAATTCCGTGTCGAAATCTAATTTCGTTTAATATATCGAATATATTAATTCATCGATCAATTCCAAATTAATCGTTCTCTCTCTTTAAATGATATTTTATCCCAGATAAAATATATCCGCTATTAATCCCAGATTAATTTTCTCTCTCATCTAATTAATCCCAGATTAATTAAAAGTGTGAGTCATACATCATCGGTGAATCTTTGGGAAGCGACCCATGAGATCCTCGGATATGTTGGCAGTAAATTCGGTCGTCGGACTATCCGAACACGTAAGTACCTCGTACTACGTTTATACCGATTTACAAGACAAGGTTGGCCTCTAGCGAAACGCCATACCTTCCCAATTCTCCGGAAATATCCTCATAGGAATAAAGGATCTGTATCAGACGTAGTATACGTAGTATTGCGTATTTCTGTCCAGTATCGGATGATCACATGCAAGGCCTGGGGCTGGTACAGTGTCTGCCCCGTACGAAGCATATATCGGATAACGAGCAACTAGTCTCTTTAATATCGAATAATCATAACCAAGTCATATTATCCCGACGGTTGCAACCTTATATAGAGAGCCAGTTCTGTATCCCTGCACGATCATCAACTCCATATGACTGGAGTGACACTTCCGTCTCAACATCACACCCAACACACTACGATTCTCGATATACCCAGAATTGGCGTACACAAAAATCGGTTAAAGCCCTGGACGACCTCAACCAAAGTATATTGATTGTCGTATGCATTAGCGGTGCAAGTCTCAGGTTAAGACCAAATACACCTACCCTGATTTCGAACTTCCATAGACACATAGTCATAATACCAATGGAATTCTGAGGGGGTCTTATCCAGAGCGAAGCTGTTTCCCGTACCATCGGTGAAAACACACCTCCTATTACACTTGCATGAGTATCATATACTCAAATATATGAGAACTATGTTGTTGTGTCTATACAACGCGCACAAGTGTAATACTAGTCTTTTACGCATTCATCGATGTCCAATCTCGATGATTCTCTGACTAGGGATGTTTAATGATTTATCCTTCGTGGACTGATACTGTCTCATATCATTCTCTGTCCAGGAACAAATCATAGGGACCTCTCATCATTTCTACATCTAGGTGATCTAATCACAAATGATAAGAGTGCAATCTCCTTTGTCACATAGTTAATTTGTGCAACAACACCATGATCTGTACAAATAGTGACGCTATGGGTCATAATTGTCCAACAATCTCCCACTTGGCCTATAGCTAGTCACTCAAGTGCTTGACACCCGAACTATGTACTGTTGGCTCAAGTTGCTGATGAAAGACTTTCGTCAGCGGATTTTCATGATTATCATCTGATGCGATTTATTCGATCATCACATTGCCACGATGTATGATCCGAACAAATCAGATGAATAGTCGAAGTATGTATCTGGATCGTTCATGAGACCATTAATTCTTTACCCTATGCTCGACCCTAGCTCACCTGCTAACAGAACTATATCTAATCTAATTAGATTTGTTATCGACCCAAAGGCTTCTATTGCTGCCTCTCAGCTGCAGCAATAACCCGCATTTGTTATTTATTCGGTAACAGTATCTTGCTTGGAAGATTTCCAGCTCACTGTACCGTTATTCAAACTGTATAGTACCGTTTGCGACTTATAGTCATTTTATCGGTTAGGAAACTTGCTACAGTGATCCCAGCCACTTCAAGTTCTCCTTCTCCATAAATTACGACAGCATCCTTAGATCTATAAGATACTAACGGATGTTCTTAGCTTCAATCCAGTGACTATCACTCGGATTGGCCTGTTTGTGAATCCATATGCTCAAAGCGTATGAGACACCAGGTCGCGTACATTTTTCAATGTACGATTCCACGGAGAGTTTTCTAAAGTCAAGCTTTCACCGATAGTTATTTTATGGGAATATCATTTCCAAGAAATGACATATCATTATTTATAGGACAACCACTGTCAGTGCGCTCCCACTAACCCTCTTATATACACAAGAATCTTTATCGTTTTAAATTAAATCATAAACCATTATGATTACATCAAAACGATAATTCCAAGAACCTAATGCTTGCTTCAATCCAAACATGGATCGAATAACCCGCAAATCTTGTTTGCTAGTTTTGGTACGATAAAATCGACAGGATGTTGTAAACATCCTCCTAAAGGTTTCCCTTTCAGGAAAGCGATTTTCCCGTAATGCTGTCATATTTCATAAATGAAACATGCAGCTATAGCAAGCATTGTCCAAATGGATTTACCGTGGCAACAGGTAAAAGGTTGAATCGTAATCAACACAATGTTGATAACGATACCTTTCCGCTAAAAGCCTAGCTTTATACGTTGATATGTTGCCTTCCATGTATGTCTTCCTTGAAGACTTATATAGTACCAATAGGCACAATGCCTTGCGGTACATCAACTAGTATCCAAACTTGTTGATATACATGGAATCCATTTCGGACTCATGACACTTTGTCATAATAGGGAGTCGATACCTTGTATCACTACCTCATACGTAGTCAGTTGGTATTTCTCAATAAGATAGACATCTTTATGAGGTGAGATCGGAAACCCATACCCCAGGTTGTTTTCTGACTCTCTCCGACATACGTGGTTCTTGTGTATTCGAAGATTAATGTTATACTTTCATCCTTGATGAACTATATGTGTTCCATAAGGATTCGATGCCTAGAATAGTATTACTCCGATTTTCATCGATTTATACTATCCTCCCACTAACATTGCATATCAGTATTCCTCTTAGGAAAACCGCATGGTGAGCAACAATCTAATTGTTCTCAAGTGAGATGTATAAGTACAATACTTATGGTATCCCTAGGATAACCTACAATTGGCACGAAATCTGTCAAACAAATTTTATGGAACCTTATTCTAAATAAGTTCTGCACTGTTAATGCTTATCCGTTGAAGGAAATGGTAGCTCAGAGCGACTCATGATTAACCTTATCATGTCCAACAAAATTCGGTTACTCAGTTCGGACACACCGTCACCTTGACGTGTTCCGAGAGGAGTCCTCATTTGAAAGAATACTATACTCTTTCTAGTATATGAGAAACTTATTGCTTAAGTATTTTCCATTACGGTCTTACCGTCACGGTATAGTACTATAGCCGATCTGTTTGTCTACTTCGTGTCGAAACTTTAAAAGTTTCTGATTTGTGTTCTTTAAAAGAAACACATAACCATAACGCGATACCACATCCGTATAGGTCACGAAATGTTCATATCCACATCTAGCCTAGCTAGACATGGGCCCACTTGCTTCACTATGAACTAGGGCTAACAGGTCGGTGGCATTTACACTTTTACCAAGTAAATAGTGTTATAGGCACATTGCCCAATAAACTAGATTCGTTGACTTTATTTGAATGGAATCAAATCAGTCCGAGTACCCACTCTTCAAAAGTGTGGATATACGATTCTTGTTTGATTGTGTCCCAGACTACAATGCCACAATATGTTTCTTCTGATCAAATCAGTTTGAGCTATTTGTTTGTCATTATATACGTTTGAGATTTATTTATATTCAAAATATAAATTATGTTATTCACATCTAATGTGTTTATCTCAATATCATCTTATATAATAAAAAACACTTTAGTATTCTAGAATATAAAGGTACCCACATTGGGTTAAACACTGATATATAGATAATGTTTCTAGTCAAACTAGTTATACATTATAACAGTTTCCTAATCCTGCTCATAGCAGATTCTGAACATCAGTTATATTTATGTACCACACTCAGTATTTAAAATCCAATTTCAATACTAGTAGTGAACATAATCTTGACAAACTTATTTGAAGTCAGAGCCTTGCTCGTTCTTCAATTCCTTCATGTCTGCTTTGTCCAAACGGCAGTCACGCTTCCGCGATCCTGTTTGCCACATTAAGCAGACATTTTGGGATATGTCATTTATCTTTCTAAAAGATTATAATGATTTTTCCTTTGCCATTTTCAACATTCCAGAAGCCTTTGGCCATGCCTCGGGTTTCTAAAATATCAAAGTAAGGTGCGTCTTGCGCTACTTGCCTAATTACAAACTTTGACTTTATCTCCTTGAGAATAGTCATTAACTCTCCAAGAGTTATTTTTGCAATTTTAGTACTTCTAAAATCTAAACATAGATTTATGAAGATCCTTCAATTTCTTCATCATACTTTAAGGATCTAATCCTTAATTCTGATTCAGAAATTAAGGAGTCTACTACGGTAAGTATAATGGATTAAGCACTTAAGTTATCATCACATAAATCTTCCAAAGATTATGCTCTACTATTTGCTTAACTCCGGGCTTTAGGCATAATATGTTATTTTATCAAATAAAGTAACTTATTATTTTTCCCAATTTGAAAATTAAACCATTTAAACACATTTTCCCCAGGATTATGTTTTAAACGTCAATCTTTCAATTTATATCTTGATTCTAATAGTCCAACTATTTAATCAATGATTTAGGTACTATTTATTATAATGATTACAATAGTCTAACTATTTAATCAACTATAATTTAATAGATTAATATCAATTATATTGATTACTATAATCCAATTATAAAATCAACTATAATTGAATAGTTTGAATATAGTCCAACTATTTATTAAAAACAACAATTAAATATTAGTCCAACTAACATTTAATTTATTTGACGAATGATATTTGTTTGAGCGCGTATGGCAAGTAACTAAACGAATATTGCAAATTCAATTCTTGCCTCCCACTATTTTTTGGCGAGCCTCTAACCCTCTCTCAAGTACTCGGGAAACGCGTTTCCTAGTGGGCTAGGATCCCATTAAATATCACACAATCTTGACTTTGGCCAACAAATTGTATGATAATTAACTAGGTAGATCTCTAAGATCGATTGGATCAATCCAATTCCTAGATCGGTAGGGGGACATCCAAGTCCGAAATATATATCTTATATATGCCAATACATCCAATGTATTACCTAACCTTTTTCCTCTGAATCAACTAAGCATTGGCTTTGGCACAACAACAACTTAGTGATCCCAGTTAAGCGCGACCCATTGACCATGAAAGCTTTGTAATCAATGTCGATGGACAAGAAGTGGTCTTGACTTTGGCCAACAAACCACAACTTGGACAAGACACTGACATGTAACAAAGCTTCGTGATTCAAACACATCTTCGACGGACAAAGGCCTTGACTTTGGCCAACAAACCAATGCCGTCGTAGGATCTTGAGTGAGAATCACTCAATGGAAGGAAAGACGCTTAATATTTAGCGAGGGTTTTTCGCGTGCAAATTGGCAACCAATTTATTATCTTTGTTAAGGTCTCATCATCATACACCCTTAAACATGCATTCTAAACACATAATAAACCGCGATAAATAAAATAATAATGATATGCGGATGGATACTTACACATTGATCCTAGATCAAATATCTCCCTTTCTCTCTCCCGCTAGCAATGTATTACTTCTACCCGTTACACTATACTTCTAAAGAACCTCATTTACATTGAGGGGATAGATGAGAAGAGAATACAAAGAAATGAAAGGTAATAAGGCTGGACACGCAGGTCCAATTAATAAATCAAATTTATTACACAATTTATAAAATTGCTCCACCCATCTAAAATCCATCTGATATACATTATTCATGCATCGCAACCATGTATTCACACAAGCATGTTATCAATCAATCTAATCAAATTAATTAATCTGATAATTAGTGATCATCCAATGTTCAAACAAAGATTTGATTTTGCTCGAGTCAAACTCGTTTTGCGAAAAAGTACTTAAAGTACGAATTCTTGAATTAAATAAACTACAACATTAAATCTAATTTAATATGCATTTAATTCTAATTCACTATTTAATTTCAAATTAAATGTCACACTTTATTTACGAACCTTTACGACTTAAATTCCAAATTTAATCGTTACGGGTCTCAAAGCCCGATTAACGTCCAACGTCAATTTAATTAAAGTCCAATGGGCTTTTAATTAATTTCTTAAGGCGTGGACTTTTGGTCAACTCAGGTCAAACCAACAACCAAAGTCCAATCCGGGAATTACCTCATAAGCCTTTAAATCAATTTTGGCCCATTAGGCCCAATTAAACTTTAAAGGTCATTAAGTCGCATTTGGGCTTTATGGAAGCGGTTTTGGGCCCAATTGGATCCAATCTAATTTGCCTTAACCAAACTTTGTACACCAAAGCCCATTAAGCCCAATAACAACATTTAAGCCCAAATACAATTTCAAGCCCAATTTAATTAAACACAAAAATTCCAAATTTCACATTTCACATTTAATTAAACTAAAGTGTATTAACATAATTAATCACCCAAATCATTATTTCCAAAACACAAATTAGGCTAATTAATCATGCTCAAATTCATCATCACATGTCCAACACAATTTGATTAAAATCAAACCCAATCATGCTGTAAGCTCTCGGCAATTTAAGGGATTTTACGTCTGATTCGGTTTTAATCCAATCAATTCCACAATCGACATTAAATCAACATCCTAAATCGTTTCAAGTCATCCAATGATCAACGAAACAAAAAATTCCAAGACTTTAGGGCACTACACCTCTCGGCCAAGACAAGAAATTAGGGAAAATTGTTCCAAACCACATTTAATCAAATTGATCCAATCCATCATTAATTAAACATGTATTAAGCATACTCAAACATCCAATTAATTCAAATCATGCTCAAAATCATTTTACCCAAATTTTAAGCCCTATTCGTATTTCATGCTTTTACTCGCTCTAATACCATTGTTGGAGTTTCTAGGTCCATAGGATCGAATAACAAACATGAAACAAATGTGCGAATACAACGAGGGAGTTGCGGAATACTCACATAGATCGGTTGAGCGACGCTACGACGAACAAAAATCTGATTTTGCCCACTGCACTGCATTCGGCAGTTCACTGCCCAAACTTACTGGTTTGGCGCCATTTGAGGATCATCTTCGAGCTCCAAGCTTCGTCGAATGGTTCTCAGCTCATGGGTGAACTTCCCTATCACCTTTGCATGATCCCGGAGTGTGCTAGCACTCTCAATTTTGCCACAAAATCACACTTGCTTCCCTACCATTTTTGGTATTGCCCAGCAAAACCAGAACACATAAACTTCACAGCCCTTGGGCGTGAATGATGAGAGAAAAGAGAGGAGGAGAGAGAGATAAAAATGTGTGTGTTGAATTGAAAAAATGGTAAATGATTTCCAAAACCTATACACAAATTTTTTCCCTCCAAAAACAAAGCCATTAATGGCTTGTCAACCACACACATCAACTTCCCATCAATCATGAATAGTGACTGGCATCAATCACTCAAAGTTAAAGACATCCATCACTAGATTGACAGATGATGTGACGCTAGAAGCGACTAGTGATTTGACGCTTGATTTGATTTGCCGCACTCGAATTCAAAATGTGAATGCGCTAGCAAATAATCTCGGGCTCGGGTTCGCTAATTCCAAATTAACGAACTTTCCGTTGCGTCGTAATTAAATCTAATTTAATTAAATAATCATGCCAATCATAATTACTATTCACGTCGCTAACGAATTAATTCTAAATTAATTCGTTCGCCGAATTAAAATCTAATTTTAATTCTGCGTCGAAATCTAATTTCGTTTAATATATCGAATATATTAATTCATCGATTAATTCCAAATTAATCGTTCTCTCTCTTTAAATGATATTTTATCCCAGATAAAATATCTCCGCTATTAATCCCAGATTTATTTTCTCTCTCATCTAATTAATCCCAGTTTAATTAAAAGTGTGAGTCATACGTCATCGGTGAATCTTTGGGAAGCGACCTATGAGATCCCTGGATATGTTGGCAGTAAATTCGGTCGTCGGACTATCCGAACACGTAAGTACCTTGTACTACGTTTATACCGATTTACAAGACAAGGTTTGCCTCTAGCAAAGCGCCATGCCTTCCCAATTCTCCAGAAATATCCTTACAGGAATAAAGGATCTGTATCAGGCGTAGTATACGTAGTATTGCGTATTTCTGTCCAGTATCGGATGATCACATGGAAGGCCTGGGGCTGGTACAGTGTCTGCCCCGTACGAAGCATATATCAGATAACGAACAACTAGTCTCTTTAATATCGGATAATCATGACCAAGTCATATTATCCCGACGGTTGCAACCTTATATAGAGAGCCAGTTCTGTATCCCTGCGCGATCATCAACTCCATATGACCGGAGTGACACTTCCGTCTCGATATCACACCCAACACACTACGATTCTCGATATAACCAGAATTGGCGTACACAAAAACCGGTTAAAGCTCTGGACGACCTCAACCAAAGTATATTGATTGTCGTATGCATTAGCGGTGCAAGTCTCAGGTTAAGACCAAATACACCTACCCGGATTTCGGACTTCCATAGACACATAGTCATAATACCAATGGAATTCTGAGGGGGTCTTATCCAGAGCGAAGCTATTTCCCGTACCATCGGTGAAACACAACCTCCTATTACACTTGCATGAGTATCCTATACTCAAATATATGAGAACTATGCCGTTGTGTCTACACAACGGGCACAAGTGTAATACTAGTCTTTTACGCATTCATCGATGTCCAATATCGATGATGCTCTGACTAGGGATGTTTAATGATTTATCCTTCGTGGACTGATACTGTCTCATATCATTCTCCGTCCAGGAACAAATCATAGGGACCTCTCATCATTTATACATCTAGGTGATCTAATCACAAATGATAAGAGTGCAATCTCTTTTGTCACATAGTTAATTTGTACAACAACACCATGATCTGTACAAATAGTGACGCTATGGGTCATAATTGTCCAACAGTTCAGCTGTCACATTTCATAAATGAAACATACTTCTTCGGCAAGCATTATCCAAATGGATTTAACCATGGCAACGAGTAAAAGGTTTCGTCGTAATCGACACAATGTTGATAACGATACCTTTTCGCTACAAGCCCAGCTTAGTACGTTGGTATGTTTCCTTCCATGTATGTCTTCCTTGAAGACTTAAATAGTACCAATAGGCACAATGCCTTCCGGTACAATAACCAGTGTCTAAACTCGGTTGGTATACATGGAATCCATTTCAGACTTCATGGCACTTTGCCATAATAGGGAGTCGATACCTTGTATCACTTCCTAATACGTAGTCAGTTCGATTTCTCAATAAGATTGACATCTTTATGAGGTGAGATCAGAAACCCATACCCCAGGTTGTTTTCTGACTCTATCCGACTTACGCGGTTCTTGTGTATTTGAAGATTATTGGTATATTTTCATCCTTGATGAACTATTTGTGTTCCATTAAGGAATCGGTGTCTGGAATAGTATTATTCTGATTTTCATCGAGTTTTACTTTTCTCCCACTTACCACTGCATATCGGTATTCCTCTTAGGAAAACCGCATGGTGAGCAACAATTACATTGTTCTCTAGTGAGTTGTATAAGTACTATACTTAAGTTTCCCTAGGATAACCACAACTTAGGCACTTATCCGATTTGGGTTCTAGTTTGGTATCATCCAAACATATGCCTATCATACCCAAATCTTCAGGAATGAGAAAACCCAGTTTCTTTCCTGTTCATATCTAAAATGAAGTATGTCTAACAGATTTTTATGGAACCTTATTCAAAATAAGTTTTGCACTGTTTAAAGCTTATCATTTGAAGGAAATGGTAGTTCAGAGCGACTCATGATTAACCTTATCATGTCCAACAAAATTTGGTTTCTCCGTTCGGACACACCGTCAAATTGACGTTTTCCGGGAGGAGTCCTCATTGAAAGAATACTATACTCTTTCAAGTATTTGAGAAACTTATTGCTTAAGTATTTTCCATCATGGTCTAACCGTGATGTTTTAATACTTTTTCCGATCTTGTTTGTCTACTTCGTGTCGAAACTCTTTGAATTCATCAAAAGTTTCTGATCCGTGTTTCAAAAGAAACACATAACCATAACGCGATGCCACATCCGTAAAGGTCACGAAACATTCATATCCACCTCTAGCCTAGCTAGATATGGGCCCACTTACGTCACTATGAACGAGGGCTAACAGATCGGTGGCACTTGCACTTTTACCAAGTAAAAGGTGTTTCAGGCACTTTGCCTATTAAACTAGATTCGTAGACATTATTTGAATAGAATCAAATCCGTCATAGTATCCACTCTTCGAAAGTGTGGATATACGAGTCTTGTTTAATTGTGTCCCAGAATACAATGCCACTTATAAGTTTCAACTGATTAATTCAGTTTGAGCTATTTGTTTGTCATGTCATACGTTTGAGATTTATTTATATTCAAAATATAAATATTGTTATTCACATCTAATGTGTTTATCTCAATATTATCTTTATAAAATAAAACACTTTAGTGTTCTAGAATATAAAGGTATACCCGCAACGGGTTAAATCCTGATATAGAGATCATGTTTCTAGTCAAACTAGTTACATTGTAACAATTTCCTAATTCAAGTACATACCTGAAGGGTAGTTCCTAAACTTAGGTATCTACGGTTAAAATAGTGACTCTCGTCTCGTTTCCGATTCGCAGATCAATCTCATCTGAAGTCAGTATCCTGCTTGTCAGCAGATTCTGCACATCAGTACATATTTATGTACCACACTCAGTATCTAAAATCCAATTTTAATACTAGTAGCGAACATGTTTATGACAAACATATTTGAAGTCGGAGCTTTGCCCGTCTTCAATTCCTTCATGTCTGCTTTATCCATACGGAAGTCACGCTTCCAGTGACCCCGTTTGCCACAATTTAGGCAGACATTTTGGGATATGTCATTTGTCTTCCCAGAATATTATAATGATTTTGCATTTGCCCTTTTTCACACCCCAGAAGCCTTTGGCCAAGCGTTGGCCTTCCGGAATGTCGAAGTAAGATGCGCCTTGCGCTTCTTGCCCTATTGCAAATTCTGGCTTTGTCTCCTTGAGTATAGCCAATAACTCTCTAAGAGTTTACAATTGCAATTTAGTACTTCTAAGATCTAAGGATAGATCTATGAAGATCCTTCAATTTCAATATCATACTATAAGGATCTAATCCTTAGTTCTGACTAAGAAATTAAGGAGTCTTTGTGGCAAGCATAATTTATTAAGCACTAAAGTTGTCATCACATGAATATTCCAAATATCATGTTCTACTATTTGCTCAACTCCGGGCTTAGGCTCGAGATGTTACTATATCAAATAAAGTAACTACTCGGTCTCTAAGACTATCATGAAATTTTATTCCCAATTTGAAAATTAAAGCCGTTTAAAACATTGTCACCCAGGTTTATGTTTTAAACATTAATCTTTCAGTTATCTTGATTGCTATAGTCCAACTATCCAATCAACGATTTTAGGTACTATTGATTATAATGTACTATAGATCTACTATATATAATAAATATAATTCAATGGTTAAATTTAATTATATTGATTACTATAATCCAATATAAAATCAACTATTAATTGAAATTAGTTTGAATACAGTCTAACTGTTTAATTTAAAACAACGATTAAATATTAGTCCAACTAATATATTAATTTATTTGACGAAAAATTGAAATGAGCGCGTATTGGCAAGTAACTAAACGAATATTGCAAATTTAATACTTGCCTCCCACTATTTTTCGGCGAGCCTCTAACCCTCTGTGGAGTACTCGGGAAATCTTGTTTCCTAGTGGGCTAGGATCCCGTTAAATAACACATAATCTTGACTTTGGCCAACAAATTGTATGATAATTAACTAATTAGATCTCTAAGATCAATTGGATCACATCCAATTCCTAGATCCAGTAGGTGGACATCCAAGTCCGAAACATATATCTTATATATGCCAATGTATCCAATATATTCCCTAACATTTTTCCTCTGAATCAATTAAGCATTGGCTTTGGCACAACAAACTTAATGATCCCAGTTAAGCGTGACCCATTGACTATGGAAAGCTTCGTAATCGATGTCGATGGACAAGAAATGATCTTGACTTTTGCCAACAAATCACAACTTGGACAAGAGACCGATATGGAACAAAGCTTTCATGATTCAAACACATCCGCGATGGATAAAGGTCTTGACTTTTGCCAACAAACCAGTGCCAATCTTGGATCTTGAGTAAGAATCACTCAATAGAAGGAAAAACGCTTAATATGTTTGAGGGTTTTTCGCGTAATTGGCAAACAATTAATTATCTTTGTTAGGTCTCATCATCATACACCCTTAAACATGCATTCTAAAACACATGATAAGGTGCGTATAAATAAATATAATAATGATATGCAGATGGATATTTAAACACATTGTTCCTAGAACAAATCTCTCTATTTCCTCTCTCCCGCTAGCACAAGTATTACTTCTACCCGATTACATAACACTTCTAAAGAAACCTCATTTACATTGAGGGGAATATGTGAGAAGAGAAATACACAGAGTCAAGAGGTAATAGGCTGGACACGCAGGTCCAAATTTAATAAATTCTAAATTTATTACAACAATTTCCAAAATTGCTCTCACCGATCTAATATCCATCCGATATTCATTATTCATACATCGCATCCATGTATTTCACATAAAGCATGTTATCAATCAATCTAATCCAATTAATTAATCTGAAATTAATGACCATCCAATGTTCAAACAACGATTTGATTTTACGCGAGTCAAACTCGTTTTGCGAATAAGTACTCAAAGTACGAATTCTTGAATTATATTAAACTACAACATTAAATCCAATTTAATTTGTATTTAATACTAACTCTTTATTTAATTCCAAATTAAATAATTACACTTTTTAATGTGCCTTTACGACTTAGATTCTAAATCTAATCGTTACGGGTCTCAAAGACCAATTAACATCCAATGTCAATTTAATTAAAGTCCAATGGGCTTTTAATTAATTTCATAAGGCATGGACTTTTGGTCAATATAGGTCAAACCCAAATACCAAAGCCCATTTAAGGAATCACCCTTATTTGCCAAGAAACCAATTTAGGCCTAATTAAAATTAAAGGTCCATTAAGTCATAATTGGACTTTATGGATATGGTTTTGGGCCCAATTGGATCCAACCAATTAGCCTAAACAAAACTTGGCTCAACCAAGCCCATTAAGCCCAATTACAACTTTACAAGCCCAATTCAAATTTGGCCCAATTAATTAAATTACCAAAATTCAAATTTCATAATTTAATTAACCTAAAGTGTATGCCATAATTAATTAACCAATTAATATTTCCAAAATATCAATTTACACAATTAATTATGCCCATTATCATCAACTTATGTCCAACATAATTGAATCAAAAATCAATCATTTTACATGCTACATAGTCATGGCATTTTAAGGGTTTTTCATGTCCGATTCCGAATTCAATCCAATTAAATCCTAAATCAACATTTCCCAAATGATTTCAACTCATCCAATGATCAAAATCAAAAATCACCATGACTTAGGGTAAGCTCAAACTTTCGGTCAAGCCATAATTTTGGGGAAAATTTGATCCAATCCAATTTTCACAAAATTGATCACAAATAACTCCAAGTCATTCATATACAAGCATGCTCAAACAAGTAATTTCACTCAAACATGCTCAAATCCAATTTACCAAAATTTTACCCTAATCAAATTTCATGCTCAAAATGGCTCTGATACCATTGTTGGGTTTCTAGTTAGTCCCAAGATCGATTTCAAGCAATGAAACATGTGTGAATACTCAAAGAGGTAAGGCGGAATCATACTTACATTGATCGGTTATGCAATGCGAGGAACAACAAAACTTTTTGGCTCATTCAGCTCTCGGCAATGGCCCAAAATTGTGCTCCTCCATTTTCGGTCATGTCCTCCATTGATGCTCCAAGCTCCAACCTTTGCAAATGGTGATTCCATGCTCATAAGTTAGTTTCCCTATCATCTTAGGATGACCCTTCATGTGCTAGCATTGGAAAAATTGCCACAATTTTTCCTTGTTCTTCTTCTATGTCTCGGACAAGTAAGAAATGAGAAGAAAATTGGCTTCAAAAGCCGAATGGGAGAGAAGAGAAATTTTGGCTCCAAAACCGTGTGAGTGATAAAGAGAGAGAGAGAAATTGTGTTGTGTATATGGTTTTAATTTTCCAAAAATCAAATACCAAAAACAATTACCAATTATCCAAAAAAAGGTACAAGACTTAAAGTCTTCAACCATCTTCATCAATCAATGAATAGTGACTGGTTGTCAATCACTCAAAGTGACAAGACATCCATTACTTGAATGACGAGTGATGTGACGCGTGATGTGACTTGTGGGCCGCACTTGAATTCGAAATGTGAGTGCGCCCGCAAACACTCCCGGGCTCGGGTTCGCTAATTCCGAATTATAGAATTTTCCGTTACGAAGTAATTAAATCAAATTTAATTAAATAATAATGCCTAGCAAAATTACTATTCACGTCGCTAGCGAATTAATTCTAAATTAACTCGTTCGCCCGAATTAAAATCTAATTTTAATTCCGCGTCGAAATCCAATTTCGTATAATATATCGAATATATTATTTTATCAATTAATTCAAAATTAATCGTTCTCTCTCTTTAATAATATTTTATCCCAGATAAAATATCTCTGTAATTAATCCCAGATTAATTTTCTCTCTCTTATAATTAATCCCAGATTAATAAAGTGCGAGTCATACGTCATTGGTGAATCTTCAGGAAGCGACCCATGAGATCCCCAGATATGTTGGTAGTAAATCCGGTCGTCGGACTATCCGAACATGTACGTACCTAGTACTACGTTTTCTACCGATTTACAAGACATGGTTGGCTTCTAGCAAAGCATCGTGCCTACCCAATTCTCCAGAAATATTCTTTAAGGAATATGTTATTTATATCAGGCGTAGTATATGTAGTATTGCGTATTGCGATCCAGTATCGGATGTCACGTGCAAGGCCTGGGGCTGGAATTGTGTCTGCCCCGTACGAAGCACATATCGGATCTCTGGTAACTAGTCTCTATAATCAAATAATCATGACCTAGTCATATTATCCCGATAGCTGCAGCTTAAAAGAGCACCAGTTCCGTATCCTACGTGATCATCATCTCCACTATGACTGGAGTGATACTTCCATCTCGACATCACACCCAATACACTACGATTCTCAATATACCCAGAAGAGGCGTACACAGAACCTGTTAAAGCCATGGATGACCAAAACCAAAGTATAAATATTGTCGCAAGTATTAGCGGGGCAAGTCTCAGGTTAATACCAAATACACCTACCCTGATTCGGACTTCCAAAGACACATAGTCATACTACCAATGGAATTCCGAGGGGTCTATCCAGAGCGAAGCTGTTCCCGTACCATCGGTAAACACAACCTCCTATTATACTTGCATGAGTATCCAATACCCAAATATATGAGAACTATGTTGTTATGCTCCCACAACGTGCACAAATGTAATACTAATCTTTTACGCATTATCGATGTCCAATCTCGATAATACTCTGACTATGGATATTTAATGATTAAACATTCGTGGATTGATATTGTCTCATATCATCTCAATCCGGAACTAATCATATGCATCTTCTATCATTTATACATCTAGGTAATCCAATTACAAATGATAAAAGGGCAATTTCCTTTGTCACATAGTTAATTTGTACAACAACACCATGATCTGTACAAATAGTGATGCTATGGGTCATAATTGTCCAACATATCATGCCAAACATGCACTAAATATGTGATTTTAATTTTGCCACATATTATGTTTATCCATATAAGCTTAATACTCTTTAATTCATTAAATAATTTAATTAATCATATTAATTAATTAAATTGTGACAAATATAAAATTAACTAAATACATCATACATGCGTCCAACACATGTAAAATTTAATTAGTCATTTGTATAATTAATTAATCAAATAATAATTATTTAAATAATTAATCTAATGTGCAAGTGTCATCTTACAATTAGTACTAATGTGTATCTAATCAAATTATGTATCATATACACATACACATTTAAAAACTAAAATGTCCCAACATGTGAAACATTACGAATAATCAAATTATTCATAATTAATTGCCCTAGTCCTCTACGAGTTTCCTTTATAAGCGGGACTCTCTAAGTTCAGGTGCATCTGTCACGGAAATAATTTCCGTGTCTGTAATTCACCGACTCACAAATTACGACGACCAAAAATAACCACGCTAAACCATACAAGTTGAGGTCATCGCATATGTATAGTCCATCCATCACAGGTCATTCGAATTGTACCGGAGATATAGATAAAACGTCAAATCTCCGTAATGTTTACTTCTGTATATCGCGACATATAATCGTGATTCTCTACGCAAATACTCGTAAAAGTTCCGCAGTATACCCTTGCCAAGGATTTTAGAGTATTAGTCCACACCCAACAGACATGCGGAGGTCTGATCTAAAAAGATCATTGATGTGACTGCCATCAAAGTGTGGAGGATAGCTGACACATCCACAATGGTATCTCAAGTCGAAGAACCATTGTGCTACAAACTTTAGAAGATTCCTATTAACATAGGTGCACCATCTATTAGGAATCTTTCGGTGAGTCATTCAGTGTTTATCAAATAAACACCTATATATCTATATGAGTCTCCCAAGACTCATGGTTCATTGGGACAAACCATCAGACCAAGTCTCAATATACGACATGTACTAGTCTCATTGGATTTTACTAACCGACCCGTGTCAGTAAATCTTGACCACGAACTTTATTTGAGAATATATTTCTAGTAGTGACACCTCCTAATGTCAATTATAAACTCCATTGTAACTGCCCACTACAATATATATTCTTCAGTCTTTGTCTAATATACATATCACTAAACCTTTTAGTTTCAACCTAATCTAAATTAGATCGAACATATATATAAAAGACAAGAGGTGCTACCTTAAATATGTAATATTATGGAAAAAGAAATAGTTCATATTCATGAATCGGTCATAAATACGATCCGTATTTGGCGCTCCGAGCACCAACCCTAACAATTTCTCCCACTTACTCTAGTGCCAATCCATGGTATCGTATACACATATCAATGTGTATCATATACGCATGGCCCCCAAGAGCTCACCTAGCACTCAAGAGGATGGCATAAGAGAGTAGGTCCACTATCTCATATTAAGTTTTCCAAACAAACTCAAATATCTTCCTCTATAGTCAATATCAAACTCAGAGCTTGATCTCAATGATACTAATGGTTGCAAGTGACAATCTCCTTGAATTTGAGATATATCCTTAATATCGCATATATATCTTAAAATAAATTTCATAACCATTGTATGATTAATAGCATATCAAAATAGCTTGTAACAATTACGACTAAGTTGATATATATAATCGTATATAATATAGTATTCATTATGCCACCATCCAATGATGCATAAGAAATTGATTGTACATTTCAATCAATTTCTCTTTCGACTGAAGAAAACATCTTCTACGAAAGACAAGTACTATATATAAGACATACTCAAACTGTCCCATAGTTACATTATCTGTCACACAGACAGTGTAATCATGTGTTTTATCATATCAAATCTGATGCATGACTACTGAGAGTATCTCACATGTCTCACAGTTTTATATAAAATATAAAAATAAACTCAATGGCATATTCGCTGATAAAGAAAAGGCTATAGGTAAACCATTCACCTAAATAACATATCATTATTACTTTAATAATGATTTGTTAGCAAGATATAGTGCTAGAGAGTTAATTGCACACTCCCACTGACCCTACTGACACTTGTATTCTCTATATTTGAATAGAATCAGACAATCTAATTCTCATCAAAATCAGAGAGCACACTTATCTGGAAAGCTCTTCTGAGTTTACACATTGACTATGATAAGCTAACATACCAATCTACGATCATAGCAAAATACAAACTTCAGGGCCATTCCATAATGGAACTCTATAAATAAAGAAATCTCAATGGATCTTTTCGACGAAAAAACCATTAAGAAACGTCATTTTGTATGCTTAGCTAAAATGCACAGTTTAGTATTAGCATCAACCAATATATCCAAATTGTTCTATTAGTGTGACTAGAAAGAAGTTTCCTCGGAATCTATCGTAGATCCTCGAGTATAATCTCTCACATTGTCAAAATATAATGGTCAAACCTTTGTTAGCTCACATTACTTCCGTTGCGTAAACTATTTACATAATTTTGAAAAATTCATATGAGAGCTTAATCAAGTTTAAAATTTGATCATAGTAAGCCTACAACAATCCTAAATCTATGGTCATATGCTTTATTCCGATAACGATATCAAATATCACTCACACTATAAGTTATAGGATAGTTTTCTTCCATAAGAAAATATTTAAACCATAAAGTATCAAATATTATACTTATAAGGAGGGTGTCTAAAGGTATTTTATCTAATTGATTATATGTTTTGAAATATAGTTTATCAATCTTTCAATTGACTACAAAAGTCAAGTCTTTTCTAAAACTATCACTTCTAATGTGACACATCAAGTAACGAACTTTTTGTCTCTCGATGTTATAGAAAGATATTCTATCAAAACTATATTCGTACCTTTGAGGTACAAGTATTTCCAATTGTATAAGCATTATATAAATGGAAATTCCAAGTCTTGAACAATTCAAGATTCAGATTTCTACCTATGTATATCATATATGTAAATGTAGAAATTTTAGAAACAAAATCAATAAGATAAAAAGTATTGTTGGAGTGTAATCCCAAAAGTATAAAAATAATTCGGTAATATTCAATATCAGTCGAAACTTATCAAATACGATTTGACTTCTTCCACTCGAAAATTCAACCGTAATGGAATTTATAGGAAGAATATATTGAGTAAGAATCAAATTCTTTATAAAATAACATTAGAATATTATTGCTCATTAATTCACCTTGTTTGATCCTATCAAACATTTTTGAACTATTCAAAGATTGCGATGAATTTTATGGTATAGTTTTTTTAAAAAACTTCAAATCATGTCATTTTGAACCATTCAAAATATGCAATCTGCATCTCGTCAGAATAGATTGAAAATTCCTCAAAGCCTTCAAGGTATTCAATCTGTGTTTCTTCGAAAACACGTAACTAAGTCATGATTATTCACTGACTCAGTTATGAAGTAAAGAAAACTACCCAGAGCAATTTAATTTAATTAAACTATATACATCATATGTAATAGTTCAATAAATTTTTAGTCTCATACTACAATTCTAAGTTATTTAGTTACCAATATTTTCTTAATGTTTGTCCATACATCAATGACACTACTAGCTGTATAAAATATGTAACAACTGTACCCTAAAGATAAATAACTATCCAAAACATTATCAATATTGTGTAAACATAAGTGACAATTCCAAGTGTAAACACAACTAACCTCTATGTCAGACAGAAAAGGATAATGTTTGTGTTATATGTTCTGATATCAAATATCACAACAGTTGTAATAAAAAATATTTTAACGACTAGATGGGAGATAGAGTATCTTATACTCTCATCTATCGTGTCTTGAGAATCCATATGCTCTACATATAGCTATATATCTCATTTTTATAGCTTTCTAATTTGCCTTCAAACATCCACAACTATTGCAAATGTATGATAGGCAGAAAAATGTTAAACACGTAACCTCTAAAGGTCATTAAAGCCAAGAAATATCATTGATAAACAAACAAAAACTAATGGGTTTTTCTTCATGCTACTCAAGGATATCAGGACATAAACAATTTATGTCAATCCATAATGCATAAGAAACAGTTCTCTCTTTTAAGGTTATATCCCAATTAGACATTTCTTCAGATTGTCTATAATGACTTAATAGTTAAATCACTAACCTTTTAATTCTACATGAGAATCGAAAAAACAGTTCAAATGGTTTAGACAAATCTAAAATAATATCATAGTTTAATTAAATCTAGAACCAATTCTAGAAACTCGCAACCAGAAGAAAAACTAGAAACAACAGATATATCAAATATACATACATTTAATAGATAAGAGTTTCACTTTTACAAAAAAAATAAAGGAAAGATAAGTGGTCTTTTCCATAATATTAGTCACTGCCTAGGTTAAGGATTTTTAACCCAACAGTATCTCCTACTACTTTACGTAATACTGTAATCCCCAATTGAAAATGTGAATTCAATAATTAAATTGAAATCCATAGTGGGAAGTGGAACCTATGAATATGTTTCGGCTCACAGCTTTGGCACGTTCTCGCCTACGTATATTCACAGGTAGACAACACATTATCAATCACACTCACCGTGACTTCTGATTTCGGTCCTGAACTGCTTCTCGTTGTGACAGCTTTGGCACATTCACAAGGAGGGGTATTCAAGGCAATACTTTTCAATAATAAATTCATGAGACTGATGTAGCTTGAACGCTTGGCACGTTCAAGTTTCCACTTTTACTTGAATTGACCTCTTATCGAATAAGTTCTACCGGCACAAATGAACTACCGTCAACCATAACTACACAGTTTTGGCACGATACATATATATCATCATGAAAATATTCACATCTGTATAGACAAGCAGACCTAGAAATAAGTGTTCCCTAAAATCAAATACATATTAGTAATCAGAATTGATAAAGATTCCTATAAGCCACACCCACACAGTGTTGGCAAGATGTAGGTTTGGCCACCGAAACCCATTTATATCTAGATCACTAGCATGTGTAAACCAAATTTGGATTTAATATCATATATTATGCATGAATTAAACTATGGATACATGATTAGACTCGCGCTGATACCATTTTGACGGGGCCTTTCGAGTGGAAGCGCGGCTATCGAGTAAAATAGACTTTTAAAATTTTTAACAGTCCCAATGAATAAATGGTATCGTATAACAATTACAAATCCGTATTTTGCCCAAATCTCCCATGACATTCATAAGCATTATAATTTCTCCAAATTATAATTTTTTTCTTAATGCGATTTTACGGAAAATTCCCAAAACATTTCCGAAATAATTCCAAAAATTCTAGAAATTTTTCCTACGCATTATTATACATCCAATTACATCCACAACAACTCAATTTCAAAAATTAAGACAAATTTAATTAGTTACAAATTAATCAAGTTAATTCTCAAATTAATTCAATTCATATCCATAACCAAATCCAATTTGATCAATCCAATACCATAATTGGGTCAATTACATTAATTACCCCAATTTATTTACACATGCTATATAAAACCAATCAATTGAGTCTCTCACAAGATAAACATATCAAGCAAGAATAAATATAAGCTACATCATATATAACATAATTAGAACAAATTGAAAACTATTTTTCAACACAAAGATAAAAGAGGAATTACCTTAATTCCTTTACATCACTTTGTCTATGCTCCAATTGTATTGATTTATGCTTCTAAATTAATGTCAAGCTCATCCAAAAAAAAAAAATTCCTAAATTGAGTTTGTTTGAAACAATTTCAAAGGAACAAAAGCAAGCCAAACCGGCATAACCCTTTATGACCGAATGGTCTTCATTCTTCAGCAAATGGCTGAATAGCCATTTCAATGCAAATGGCCAAACAGCCATAGCTTCAGCAAAAATGGCTTAATGGCCATTTGAAAAGCAAATTGCCAAGTGGCCATTTGAAAAGCAAATTGCCAAGTGGCCATCTCAATATTAAATGGCAGCCATATGCAGCAATTAATAATTGCTCAAAATAATTGCTCAAATGGTCTTTGAGCCATAGAAGAGAATGAAAGTCAATTGATTTTCTCTCTCACTGTTACAACGAAAAATTGCAGAATCAAAATGAAAATAAAAACTCTTTTCATCTCTTCCAATTTCACCGAGAGAGAGACCAAAAATAAAAGGAGAGCAATTTAGTTATTTATATTACTTACAACTTGGCCATATCATGCCAAACATGCACTAAATATGTGATTTTAATTTTGCCACATATTATGCTTATCCATATAAGCTTAATACTCTTTAATTCATTAAACAATTTAATTAAACATATTAATTAATTAAATTGTGACAAATATTAAATTAACTAAATACATTATACATGTGTCCAACACATGTAGAATTTAATTAGTCATTTGTATAATTAATTAATCAAATAACAATTATTTAATTAATTAATCTACATGTGGAAGTGTCATCTTACAATTAGAACTAATGTGTATCTAATCAAATTATGTATCATATACACATACACATTTAAAAACTAAAATGTCCTAGCATGTGAAACATTACGAATAATCAAATTATTCAAAATTAATTGTCCTAGTGCTCTACGAGTTTGCTTTATAAGTAGGACTCTCCAAGTTCAGGTGTATCTATCACAGAAATAATTTTCATATCTGTAATTCACCGACTCGCAAATTACGACGACCACAAATAACAACGCTAAACCATACAAGTCGAGGTCATCGCATATGTATAGTCCATCGGTCACAGGTCAACAGAATTATACGGAAGATATAGATAAAATGAAAAATCTCCGTAATGTATAATTCTGTAAATCGCTACATATAATCGTGATTCTCTACGCAAATACTCGAAACAGTTCCGCAGTATACCCTGGCCAAGGATTTTAGAGTATCACAAAGTGGATGCCTATTTCTCGTACACGGGACTGACGGATCCTCTCTGGATACATCATAGGATATTGAGAGCATCAGTCCACACCCAACAGACAGGTGGAGGTCGGATCTAAAAAGATCATTGACTTGACTACCGTCAAAGTGTGGAGGATAGCTAACACATCCACAATGGTATCTCAAGTCGAATGATCATTATGCTACTCAACTCGAGAAGATTCCTATTAACGTAGGTGTACCCTCTATTAGGAATCTTCCGGTAAGTGATTCGGTATTTATCAAATAAACTGCTACATATCTATACGAGTCTCCCAAGACTGATGGTTCATTGGGACAAACCATCAGACCAAATCTCAATATATGACATGTGCTGGTCTTAGTGGATTTTACTAATCGACCTGTGTCAATAAATCTTGACCAGGAACTTTATTTGAGAATATATTTCTAGTAGTGACACCTCCCAATGTCAATTACAAACTCCATTTTAACTGCCCACTACAATATATATTCTTCGGTCTTTATCTAATATACATATCATTAAACCTTTTAGTTTCAACCTAATCTAAATTAAATGGAACATATATATAAAAGACAAGAGGTGCTACCTTAAATACGTAATAATATGGAAAAGAAATGGTTTCGGATTGGCGCTCTGAGTATTAACCCTAACAAAAAGTTGGAGCATAGTCCACCACATGTCAAAGCCAAGAAAGATCGCTCAAGGGATGTCATGACCACCTTTGAGGCAAGGCTTGCCAATGTAGAGCTCGGTGTAGCTGAATGGAGATACTAATTTGAAGAGCATGGTCAATGCATCAAGGGGCCTGAGGAGGGACGAGAAGAGCTCTAAGAGGGATGCAAGTTGTCTTCAATGAGGTATTCGAAGGGTGGAGGAAAAAATATGATGCTCTGAGAGACATGATCAATGTTGAACATGTCTCTATATGGGATGAGCTTAAAGAGGTTAGGAGCGACTTATCCTTGTGCAAAGCTGTTGGAGCGGATGTGGAACCTCTAGGGTCAAATCGGTGCTCCGCGCAGCGGAAGTGGGTCTAACCCATGGATATCTAGTATGGACATATTTTAAAATATTTTATGTAAAATTACATTCCATTTCGAGTACGTGGGACAAAAAATGGACCAAAATAGAGTATGGAAACTCCAGAACAGAGAAAATGAAGTTTCAGTGTTCATCAGATATGCGCGTCACGACGTGGAGGCTTGGGCGTCGAGATGCTCCGAAGTGCGAGAGCAACTACGGGAGATGAACGTCTCGGAGTCACAACGTGGAAAGGTAGGCATCACGATGCTCCTAGGTGTGATGCTCGGTGTCGCAACGCTGGAAGGTCAGAGTCGCGATGCTGCCCTAGGCCATGTTACTAAACACTTCCAATTTTCTCATAATACTTCAAATACACCTAAAATCTAATTTTAGAATCATAACCACCATCGACACATGTTATACAACTAAGATACATGTATTCTAAAAACATATATGCATTTGTTTAAATCAAAACACAAACACAAACCAATTTAGAATTGTTGTAATATTTTATATCGTACCGCAAGTGTACGGTGTCAAATTTTAATATAAATCAGTGAAAGAGTGTCGAACCCACAAGGATTGTGTTAACTCGCACTAAGTACTACAATTGATAATCCTAACTTTATTTAGACGATAATTAATAAAGATTTAATTAAATAAATAAATATAAAACAATTTGATAGGAGAAACTAAAACAATATAGATTCTGGATCCTGATTTCACCTAGCTATCGCTTATGTATTTGTCATGCCAATTAATCCTTGTTCAATTATATTGTTTATAAGTCAAAATTCCGCAAATATCCACTACCTCTCTCGAGTGCCGAGTGAAAATATCATCAACTATAGACGTCGATATCTCTATAAAAATCTAATAGTTAACAACTCATTACGCTTTGTGATTATATATTAACGACGTTAAAGGAACTACAGATTCTCTCGAACATCTACAAAATCCTAGGTCATATTCTCTAGATCCATTCAAAATCCCCTCTCTCGAGTGATAGATTCTAAACATTCATCATCTTCAATTGTGGCCAGCAATTAAGAAGCATTAAACTTAAAAGAATATAAATAAATTAAAAAAACTTCATCACAAAATTAGCAAACAATACAAGGTTCAAGCATCGATTACATCATTCTCTAGAATTAAGGAGTTAGTTCACGACTAAAGAAAAAAACAATGATAAACAAGTCATGAATCTAATGGAAATCATTAGAGTTCTAAGAAAGAAAAAAGAAGATAAACCCGAATTGAATCTCTTCCTCTTCGGATGTCACCGCATTCGTCTCCTCTTGTTGCTCTTCAATCCTCCTCCTTGGATCTCTCTAAAATATGTATTCTTGTTTTTTGTGCTGTGTATTAGCCTCCCATAAGTTTGGATGAACTAATTTATTTATAATGGAGCCCTGAAGTCATTGGGTATCTTAAAAACCCTAAAATTAATCTTCTCTCGGCCTTTTGTATGGACACTTTCTGATTGAAGGCGCTGCGGTGCCAGGACTTGGGCACTGCAGCGCCAAAGTCTCGGCCTTTTTGGCTGGAACTCGTATGAAGCTTGAAGGCGCCGTGGCGCCTGGTCATGCGCTGCAGCGCCAGTTCCTCGGGCATTTGTATGACTTGCAGGCGCCGCGGCACTAATGAATAATCCTTCACTGATGCGCGCCTCACATTCCGTGCTCCTGTGCACGTCCGATGCTTCTGAAAGTTCCCGAAACACTTGTATTTACTCCATTATTGATATTTTAATGCTTCCTACAAATAAGACATAAAAGAAAATAAAAATACATTAAATGACTCGAAACATAACAAAATAGTAAGCTATGAATGCCATAATAAGTGGGTATAAACCACACTTATCAAACACCCCCAAACTTAAGATTTTGCTAGTCCCGAGCAAAAGACAAAATAAAAACTAAATTCAAATTAACAAATAAAAATTACTAAATTAACTAAGCCACTTTCTTAGGGATCACGATTGCATTTAGCGTATGCAACAAGCCTTTAAACCCCTAGACTGCCCTAGTGGACGAGTTATAGTCTCGTGAGGGCTTACAACGACGACATCCACAAACGTCATTCACACACAATCATGCAAAAATATAAAAATAACAAAAGCATAGTTCCGATAGTTACGCATAAAATTATCCTTAAAGAGAGCTTATAAATGAAATTAGAGAACCTTCAAAGTACGCAATGCGACTCAGATCCAAGTTCTTGAATAATTCATCTAAGCTAGACTTACTGTGTGTGTGTGTAAAGGTTCATTCACAACTTGATTCCTAAGTAAGCCAACTTAATGATTTCGTTTAAAAATTGGGATCGATGGGTCAAACCAACCTAGATATCTCAATTATGCTATGTAATTGCCTTATTTTGTGCTCAGTATGGTATGATTTTTCTTTTTGTCATTTCTTGTCTCTTTTTACTTTTTGCACTTTTTTTATCAACACACATACCCTTTAAGGTAGCATTTCTCCTCATGGTGGTCCTAATACTCGCCCATAGGTAGCTTCACGCTTATCGGTTATAGGTGGTTTATTTTCTTTCTTTAGAGACTTTTTTCTTTTATTTCTATCCATACCATTTATCATAACACTAGTAAATCAAGATAGACATATAAGCAAACGGTCATTCATCGACATGCAATTTCTTCAACTAGTCACCTTGTCAACTACTTAAGTTTTCACTGCTAAAAACCTATAATTGAGTGCTTACGAGTCAAACATAGATCAACTACTCGAAGCATCAGATAAAAGTAAATTGGGTACTTATCGTTTCAAAAATTTCACCCATAAACAAGCAGTATCATCATATGATTTATGCTTTACAATCAAAGACTAAAAACAAATAATTTTTTTTTATAAATAAATAACAAGTAAACAACATGCACACACCCCCAAACTTAAAACTTGCATTGTCCTCAATGTAGGATAAAAAATAAAGAACAAGAGTGAGGAACAACACTACCGTGCATGGAGTTGATCAGGCTCTTGCTGGTTAGAATTTGGTTGTGCGGGCGTTGTGTGTTTCGTGTTACCTGTATAAATATCATGCGAAACGAATAAATAAACAAATAGCACACAATAAAAATTAAAAATAAAATAAAAACAAAAAAATGCAAGAGTTGCCTCCCCGCTAGCCCTAAGTTTAACGTCTTCAGCTAGACGCAACCACCCAAATGGTGGTCATGGTAGCTTCTTCTTTTGTATCCACTGGCCGCTTTGACATGAACAAGATAGCTTGGCAACTGTGGCATTTTATCCAAATACCTTTTACTACTGCTTGGTCATTGTGGAAGTAATCTGCCCAATCTGTGTTTCTAAGGACTTCATTGTTGCCCGATATTTTCCATGTGTGTCTTAATATTGTCTATGTAACATCCCGTATTTATTTTAGCATGTCTGTGTATATTTTATTTTTCGCGCGTGAGGCCGAGTTCTAACGCGAGGTTAATTTTTATTGTTAAATGATGACTTTTTCAATAAATTAACTAGAAGACAGAAATAATTAAACTTGAGGGATTAATTGATATTTGTCTTACAAATATTAAATAAATCCTAGATGTTTCTACACTCTCTCACACGTGGGGCAATATTACACACATTTTATGTTACACACACACACTTAAGCAACACACTCACGCACAACTCACATACAGAACACACGCACACTCAGTTTACACGCACAGACCGACAGAATGAGAAGAAAGAAAGGGTTCGAGAGAAGAAGCAGACCGAAAAAAAGAAAAGAAGAGAGAAACCGAAAGATGAAAAACATGGGAGAGAGTGAAAGAAATAGAAAGAACGAGAGAGAGAAGAGAGAGAGTGAGAGCAGCTAAGGCCGAGAGAAGGGAAGCAGCAGAAGTAGTAAAGTGAGAGATGGGCTGAGTCGAGAAGAAGGAGATGAGGAAGCCCAATTTTAGTGCTTATGGATGTGTGAGGATGGGTAAGTATTCTATGTGATGATTTCTTTGGGTTTGGGTGTTTATGGGTTTACTTGATTTGTATAATTATAAATGATTTTGAGTTAAGAAGGATGAAGAAGTATGAATTAGAGTAATACAGAATGATTTAATCTTGAAATTGAAAGAAATTTAATTGGTTAAGGAAAGAGATGAAATCGGCAGAACCCTAGGATAGAAATTGGGGGAAATTCGGCAGTGGTGACCCTAGTAATTAGGGAAAATTTGGAATGAAGCACAAAATTGTGATTAGATATGTCAAGTATACTATTGATAATCTGAAGTATGAAATTGTGAAAATAAGCATGAGAATATTTGTATATGGCAAAAATAGTAGCTTTAGTTGCGATTTAGGGATTTTACTTTAATAGCTAAATGATTAAATTGGAAATAATATGAGATGGTGGATGATATTAAGATATCTATTTATGCATTTTTGATAATAATAAAGTATGGGATAAACATTTGTCTAGTTGTAGTGTACAAATCACGAGTGGGCTTCACTCGGCCGAAATGGTGTGCATATAGTCTAGGCTTGGTTTTATGATAATGGTGATGTTATATTGCCCGATTTTGAATCTAATATTGATAAAGAAGTGATGGTGACAAAGGTATAAATATGAAGAGAATTAGGGCCGTGAGCTTCTAGTGTTGACTATAAGATGACAAAATTATTCAAGAGGTGTTAGGATGTTCTTAGGTGTTAGTTAAATATGAAATATAAATTATTGATATGGTAAATTACATGAACAAGAAACAAGTTTAGCATGTGAAGCAAATCGTAAATTAATTGATGAAGTTCATGTTTATATTTTAAGTATGGCTATACTTAGGTTTAATATAAAAACTTAGGTATATAATTAGAGAATATGATTTTACATATATGCAATGTTTAAAAATACGTGGCGGCGCCTCGAGGCGGTCGGCATTTGAGGCGCGAGGCGGACCGCCTTGAGGCGGCGAGGCGGGCGCCTCAATGCGAACGCAAAATAATAATAATAATAATTTATGTAAATTGATGAAATGATGATTAGTAATAAATTTATCATAAATATTTATAATAAATAATTTTTGTAGCTTATTTTTTATTTAAATATTTATAATAAATAATTTTATTGTTAATAATAAATTAATTTGATAACATTCACAATTAAATTTTTTTTTTTGAAATCACAATTAATGTTTATTAATGATATTAACAATTTATAAATTATATAAAGAAATAATTTTGAATTGAGATCATGCAAATCAAAATACAATTATATAATTTTCATTGCTCCTACTGAGTATAATTTATATATTATAATAGTAATAATAATTTTCATTATTTTTACAATACAATTTGATATATGAATATCATCAAAAATCAAAAAGTCTAGCAGAAAATTTGATTTCCTACAAAAATATAAAAATGATTAATAATTTATTAAATGATTTTTTTGGATAAGGAATAAAACATTAAATGATGCTGATAAGAATTATAATAAAACAATTTTATCAGATAAGTGGAACCAGCTCATTTTACAAGAAAAGTGAACCAAAAAAATATAATTAATAATTAATATTCTATCTTCCATCACACTTTACAAGAAAAGTGGAACCAGCTGGCGTCTTCTTCTTCATTTCGTCTTCTTCATTTTTACGTTTTCTTCTTCATCTTCTCCTTCTTCTTCATTTCGACATCTGCATCTTCTTCATTTATGCAGCTGCATCTTTTTATTCGTCTTCTTCTTCATCATTTATTCGTCTTCTTCTTCTTCATTTATGCATCTTCTTCCTTCTTCTTCTTCATTTCTGCATCTTCTTCTTTTTCATTTCTGCGCCTTCTTCTTCTTCGTTTCTGGTGATGAAACCAAAGAGAGCACTTCGTGTGAGCAGAGAGATGCGTGAGAGAGAGCCAAAATGGGTTGACTGTGAGGCGGCCGCCTCACCCCGCCTCGCACCGACTCGGCACGAGACGCGGTGAGGCGGCCGCCTCACGCGGGAAGAAGCGGGAATTATGGATTTACCGAATTAGGCGGCCGCCTCGACGCGCCGACGGCCAGAGGCGGCGACTCAGTGCCTCGAGGCGGCGCCTCAAACCGCTTTTTTAAACACTGCATATATGCTTTATGTTCACGAAACTATTGTATGATTAATATTTAAGTTATATATATATGTTAATATGTGACGTGTGTATTAGTTGTGGGATCATTAAACTGGTTTGAATAAGTAATGAATGTGACATAATAGTTTGAAACCTTTCAATTTGAATTTGGGTTGAATGTCAAGGTTTGAAGATAAGAAGATGTCTTGACTTTGATTTAATTAGTTTGCTTGTCTATACTAGATGAATACTTAATTGTGCTAGTGCTTCATTTTGTTTGAAAGATTTATTTGGGAGAAGGGACCATTTGGCCGAATGCAAAAAATAAAAAGGGTGTATGTATTTTGTGTTTTGGTGAGCTTGTTAGCATGGGTTTTGTGGGATATTTAAAGTGGTTGAAATGTATTTATGTAGGGTATGGTGATAATAGAGTTGGTATATGGATCTTAAGGTAGTTAAAGATGAAAGTATAAAAAGAAAAGGAATGCATATATCATTAGTTTGTAGTAATGTATGAACACATGCATGTATATCTGTGATAATGTAAGATAAGTACATATTAAAGTATGATTAGAATAAGTAAAAGCACAAGGAATGAGTATGCGTGAATATGTACATGTATATATATGGCAATGTAAGAAAGCATGGCTAGGGTAGAAGGAAGCATGAGAATTACATATGCATATGTGTGTGTTAAGATTTTCAGAAGTTGAGCTAAAGTTAGAAATGTTTTCGAAATTCAAAATGTTTGAAACAAAAGTTTCAGATGCTTTTGGATAGAAATGTATTTCAGAAAATGTTTCTTACAGTTTTGAGATTTAAGCATGAGTTTTATATTTTCGGGGCATGAGGGAAAAACTCACCCCAGTATGTAACTTGAGATTCAATTGGAATTGACAAATTCATAGACATGTGCACATGTGGAGGACTGAGAGGAAGGGGACGCTCTCAGATCCTCGAGCAGGACTAGGGTTGAAAGATCCCCGAAATCCTGGTTTTTGAGCTTGGGTGGTAGCATAGATCCGCACCCCCAGCTCCAGATTATGGCTTGGGGGACGGCGATACGTAACGCCCCAAGACCACCAGATATGAGACAGTAGTGGCATGCTTTGGGGGACGACGATACGTAACGCCCCAAAGTAATGGATTTGCACTTCTGCCTCCAGATAGGCGTATGGGGGACGGTGATACGTAACGCCCTCATACGTCCAGTTTTTCAGACAGAGACACAGAACTCAAAGAAAATTTTCAATTTTCAGATACAGATTTCAGTTTTCAGAGATACAGATTTCAGATAGAGACTTTAGTTTTCAGAAACAGTTTTCAGATGAACAGTTTTCAGAAACAGTTTTTAGAAAATAGTATTTCAGAAAGACAGGTTTTATAAAGAGTTTCAGAAAGCAGTTTTCAGAAAACAGTTTTTCATAAAAGATTTTCAAAACGTATTTTATAAAAGCATAACATGTTAAGGTAGAACTTAGTTTACAAATCATGCATATAAATCATACATTTTAGGAATCATTTGAGTTATATATAGCTGATATTAATGCATGATAGCATTATTACATTTATATGCATAAATGATTGATATTAGTATGAATTGTATGTTTGTATAGGAGAATCCTTCGTGAATGGTAGTACATGATAGTATGATTACATATATATATAGATACATGAGTGTTGATAGTGTATTGAATGTTTGAATAGAAAGAATGTTTTATAACAACCGATTTGATGATATTTCAAGAAAATAAAAGAAAGATAGTTATTATAAATACCTCATCCAGATTAGCTTTGAGTGTACAAAAGATAAAGAGAAATTAGAGTAGCGTAGCGGAAGCATGATGTGTTTTGATATAAAAATTGGTAATATAGAATCTTGATGTATGTTATGAATGTTTGAAAGTGTAAACAAGAATCATGATTTAAAGTGTGTATGTGAACAGATAATAAAGATCAGTAATAAAGATTGTGTTTGCTAAATGGTTAGTGGCTAGATAATTAATTCAGACTTAATATATATATATATATTTGCATGGTCACATAGACAGCCCAAGTAAATACAGAAACTGGATTCGGACTTTGCATGTGTTTGACGCTCAAGGAATGAGCATAGTTACTTATTGAGTCTTATGACTCACACCACAACAGTGTTTGAGTTTTACAGGTTGGTGACCTGATCGGTCAACCACAGACACCAGAGCTTAAGGAGTCGGATAGCAACGTTACAGTCAGCGAGTCACCAGGCCTTGGGAGTATAATAAGGGTTTCTGGTTGTTAAGAAATTGAGTTGTATAAGTTAATTGTAAAAGTTTTTGTTTATACGTATTTTCGGGCATGGAGCCCAATCATGTTATGTCTTGAGTTTATTGATTTAGTGTATATTATTAGTGTCGGGCCCTGTAGGTTGTCTAAGGTGCTGGACTTTGATCCAGGTTGCATGACTTTTAGTAGAGGTCATGCCGAAATTTCGTCAGAGGCTTAGGCTTAGGCTTAGGCTTAGGCTTAGGCTTAGGCTTAGGCTTAGGCTTAGGCTTAGGCTTAGGCTTAGGCTTAGGCTTAGGCTTAGGCTTAGGCTTAGGCTTAGGCTTAGGCTTATGGAGTCAAGATTAGCCTATCTCCTGCCAGTAGCATCTCGACTTAGGCAGGATGTTACAGTCTAGCCTTGACTTATTCTTATCAAACTTTGCTGAAGTATTAGCAACAAACATTCTCATGAAGTCTTCTAAGGATGATTTCTGCTCAGCTCTTTGATAGTCAAAACCAGATGAAGGTTGCAAGGCATTCTCTGTATTAGCATATGACAGGTTTGGGTGATAACGGTTAGGCACATGATTTCCTCTATAGCTGTTGAAGTTCTGATTGTTCACATATTAGACTTGTTCAAAGTTCGGGTTTCCTTCCAATAATTGCATATTTGTAGCCGCCGCTGATTCAATAGATGGTACTCGTGGATTTGTCAGGGCTGCTACTTGAGTAGATAAGGTGGAAATCTGAGCTGTAAGTGCTATAAGAGGGTCCACTTCATGTATTCCAGCCACTTTGGTCATAGTAGCGCGTTCACTTGGCCATTGAAAATGGTTAATTGCCATTTCTTCTAACAAATTATAGGCGTCCTTAGCTGATTTCTTGAATAGAGCTCCCCCAGCTGCTACATCAACCACAATCCTATTCGAACCATTCAGCCCATTATAGAACAACTGAATCTGGACCCAATCTGCATAATCATGTTGTGTGCATCTTCGTAGTAGATCCTTAAAGCGCTCTCATGCTTCATATAGTGTCTCAGTCTCCAGCTGCTTAAATATATTGATTTTTGCCCCCAGTTGAGCTGATTTAGCTGGTGGAAAGAACCTCTCAAGAAATTTTGTGGCCATATTCTGCCATGTCATAACACTCCCCGTTTGTATTGATTGAAGCCAATCCCACGCTTTATCCCGTAAAGAAAATGAGAATAAGCGCAGTCTGATAGTCTCTTTACTCACACCATTCATCTTTATAGTATCTGCGATCTCCAGGAACATCCTTAAGTGCAAGTTGGGATCCTCTACAGCTGAACCCCCAAACTGATTTTTTTGTACCATGTTGATCAATGCAGGTTTTAACTCAAAATTGTTAGTGTTGATTGGTTGATGGGCAATCCTAGAATATGTATCATCAATGACCGGTTTGAAGTGATCTCTGATTGCCACCTGGCGTAGGTTGTTCTCTCTGTTTTCAGCTACCATTGCTTCTTGTTCAATTTTTCTTTCTTTTCTTACTCTCCTCGCAGTTCATTCTATTTCAGGATCAAACATGAGCGAGTCGAGACTTGTGGATTTTTGCATTCACTGAAGCACCAAAAACCAAAAATCAATAAATAAAATAAAAACAAAACAAAATAAATATAAAATAAAAATAAAAATCTAAATTAAAACTAAGATTATTTGGTAGTAGTATTAATGTGAATTAAACAAACGAATCCCCGGCAACGGCGCCAAAAACTTATTGTGATATTTTATATCGTACCGTAAGTGTACGGTGTCAAGTGATATTTTATAACAAACGAATCCCCGGCAACGGCGCCAAAAATTTCTTGTGATATTTTATATCGTACCGCAAGTGTACGGTGTCAAGTTTTAGTATAAATCAGTGAAAGAGTGTTGAACCCACATGGATTGCGTTAACTCGCACTAAGTACTACAATTGATAATCCCAACTTTATTTAGACGATAATTAATAAAGAGTTGATTAAATAATTAAATATAAAACAATTTGATAGGAGGAACTAATACGATAGAGATCCTGGATTGTGATTTCACCTAGCTATCGCCTATATATTTGTCATGCCAATTAATCATTGTTCAATTATATTGTTTATTATCCACTCCATCTCTCGAGTGCCGAGTGAAAATATCATTAACTATAGACGTCGATATCTCTATAAAAATCTAATAGTTAACAACTCATTACGCTTTGTGATTATATATTAACGACTTTAAAAGAACTACAGATTCTCTCGAACATCTATAAAATCCTAGGTCATATTCTCTAGATCCATTCAAAATCCCCTCTCTCGAGTGATAGATTCTAAACATTCTTCATCTTCAATTGTGGCCAGCAATTAAGAAGCATTAAACTTAAAAGAATATAAATAAATTAAAAAAACTTCATCACAAAATTAGCAAACAATACAAGGTTCAAGCATCGATTACATCATTCTCCAGAATTAATGAGTTAGTTCATGACTAAAGATAAAAACAATGATAAACAAAGCATGAATCTAATGGAAATCATTAGAGTTCTAAGAAAGAAACAAGATGATAAAACCCGAATTGAATCTCTTCATCTTCGGATGTCACCGCCTTCGTCTCATTTTGTTGCTCTTCAATCATCCTCCTTGGATCTCTCTAAAATATGTGTTCTTATGTTTTGTGATGTGTATTAGCCTCCCCTAAATTTGGATGAACTAATGTATTTATAATGAAGCCCTGGAGTCATTGGGTATCTTAAAAACCCTAAAATTAATGTTCTGGAACGCGTGTCAGTATGTCTTTCCCGCAGCGCCACGGTGCCTGGACAATTGGCGCCGCAACGCTCTTCTCTCGGCCTTTTGTATGGACACGTTCTGATTGAAGGCACTGCGGTGCCAGAACTTGGGCGCTGCAGCGCCAAAGTCTCGACCTTTTTGGCTGGAACTCGTATGAAGCTTGAAGGCGCTGTGGCGCCTGGTCATGCGCTGCGGCGCTAGTTCCTCGGGCATTTGTATGGCTTGAAGGCGCCGCGACACTAATGAATAATCCTTCACTGATGGTCGCCTCGCATTATGTGCTCCCGTGCGCGTCTGATGCTTCCGAAAGTTCCCGAAACACTCGTATTTACTCCATTATTGATGTTTTAATGCTTCCTACAAATAAGACATAAAAGAAACTAAACATACATTAAATGACTCGAAACATAACAAAATATTAAGCTATGAATGCCATAATAAGTGGGTATAAACCGCACTTATCAAGAATCCCACAATGAAATGACTCATGAACAATTCTAGTTCACTCAAAGGTGGTCATGTGATTCTAGAAATGTAGCCTTAGCTCTAAGCTTTAATCTAGAGTTCCAAACTCATATTAATTATTTCATGTCCAACATTAACATCTTTGACCCAATTACAAGCGTATTGTGTTTTTACTTCCAAAGCATCCTAACACATATCATTAGCCTTATTTCAACTTTAAGCTATGTAATTATGCATCCAATACATAATTCATCATTATATATCTCATTAATGAAAAACTCACTGTAGGAACATGAGATGTGGGCGACGCTGTCCGGGCTCGCGGCCCGTTACTGAGTACGGAGTAGCCCGCGAGGGACTAAATCGGAGAATAATGGAGTCGTCACCCAGTGTGAACTGGGAAATGATTTAAGGCCGCACTCACCCCTCGCAAGGGAATACCTCAAACCTTTGGGTTTGGAATGGTCCATTACTTATGCCAATTATAATGAACAGATTTATACAATAATGTAACCAAGTCTTATGCAACACACAAAAGATAAATAACACACAAGTTTGCACACCCATAAACGTAAATAAAAAATGAAAGCACATGTATAGTTCCATAAACATATTAAACAAAGAAGCGCGAGAATGTAGATAAATAATAACAATAAAATCATTAATAATAAAGAGAGATAATTATGTACGTAATGCAAAATAAATAACTAAATAGGCAAGCATGCACAAAATATGATAAAAAAGGGTCTGTCCACTGTATACGCGTTCATGTAGCGTTCGAAAACGCATTCGAATGGGATGTGATATTATGCATGGCAAGACAGAATGCGGCGCGACAAAATATCGTGGTAAGGCTGCCCTCAAGCATTTCCCGTAAATGGGGGACCTTTAATCCGACGTAATTAGCCCATGCGCACTAAATAACAATGCATAAGTAGATAAAGAAACAATAAGAAACGAATAAAAAAAATAAGAAAATAGATGCGATCAAGAGACTTGGCCGACATCTATATGGGACCTCGTATGCCCTATTGAACGTATTTCACATCCAATCATGTGTACTTCGTCCGGTGCGGCAAAATATTGTGGTAAAGGCTGCCATTGGGCATTTCCCTCAAACGAGAGACCTTTAATCCGACGTAATTAGCTCATGCACTTAATTAACGATGCATAAATAAATAAATAAATAAATGAAATAACATACAGAACGTAAATAATAGAATGATAAAAGAGATACGACCAAGAGACTTGGCCGACATCTATATGGGACCTCGTATGCCCGATTGAACGTATTTCACATCCAATCAAGTGTACTTCGTCCGGCGCGGTAAAATATTGTGGTAAAGACTGCCCTTAGACTTGGGACCTCGTATGCCTGATTGAACGTATTTAAGGTTGAGAAACCTAAAACTAAACGACAAAAGATTTCTCATGATGACACATATATGTGGCATCTTAGACTTGGTTATATCAACCTTGACCGGATAGACAGATTGATAAAGAACGGAGCCTTAAACCAGTTAAAGCTCAGAACTTTGCCAGTCTGCGAATCCTGTTTAGAAGGAAAAATGACCAATAAACCTTTTACTGGAAAAGGTATAAGAGTTAGTCAACCACTTGAGCTAATACATTCGGACGTTTGCGGACCGATGAATGTAAGAGCCCGAGGTGGTTATGAATACTTTGTCACATTCATTGACGATTATTCTAGATATGGGTATGTTTACCTAATGCAGCACTAGTCAAATACTTTTGAAAAGTTCAAAGAGTATCGTGCTGAGGTTGAGAACCAGTTAGGTAAAACAGTCAAAACTCTACGATCAGATCGTGGAGGAGAATACCTTGACAGAGATTTCGAGGAATTCTTAGTTAAGCATGAGATAATATCCCAACTCACAGCACCTGGAACACCACAGCAAAATGGTGTTGCAAAAAGGAGAAATCGAACCCTACTAGGCATGATGAGATCTACGTTTAGTTATAGCTCACTACTTAGTTCGTTCTGGGGATATGTGTTACAAACTGCAATGCATATCCTTAATGTAGTTCCATCTAAGTCTGTTCCTAAGACTCCCTTAGAGTTGTGGAGTGGTCGTAAATCTAGTTTACGATATTTCCGCATATGGGGGTGTCTAGCACATGTGCTAAAGAATAAAACTACAAAGTTGGAGCCACGTTCACAGGTGTGCCTATTTGTAGGCTATCCTAAGGAGACTAGGGGTGGATTCTTCTATAGTCCTGATGATAACAAAGGGTTTGTATCGACAAATGCTACTGACCGATGCGTAATCACACGAGTATAACGCAATCGCACGTATCGTTCAAGTAGTATAAAAAGTATCGATCCCACGAGGACTTAATACCTAATCTATTAATTTTATGAGGTCAAATGATTACTAGTATCTAACAGGTTGATTGATTGATTTGAAATGGTGATGATTCTAAATTTAAAAATAAGTAAATAAAATTGCACGAAAGTAGGTTTAAGAAAATTCAATATTAAGAAACTATCTAGGGTTGTGAATCTTCCAATATCATTTTAAAGATGAAGTGGTTATTTCATGTTTGTGTAATATATCAGTTTACTAACCTGGAACACTAAATTATGCGAAAGCCTCTGTCGATGGTCAGACGCAAATACCCAATATAACCCAATTGAACCATATGTCTATGTCAACCAAATTATATGGATTCATTAAGTTTAAGTTCCAATTATGGCTACCATGCCTGACATGTATATGTCTATCATGTAAGGAAATCTATTAAAGGGTTATCTATCATCAAGGAAGATCGTGGGCTATTAAGTCTAAGGTTGAAACCAAAAATTCATTTGTCAAGTTTATTTTAGATTTACCAGATCAATCTTATTAGTGGCCAATTAACAAGACGCAATAAGCTTAAGACTTAATAAGTAAACCATTAAAATACCCAAACTATAAAATAACCCCTTATAAACCAGTGATATTAGAATTCATCACAACCCTAGATAACTAACTTAGTTACGACACATAACTAGGGTTAGTAAAAACTTAAATAAAATAAAAGACATAAAGTAAAATGCTGAAAATTAAATTGCTGAAAAGTAAATGACGGAAGTAAATGCTGAAATTAAATACTGAAATTTAAATGATGAAAAGTAAATGCTGAAAGTAAATTACTGAAAAGTAAATGCTGAAAGTAAATTGCTGAAAAGTAAATGCTGAAAGTAAATTGCTGAAAAGTAAATAAAGTAAAAGTACAATAAAAGAAAATGTTGAGGTAAAAAAATCCACTTTTATTACTTCTATTTTAGATATCTCCCTTAATATAATATATTAAATTTGCATGATAATTACCAACCAGCCATATAGGCGGTATCCAGATTAAGTCAAATTAATAATTAATTACCAACCGATCAATCAGGTGGTATCCAGTTTAGTCAGGTTAAAACCAATTTCAATAATTACTAACCAACCAATATGGCGGTATCCTCGTTAAGTCAGGTTTTAACTAGTTTATATATTATAATTAAGGGAGATTAATCTAAATATTAGTAATAAAAGTTTTACCTTTTACCCCAGCAAAGTGGAGTTACCTCCTCATTACTGAAAAGTAAAAACTGAAAATTAAAGAAAGAAAAGTACTGTGCGTAAAAGTAAATTGCGGAAAGTAAAAACTGAAAAGTAAAGAAAAGAAAGTGCGAAAGCAGAAATTAATTACTGAAAGCTGTAAATAAACAAACAAGATACAATCTTCCTAGTATTCTTAAGGAATTCATTAGAAGAAAGTATGAATTTACAAATGAAATGGCTTGATATTTATATGCAAAATTTTGCCTCCATCAAATCATCCATGAATTGCTCCACCTAATCCATTATTAATTGCTCCACCAAATCCATTATGAATTGCTCCACTAATTGATATCATGTTTGGTGGTGATTTGATAATTTTTATTATTTATTTATTACTTTATTTTTTGCTTTGTAAATGACTTTAATAATTACACACAACACACTTCTGGATGTTTCATCAATTTCGGTCATGAAATATTCAGAATTCGAAAATAGTTAAAGCTTCAAAGTTGTAGATCTCTGAGTCTTCTTTAATATGCCACTTGAATCGGCTCAATTGGATATTGGATGCGAATGTTATGGCCAAAATACCAAACTTGTGCAAAATTGGAATTTCCAAAACTGCATTTCGTTAAAACGCCCTTTCAAGTTTCCAATCTCCAAAATTAATATGTCAAGTCCAATATTTGCCTTTATTTGACCCATATTTCGTCCTAAATGATTTCATTGAGTCCCAATATTATTTTATATGCAAAATAAACTAAAACATATCAAAACGATCATCAAACCCGAGAAACTAAACAAAATATTAAGTAAAATGGGCGGTAAATATTGATATATTTTCCGCTCATCACACCCCCAAACCTAACATTTTGCTAGTCCTCGAGCAAAACAACAAAATAAAATACAATAAACAATTAAAATTAAACTAAGCCACTTTCGTATGGATCACAGTTGCATTTAGCGTATGCAACAAGCCTTTAAACCCCTAGGTGTCCATAATGGACGAGTTGTAGTCTCGTGAGGGTTTACAGCGACGATACCCATAAACGTCTTATAAAAGTAAAAAGATAGTAAAACTAATGCACATAAAAGCAAAAAGACAAGAGAAAAGAGAATAAAAAAGTTAGTGACTAAACGGGTGAAACTTCTTATCCAAGTCAATAATTGTTTTGTTTCTTTCTAAATTACCGAATAAGTAAATTCTCCGATTATTTTTATTATTCTCCATATACACAGCCAACAAAATATTAATCAACTAATTTTGCCCATAATAGTCACAAGTGCAGTTGAAAAGAGAGTAATTTTTTTGTCCTAAAGTTATATCAGAATTCACACATTTTTTTAAGCAATGAAATAAATTTTTATTTTTATTTTGATTTTTTTGATTTTTTTTCTTGATTTTTTATTTATTTATATACAATATCTTTCATCTATGTAGCGAGTGTTGGGTCGGTGGCTCCCAAACCAATTGGCTTTAGGGCAGTTAAGACACCCCTACAGACATAATTACTCATACTTCAGATATATATATTTTTGCAACATACTTGATCAATGTAGCGAGCTTTGGGCCAGTGACTCCCAAACCAGTTGGCTTTAGGGCACTAGGTGTTAAAACACCCTTATAGACTTAATAACTCGGACCTCAGACGTTTATTTTTTTTACTCTATCGCTTTTTATAGATGCTTCCTCCAATTAAACTAGAGCACTGAATATTTCAAACTTTTCAATTACAGCTCATGTTTGTATGTTACCATGTATGCTGATAATACATGTCAACTGAGTATATGAAGATCAATTTTAATCAGTTTTATGGAGAATTTACAAATTAAATAATTCAAAATGAAATAAACAAAAATTAACTTGTTCCGAATTAGGTTTGAGATACGTCTCAGGAGTGGAAACTCCTTACTCAGCTATCTCTTACCAATTTCACCTTTTTAGTCAAAACAAAAACAAAAACGCAAAATATTTTTGTAATTTTTGAAAAAATTTCAATTTTTTTTTTGTATTTTTCGAAAAATTTTGGACTAAAAATAAAAACGATACACAACTAAAAATAATATACTAATCAACTAATTCCCCCCAAACCTAAATGTGACATTGTCCTCAATGTCTTAAAAAGTAGAAGATTTTAGAAGATAGTACCTGGTTAGCTGAAATTCTACACGAAAAGTTAAAGGTTAAGATCCGGATTAATCCTACGCCTCTTACCATGATCGTCCTCGGACCAATTTATCTTTGAAAAGATAGGGTCAATTTGTGGTTCATAGGCTAAGATTTGGTCAATTAGATCCGGAGCAGTTCTGGCAGTGAAGATGAGTTCTTTTAAGGGTTTTGACACGAACCCATTTCTCCGGGCATCATCAAGAAACACACAAAGAAAATCATAAAATCCTTCAACGTTGTACAGTCCAAGCGGTTTCTGGTGTATGTTCAGGTTCGCCCAAGATAACACTGTAAAAATTTCCTCCAATGTACCCAAGCCACCTGGCAAAGTAATAAAAGCATCATCACGGTTAATCATTTCTACCAGTCGTTTAGACATACCTGACACGATTAGTTCTTCTCCGTTTGATGATCCAATAAGATTTGCCTCCGCCAAGGTTTTGGGATGATTCCCAAAACTTGACTGCCTCCTTACTGTACAGCCTTTGAAACGATCCCCATTAGTCCAAGATTGCCTCCGCCATATACTAAGTGCATATTCCTTGCAGCTAAGACTCGACCTAATTCCTGTGCTGCCTCTACGTATTGTGGTTTAACTCCAACACTAGTACCGCAAAACACACAGATGTTTTCAACTCGTCTTCTTGAAGTGGCTTCCATGTTTTACTCTGGATGTCTTCAAAAGTGCAATGATGAGTTGAATTTATAAAACCTGAAAAGGGTGAGTAATAATAGCACAAGTATCTTCCAAAGGACGATTAGTAGCAAAATAGTAAAATAAATCGTGATAGTAAAAAAGGTCTGGATCCTGTCGGAGAAAATAAAAGATAACAACAAAATAAATTACAATTATTACGAAAAGACAAAGAAATATATTATATACAAGAAATGTAGCGGCTTGAATGACGTCTATGCGTCAGAGACAAGCTTTTCATTCAATTTTCTTATAAATTTGCGAACAGGGTCTTTTTGAGTCAGATTCCCGAGACTTAACTGTTGTCTTTCTTTTTGGAATTGTGTATGTAATTTGCGAATGGCTATATGAACATATCCACTGGGATGTGTCTCAAGAGTCAAAGATATATCATCTAAAGACTCCTTACTCAAGCCATCCCTAATGAATTTAATTTTGTCTTCGCGATTTTCAGACACCATTCCTAAATAACGACAACGAGTATTGCAATTCCAGCGTGCACATTTGTAACAAACACTCATTTGCTTAGCTCTACGTTTCTTTGTATAGGTGCTTCTTCCAAATCCAGGCAAATAAGAATTACAGGAATCAGAATACTCACCTACTAATTGGACCCGTGCTTCGATTACCCAATGAATGTCATTAGGAATATCATGGATCAGCAGTAGTCTCATTCGTTCCAAGCGAGTTTTGTAGACTTTGATCAGAGAGTTTTGAGGGAGAGATGGAAATTGCTTGTGAAGATTTTCGAGAATTTCTTCCGTCCTGAAATGTCTTAATCTGTAAAAACTAAACACACCAAATTAAATCACACCAAATCACAATATATACACAAATTACATGGGTTGCCTCCCTACTAGCGCTAAGTTTAAAGTCGTCAGCTAGACGTGACTTCTCGAATGTTAGGCTGGATCTGAAAGTGTGACACTTTCTTTTTGTCGCTCAAATGATTCTCCCTAGTAGTGTTTGACACGCTGACTGTTAACCTTGAATGTTTCGTTGGTGTTGGGATCCAGTAACTCAACAGCTCCATATGGTAAAACCTGAGTGATCACAAATGGACCTGACCACCTTGATTTCAACTTTCCAGGGAAAAGTTTCAACCGTGAATTGTACAACAACACTTGCTGCCTTGGTTCCAACTGTCTGTGCACTATTTTTCGATCATGCCATTTCTTGTTCTTTTCTATGTACAATCTGGCATTCTCATAAGCCTGTAGACGAAACTCCTCCAATTCGTTGAGTTGGTGGAGTCTTTTCTCTCCTGCAACTTGTGGATCAAGATTCAACTTCTTCAGTGCCCAGTACGCCTTGTGTTCAAGCTCAACTGGCAGATGGCACGCTTTCCCAAACACCAATCGATATGGGGACATACCAATGGGTGTCTTGTAAGCTGTCCGATAGGCCCATAATACATCATCCAGTTTTGTTGACCAGTCCATCCTTGTTGATCCAACAGTTCTCTCCAAGATTCTTTTTATTTCCCTGTTTGAAACTCCAACCTGTCCATTTGACTGTGGATGATAAGCAGTGGCAACTTTGTGAGTAACTCCGTATTTGGATAGGAGTGCATCAAAGTATCTGTTGTAGAAATGTGTGCCACCATCACTGATAATTGCCCGAGGTGTTCGGAACCGAGTGAAAATGTTCTTTTTCAGGAATTTGATCACCACTTTTGAATCATTGGATGGTAGTGCAATTGCTTCAACCCATTTGGAGACGTAGTCTACAGCAACCATGATGTACAGGTTTCCGAATGATGGAACAAAGGGTCCCTTGAAATCTATACCCCACACATCGAATATCTCCACTTCTAGAATATTTTGCAACGGTCCTTCATTTCTCCTTGAAATATTCCCTATTTTCTGGCACCTGTCACATTGAAGAGCAAAAAGATAAGCATCTTTAAAAAGAGTGGGCCAGAACAAACCTGATTGTAGGACTTTGGCTGCAGTTTTGTTTCCGCTGAAGTATCCGCCATATGGTGATGAATGACAGTGCTGCAAAACACTGTTGACTTTCTCCTGTGGAACACAACGCCTCAGTAATTGATCAGCACAACGTTTGAACAGGTACGGCTCATCCCAGACATAGTGCTTGACTTCTTTGAAGAATGTCTTTCGTTGCTGAGTTGTCCATTCCAACGGCCATTTTCCTGATACAATGAAGTTGACATAGTCAGCATACCAAGGGACATCCTGCTGTTTCATGGCGAACAGCTGTTCATCTGGAAAATTTTCTTTGATTGACAGTTCTTTGCCAGCTGTTTCTCCACTCTCGAGCCTCGATAAGTGATCTGCCACTTGGTTTTCTGTCCATTTCCTGTCTCGAATCTCCACGTCAAATTCTTACAGAAGAAGTATCCAACGGATCAATCTGGGTTTGGCATCTTTCTTCGTGATCAGATGTTTGATTGCTGAATGATCTATGTAGACCACCACTTTGGGACCCAGCAGATACGAGCGAAATTTGTCAAAAGCGTACACAATTGCGAGCAACTCCTTTTCAGTGGTTGTGTATTTGAGTTGAGCTTCATTCAAAGTTCTGCTGGACTAGTAGATGGTGTGGAAAATCTTTGCTTTGCATTGTCCCAAAACTGCACCTACAGCAAAATCACTAGCATAACACATTACTTCAAATAGAAGGGTACAGTCTGGTGCTACAATGATGGGGGCAGAAATCAGCTTTTGTTTTAAGATCTCAAAAGCTTCCTGGCATTCTTTGGTGAAGTTGAAAGGCACATCATTCTCCAGAAGATTGCAAAGAGGTTTAGCAATCTTGGAAATGTCTTTGATAAATCTCATGTAAAAACCTGCATGTCCAAGAAAACTCCGAATCCCTTTGACTGATGTCGGTGGAGGTAGATTTTCAATTGTTTCAAACTTTGCTTTGTCTACCTCGATTCCCTTTTGTGAGATCCGGTGTCCAAGAATAATGCCTTCCTGTACCATGAAGTGGTATTTCTCACAGTTGAGTACCAGGTTGGTATCTTCGCATCTTTGTAATACATATTCCAGATTTTGCAAGCAGTGGTCAAATGAGTCCCCAAACACAGAAAAATCATCCATGAATACCTCCATACTCTGCTCTAGCATATCTGAGAAATGCCATAAAAGGGAATCGAGGTAGAACTTGTGGATCCAGCAGTCAACGCCAAACCAGGTTGGTTTGGTTCTGGTGTTCCTCCATATGGTGAACTTGTGGATCCAGTGGTAAGAGTCTCCATAAATTTGCTTATCTGATCCAGCTTGGCGTTGACTGCTGTATTGGCTCCACTTTCATAAATTCCTGCAATTCTTTGGATCATGCTCCTTTCTGTTGGCCACAAGGAATTGTTGTTGGCCATTTCTTCGATTAGGTCCCAGGCTTGATCTTCTACTTTTGCCATTAAATCTCCTCCAGCAGCAGCATCGATTGTGGTTCTCATCAGTCCAGAAAGTCCATTATAGAAAGTTTGGACTTGAAGCCATTTTGGAATCTCATGGTGAGGACATTTCCGGAGCAAATCTTTGTACCTTTCCCAAGCTTCGCAAAGGGATTCTGAATCTTGTTGCACGAAGGATGTGATGTCATTCCTCAACTTTGCAGTTCTGGCTGATGGAAAGTACTTTGCAAGGAATTTGGTGGCAAGAGTGTTCCAAGTTGTGATGGAACCTGCTGGTAACGAATGTAGCCAAGCTTTAGCTCTGTCTTTCAGGGAATATGGAAAAACCTGCAGTCTCATTGCTTCTTTAGCTGCTCGGTTGTAATTGAAAGTACCATAAACTTCCAGGAAGTTGCTGATGTGGGCATTAGGATCTTCAGTTGCATTTCCCCCAAACTGTACTGACTGTTGAATCATTTGGATGCATGTTTTGATGTCAAATGCATTTGCTGGTAAATGAGGAAGTACAATACATGAAATGAAGCCGTCGACCACCGAAATGGTTCTGTCTCGAATGGGTATTGGTGGTGCAACTTCTAAAGGTTCAGGTTCCATGTTGACTAAAACTTCTTGGTCTTCACGTCTTTCCCTTCTCAATTGGCTGATGATTTTTTCAATTTCTGGGTCGAGCGGTCGGAGTTCAAAGCTTCTGGTTCGTCTCATCTAGTTTCTGAGAACCTGAAACACAAGAAAACAAAAATAATAAGTAAAAAGAAATTAGATACAAGTAAAGGTATCTAACCCCAAAACTAATAGTGAAAGATAAATAAGTCCCCGACAACAGCGCCAAAAACTTGACCAGTGCGTAATCACACGCGTATAACGTAAGCGCACGTATCGTTCAAGTAGTATAAAAAGTATCGATCCCACGAGGACTTAATACCTAATATATTAATTTTATTAGGTCAAAAGATTACTAGTATCTAACAGATTGATTGATTGATTTGAAATGGTGATGATTCTAAATTTTAAAAAAATAAGTAAATAAAATTGCACGAAAGTAGGTTTAAGAAAATTCAATATTAAGAAACTATCTAGGGTTGTGAATCTTCCAATATCATTTTAAAGATGAAGTGGTTATTTCATGTTTGTGTAATATATCAGTTTACTAACCTAGAACACTAAATTATGTGAAAGACTCTGTCGATGGTCAGACACAAATACCCAGTATAGCCCAATTGAACCATATATCTATGTCAACCAAATTACCTGGATTCATTAAGTTTAAGTTCCAATTATGGCTACCCCCCCCGCCCGACAGGTATATGTCTATCTTGTAAGGAAATCTATTAAATGGTTATCTATCCTCAAGGAAGATCGTGGGCTATTAAGTCTAAGGCTGAAACCTAAAATTTCTTTGTCAAGTTTATTTTATATTTACCAGATCAATCTTATTAGTGGCCAATTAACAAGACTCATTAAGCTTAAGACTTAATATGTAAACCTTTAAATTACCCAAACTATAAAATAACCCCTTATAAACCGGTGATATTAGAATTCATCACAACCCTAGATAACTAACTTAGTTCCGACACATAACTAGGGCTAGTAAAAACTTAAATAAAATAAAAGATATAAAGTAAAATGCTGAAAAGTAAATTGCTGAAAAGTAAATGACGGAAGTAAATGCTGAAATTAAATACTGAAAATTAAATGCTGAAAAGTAAATGCTGAAAGTAAATTACTGAAAAGTAAATGCTGAAAGTAAATTGCTGAAAGTAAATTGCTGAAAAGTAAATGCTGAAAGTAAATTGCTGAAAAGTAAATAAAGTAAAAGTACAATAAAAGAAAATGTTGAGGTAAAAGGATCCACTTTTATTACTTCTATTTTAGATGTCTCCCTTAATATAATATATTAACTTTGCATGATAATTACCAATCAGCCATATAGGCGGTATCCATATTAAGTCAAATTAATAATTAATTACCAACCGACCAATCAGGCGGTATCCAGTTTAGTCAGGTTAAAACCAATTTAAATAATTACCAACCAACCAATATGGCGGTATCCTCGTTAAGTCATGTTTTAACTAGTTTATATATTATAATTAATGGAGATTAATCTAAATATTAGTAATAAAAGTTTTACCTTTTACCCCAGCAAAGAGGAGTTACCTCCTCATTACTGAAAAGAAAAAACTGAAAATTAAAGAAAGAAAAGTACTGTGCGTAAAAGTAAATTGCGGAAAGTAAAAACTGAAAAGTAAAGAAAAGAAAGTGCGAAAGCGAAAATTAATTACTGAAAGCTGTAAATAAACAAACAAGATACAATCTTCCTAGTATTCTTAAGGACTTCATTAGAAGAAAGTATGAATTTACAAATGAAATGGCTTGGTATTTATAGGCAAAATTTTGCCTCCATCAAATCATCCATCAAATGTTCCACCTAATCCATTATTAATTGCTCCAATAATTACTCCACCAAATCCATTATTAATTGCTCCACTAATTGCTATCATGTTTGGTGGTGATTTGATAATTTTTATTATTGATTTATTAATGTATTTTTTGCTTTGAAAATGACTTTAATAATTACACACAACACACTTCTGGATGTTTCATCAATTTCGGTCATGAAATATTCAGAATTCGAAAATAGTTAAAGCTTAAAAGTTGTATAGCTCTAAGTCTTATTTAATCTTCCACTTGAATTGGCTCAATCGGATATTGGATGAGAAAGTTATGGCCAAAATACCAAACTTGCGCAAAACTGAAATTTCCAAAACTGCACTTCTTTAAACGCCATTTTAAGTTTCCAATCTCCAAAATTAATATGTCAAGTCCAATATTTGCCATTATTTGACCCATATTTCATCCTAAATGATTTCATTGAGTCCCAATATTATTTTATCTGTAAAATAAACTAAAACATATCAAAACGATCATCAAACCCGAGAAACTAAATAAAATATTAAGTAAAAGGGGCGGTAAATATTGATATATTTTCCGCTCAACAGCTACGTTTCTAGAAGACGATTATATGAGGGAGTTCAAACCTCAAAGTAAAGTGTTACTCGAGGAGTTACTTGTTGGTTTGACCAGCACACCATCGTCAACGACAGTTGACAAATACATAGCACCTTCGACATCTGAGCGTCAGATGCAAGCTCATCAGAATGATCTACCACCTAGACGTAGTGGGAGGGTTGTACGATAACCTGATCGCTATCTTGGAGTTGGAGAGGCACAAGTTGTCGCATCCAGCGATGGTATAGATGATCCATTGACCTGTCGTAGTGCAATGGATGATTCTGATAAAGAGGAATGGCTCAAAGTCATGAACCTAGAGATGAAGTCTATGTACTCCAACTCTGTATGGGAACTTGTAGACCAACCTGATGGGGTGAAACCCATAGGTTACAAGTGGATCTATAAGAGGAAGAGGGGAGCAAATGAGAAGGTACAGACCTTCAAGGCTAGGCTAGTGGCCAATGGTTATACCCAGAAAGAGGGAGTTGACTATGAGGAAACTTTCTCGCCAATAGCCATGCTCAAATCCATTCGCACTCTTCTATCCATTGCTGCATATTATGACTATGAAATTTGGCAAATGGACGTCAAGACTAAATTCCTGAATGGCAATCTTGATGAGAGTATCTATATGGTACAACCAGAAGGGTTCATAGCCCAATGTCAAGAGCAAAAGGTTTGCAAGCTGCAAATGTGCATTTATGGACTTAAACAGACATCTCGATCTTGGAATATAAGATTTGATACCACGATCAAGTCTTATGATTTTGAGCAGAATGTTGATAAGCCTTGTGTATACAAGAGCGTCATTGATGGGAATGTGTTTTTTCTTGTTTTATACGTCGATGATATTTTACTCATTGGGAATGATGTAAAGATATTATCGGACATGAATACCTGGCTAGCTAACCAATTCCAAATGAAAGATTTGGGAGATGCCAGTTATGTTCTTGGGATTCAGATATTTCAGGATCGCAAGAAACGACTGTTAGCTATGTCTCAGACATCTTATATCGACAAGATCCCTGTGCGATTAGGGATGCAGAATTCCAAGAAAGGCAATCTGCCTTATCGGCATGAAATTCATTTGTCAAAGGAACAGTCTCCTAAGACACCTCAAGATGTTGAGGAAATGAGACATATCTCATATGCCTCAGCAGTTGGTAGTCTCATGTATGCTATGTTATGCACGAGACCGGACATCTGTTTTGCAATGGGAATAGTCAGTAGGTTTCAGTCGAACCCAAGATTGGATCACTGGGTGGCTGTGAAACACATTCTCAAGTATCTTAAGAGAATGAGAGATTATATACTTGTATATTCCGGTGAGGATATGATCCTAAGGGGGTATACAGACTCTAATTTTTAGACAGATGTCGATTCTAGGAAATCAACATCTGGATCAGTGTTTACCCTAGGTGGTTAGGCTATAGTATGGCGGAGTATAAAGCAATCTTGCATTGCTGACTCCACCATGAAGGCTGAATATGTAGCAGCTTGTGAAGCAGCTAAGGAAGTAATCTGGCTCCTTAAATTCTTGGGAGATCTGGAAGTTGTTCCAGATATGGATAAACCACTCACACTTTATTACGATAATAGTGGTGCAGTGGCGAATTCAAAATAACCAAGAATCCACAAGTGGGGAAAACATATAGAGAGGAAATATCATCTCATATGGGAGATAGTGTAGAGAGGAGATAATCGGTGGTAAACACACAAGTTACGCAAATGTACGTATCGCTCAAGTAGTATGAAATGTATCGATCCCACGAGGACTTAATACCTTAGATAGATAATTGTCTACGAGTATCTAATTGATTGATTTTTGGTTGGATGGTGATTTTTATCTAAAATAAGTAAATAAAACAGTGTGAAAGTAAATTAAAGGAAAAATCAATATTATAAAACTAGCTAGGGTTGTGAATCCTTCCAATATCTTTTAAAGATGAAATGATTATCTCATGTTTATGCAATATATCGGTTTATTAACCTGGAACACGAAATTATGCAAAAGCCTCTTCCGATGGTCAGATACAAACACCCAAAGTAACCCAATTAACTATATTCCTATATTAATTAAGAAACTCTGAATTCATTAAGTTTAAGTTCCAATTATGGCTATCCCGCCCGACAGGTATATTCCTATCCTATAAGGAAATCTACCTAAGAGACATTTACATCATGGTGAGATCGTGAGCTATTGAGTCTAAGGCTAAACCTAATTCTCTTTTCCAAGTTCATTTTAAGTTTACCAAATCAATCTTATTAATGGCCAGTTAACAAGAAGCATTAAGACTAAGACTCAATAAATAAACCAATATATTACCCAAGACATAAAATAACCAACTTATAAACTGGCGATATTGGAATTCATCACGCCCCTAGATTATGTATTTAGCTACGACACATACCTAGGATTACCAAAAACTTAATTAAACAAAACATCATAAAAAATAACTTGAAAATAAATAAAAGTAAAATTACAATAATGAAATAAAATGCTGGGGTTAAATGATCCACTTTTAATATTTCAAAATTAGAAATCTCCCTTATTGTCAATGTTTACCGATTAATTAATTATATTTAACCAGTCCATAAAGGCGAAAATTCCATTTGTCTCAATTAAGTCCAACCGACCATATAGGCGGTAACAAGGTTATTACCTAAACCGACCATATAGGCGGAAACTACCTCTGGAATGTAAAACCGACCATATAGGCGGTAAATAAGGTTGTCACCTAAACCGGTAATATATGAGGTAACTAATTAATCCAAATTTTAATTAAAATAAGAGAGATTAATCTAATTTATTATATTAAAAGTATTACCTTGTCACCCTAGCAGAATGAGATTACCTACTTATTCTGTAAATGAAAAAACACAAAATTTTATCAATAAAATAAAAAGAAAATACAAGAAAACTTAAATAAATATACATGACACTTTCCTTTAGGTTTTCTTGGAGAAATTCCTCCAAAGAAAACATGAAAACTTTACAAAGTTTAGCTTGGTATTTATAGGCAAATCTAAAGGCTTCTACCAATTTCTCCATCAAACATGGCATCAAACATGACACCAAATATGGCACCAAATCTTGCACCAAACATGTAAGTATGTTTGGTGGAATTTTGACAATTTCCATTTTTTATTTTATTTTATTTTATTTTTTTGTTTTGAAAATGACTTTAATAATTGCACATAACACACTTCCAGATATTTTTATCAATTTCGGTCATGAAAACTTCAGAATTCGAAATTATTATGAAGTTGAAAGTTGTAGATCTTTGAATCTCCTCAATCCGATATCGGAGTAGAAAGTTATGGAAAAATTACGAAAATTACGCAAAGTAGAAATTTCTGAAATTGTACTTCGTTAGAATGCCATTTCAAGTTTCCAACCTCCAAAATCCAAATGTAAAGTCCAGTTTTTGCCTTTATTTATTCCACATTTCGTCTTCATTGATTTCATTGAGTCCCGATTTTATTTTATCTACAAAATAAACTAAAATACATCATAACGTTCATAAAACTCGAGAAACTATACAAAATATTAAGTAAAAGGGGCGGTAAATATTGATATATTTTCCGTTCATCACACCCCAAACCTAACATTTTGCTAGTCCTCGAGTAAAACAATAAAATAAAATACAATAAATAATTAAAATTAAACTAAGCCACTTTCGTAGGGATCACGGTTGCATTTAACGTATGCAACAAGCCTTTAAACCCCTAGGTGTCCCTAGTGGATGAGTTGTAGTCTCGCAAGGGCTTACAGCAATGATACCCACAAACATCAATCTAATGCATGCAAAAGCAAAAAGACAAGAGAAAAGAGAATAAACAAGTTAGTGACTAAACAAGTGAAACTTTTTATCCAAGTTATTAGTTGTTTTCTTTCTTTCTAAATTACCAAATAAGTAAATTCTCCTATTATTTTTACCATTCTCCCTATACACAACCAACAAGGTATTAATCAGCTCATTTTGCCCACAATATTCATAAGTGTAGTTGAAAAGATAGTAATATTTTTGTCCTAAAGTTATATCAGAATTCACACCTTTTTTAGCAATGGAAATTTTTCTTACAACTTCTTCAATCCATGTAGCGAGCTTTGGGCCAGTGACTCCCAAGCCAGTTGGCTTTAGGGCACTAGGTGTTAAAACACTCATACAGACTTAATTACTCGGATCTCAGATGTTTCTTTTTTTTTTCTTTTTTTTATTCCATCGCTTTTTTAGATGTTTCCTCTAATTAAATTAGAGCACTAAATATTATAAACTTTTCAATTACAACTCATGGTCGTATGTTACCATGCATATTGATAATATCTGTCACCTGAGCATACAAAGATCCAATTTAATCAGTATTATGGAGAATTCACAAATTAAATAATTCAAAAGGAAATAAACAAAAATTAACTTGTTACGAAATATGTTGAGATACGTCTCAGGAGTGGAAATTCCTAATTTCACCTGATTAGTCAAATTAAAAACACAAAATATTTATTATTATTTATTTAAAATTTTGTAATTCTTTTGAATTTTTTTGAAAATTTTTGACTAAAAACCAAGCAAAAACAACACAACGAAAAAAAAATAAAAACAAGATATTAATCAACTATTCCCCTCCCCCAAACCTAATTGAGACATTGTCCCCAATGTCTAAAAAACGTAGAAGAAGAGTTTAGAGGATTGTACATGGTTAGCTGGTATTCTACGTCTAAAAAGAAAAATAAAGGTTAAGATCCAGATTTATCCGACGATTCTTACCACGATCATTATCAGACCAGTTTATCTTGGAAATGATAGGGTCAATTTGTTGTTCAAATGCTAAAAATTGGTCAATTAAATCATGGGCAGTTCTGGCAGTGAAGAGAATATCTTTTACAGGTTTTGACACGAACCCATTTCTCCGGGTATCATCAAGAAACACACAAAGAAAATCATAAAATCCATCAACGTTAAACAGTCCAATTTTTTTATGGTGTATGTTCAAGTTCGCCCAAGATAGCACTGTAAAAATTTCCTCAATCGTGCCCAAGCCACCTGGCAAAGCAATAAAAGCATCAGCATGATTAATCATTTCAACCAGTCGTTCAGACATACCTGGCACAATAAGTTCATATCCGTTTGATGGTCCTATCAGATTTGCCTCTTCCAAAAGTTTTGGGATGATTCCCAAAACTTGACTACCTCAATCTTGTACAGCCCTTGAAACGTACCCCATTAGTCCAAGATTGCCACCACCATATACTAGGTGCATATTCCTTTCAACTATTACACTACCCAATTCCTATGCTGCCTCAACGTACTCTGGTTTAGATCCAACACTAGTACCGCAAAACATACAGATGTTTACAACTCGTCTTCTTGAAGTTGCTTCCATTTTTTATTTATTTTTTTTATTATTTCTCAACTCTGGATGTCTTCAAGAGTGCGATGATGAGCTGAATTTATAGAACCTGTAAAGGGTGAGTAATAATAACACTAGTACCTGCCAAATGAAAATTATTAGCTAAACAGTAAAATATATCGTGAAAGTCAAAAAAAATGGATCCTGTCGGAGTAAATAAAAGAAAATAATAAAACAAATCATAATTATTAGTTAAAGATAAAGAGATAATAATATTTACAAGAAGTAACCGCTTGAATGACGTCTATGTGTCAGGGACAAGTTTCCCATCCAATTTTCTTATAAATTGGCAAACAAGGTCTTTTAAAGTCAGATTCCTGAGACTTAATTGTTGTCTTTCTTTTCGAAATTGTGTATATAACATGTGAATTGCGTGATGCAGTAATCCACTAGGATGTGTCTCAAGAGTCAATGATATGTCATCCAAAGACTCATTACTCAAGAAGTCCCTAATGAATTTAATTTTATCTTCACGGTTATCAGACGTCATTCCTAAAGAATGACAACGAGTATTACATGTCATGCGTGCACATTTATAGTAAACACCCATTCTTTTAGCTCTTCTTTTTTTAGCATAGGTGCTTCTTCCTAAACCAGACAGATGTGAAATAAAAGAGTCAGAAGACTCACCTGCCAATCATAATCGTGCTTCAATAATCCAACGAATGTCATTAGGAATACCTTTGATCATCAGAAGTCTCATTCATTCCATGCGAGCTTTGTAGACTTTCATCAGAGAGTTTTGAGGGAGATAAGGAAATTGCTTGTGAAGATTTGAGAGAACTTCTTCCATCCTGAAATGTGACTTTACCTACAAAATTAAACACACAAAAATAAAACACACAAAATCTGAATATATACACAAATTGCATGGGTTGCCTCCCTGCTAGCGCTAAGTTTAACATCGTCAACTAGACATGACTGCCCGAAAGTTAGGATAGATCTGAAAGTGTGACACTTTCTTTTTGTCGCTCCAATGATTCTCCTAGTAGTGCTTGACACGCTTACTTTTAACCTTGAATGTTTCATTAGAATTGGGATAATGTAACTCAACGTTCTATCTGGTAAAACTTGAGTGATTAAGAATGGACTTGACCACCATAATTTTAATCACATAGGGAAAAATTTCAACCTTGATTTGCTGAACAATACCCGCTGCGCCGATTCCAGTTGTATGCGCACTAACTTCTCATCATGTCTCTTATTGGCCTTTTCTTTGTATAATTTGGCATTCTCGAAAGGCTGTATGTGAAATTCCTCCAATTCGTTGAGTTGGTGGAGCCTTTTCTCTTCAGTTGCTTGCAGTTTAAGATTTAACTTGTTCAGTGTGCAGTAACACTTTATCTTCAGGCTCCACAGGTAGATGGCATGCCTTAAGTTTGTCAGTGGAACTTTGCATTGCATCAGAGTTCTGGACGGTACTATTTATCACATCAAGTCTGAAACATTTCTCCTCTTTTTCATCACTCGGGAATTTCATGGCTGTAAAAATATTGAATGTAACTTCTTGGTCCTGCACTTTCATGGTTAGTTATCCTTTTTGTACATCAATAATGGTTCGACATGTAGCCAAGAATGGTCTTCTGAGGATGATAGTTACATCTTTGTCTTCTTCCATGTCAAGGATAATGAAATCTGCAGGGAAAATGAATTTGTCGACTTTAACCAATACATCTTCCACCACACCTTTCCGAAATGTGAGCGATCTGTCAGCAAGCTGCAGAGTAACTGAGGTGGGCATTGCTTCTCCAATATGCAATTTCCTGTAAATAGAAAAAGGCATCAAGTTAATGCTGGCACCTAAATCACACAAAGCCTTACCAACGTAATGTTCTCCTATGGTGCAAGTGATGATGAAACTGCTAGGATCTTTCAACTTTGAGGGAAGCTTCCTCTGAATGATGGTGCTGCATTCTTCTATCAATGCTACTGTCTCATAATCTCCCAATCTCTGCTTTCGTGACAGAATGTCTTTCATGAATTTGACATAGCTGGGCATTTGTTCCAACGCTTCTGCAAATGAAATGTTGATATGCAGCTTTTTGAAGATCTTCAGGAATCGAGCAAACTGTTTGTCTAGTTTGTTTTTCTGGAGACGCTGTGGAAAAGGTGGAGGTAGAGTGAATCTTTCTCGATCATTTGCTTTTGCCTCTTTTTCCTCCATCTGTTGATCTGCTTCGCTGCTTTCTTTTGGAACTTCCTTAACAGTTTCCTTGACTCCAACATTTTTGTTGATTTCAGTACTGCTTTTCAAAGTGATGGCATGACGTTGCTCCTTCCCCATGTTCTTTGGATTTGGTTATGTGTTGCTAGAAAGGGTACCTTACGGTCTGTAACTCTGACTATTGGCCAATTTTCCCATTTGATTCTCCAGCGTTTTCAAAGATGCTGCTTGACTCTGAATTAATGCTGCTTGGGATTGAAACATGGCATTATATGATGCTGCTTGAGAATCGTATTTTGCTTCTTGCTTTTTCAAGTAAGCCATCACTTCTGTTATTCCTGTTCTTTTTCATACTTCTGGCCTTTGTTTTGCTGTTGGAATCCTGGTGGTGGATTGTTCATCTGCCCTGAATTGTTGCTCCATGCGAAATCAGGATGATTCTTCCAACCTGGGTTGTAGGTATTGGAATATGGATTGTTCCCCTGTCTGTTGAAATTGTTGACATAATTCACCATCTCATCATGTTGGTTGTATGATTCTGCCTCTGGTGTTCATCCATATGGTGAACTTATGGATCCAATATTAACCTTCATGTTAAGAGTTTCCAGATTTTTGCAAATCAGATCTAGCTTGGCATTCATTATTGTGTTGGCTCCAACTTCGTAAATTCCTGTGATTCGTTGAATCATGCTCCTTTCTGTTGGCCACAAAGAATTTTTGTTGGCCATTTCTTCAATTAAGTCCTAGGCCTGATCCTCTCATTTTGCCATTAAAGTTCCTCCAGAAGCAACATCAATTATGGTTCTCATTAATCCAGAAAGTCCATTATAGAAGGTTTGGACTTGTAGCCACTTTGCAATCTCATGGTGAGGATATTTTCTGAGCAAATCCTTGTAGGTTTCCCAAGCTTCGCAGAGGGATTCTGAGTCATGTTGTACAAAATGATGTAATGTCATTCCTTAACTTTGTAGTTTTGGCTGGGGGAAAGTACTTTGCAAGGAATTTGGTGGCTAGAATGTTCCAAGTTGTGATAGAACCTGCTGGTAGTGAATATAGCCAAGCCTTAGTTCTGTCTTTCAAGGAGTATGGAAAAACACGCGGTCTCATTGCTTCTTCTGCCGCTCGATTGTAATTGAATGTGCCGTAAACTTCCAGGAAGTTGCTGGTGTGGGCATTAGGATCTTCAGTTGCATTCCCCCTAAACTAAACTGACTACTGTATCATTTGAATGTATGTTTTGATGTCACACGCATTTGCTGGTAAGGGAGGAAGTACAATACATGATATGAAATCGTCAACCACCGGAATAGTTCTGTCTCGAATGAGAATTGGTGGTACAACTTCCAAAGGTACATGTTCCCTGTTGATCAGTGCTTCTTGGCCTTCTTGCATTCCTTTCTTAACTGTCTGATGGTTCTTTCAATTTCTGGGTCAAATAGACGAATTTCAAAGCTTCTGGTTCTTCTCATATAATGACTGAGAACCTGAAACACAAGAAAATAGAAATAATAAGTAAAAACAAATTAGACACAAGTAAATGTATCTAACCCTAAAATTAATAGTGAAAGATAAATAAGTCCCCTGCAACGGCGCCAAAAACTTGATCGGTGAAATCACTCACGTTACGCAAGCGCACATATCACTCAAGTAGTATAAAATGTATCGATCCTACGAGGACTTAATACCTTAGCTAATTATCTACGAGTATCTAATTGATTGATTTTTGGTTGGATGGTGATTTTTATCTAAAACAAGTAAATAAAACAGTGCGAAAGTAAATTAAAGGAAAAATCAATATTATAAAACTAGTTATGGTTGTGAATCCTTCAAATATCTTTTAAAGATGAATGGATTATCTCATGTTTATGCAATATATCGGTTTATTAACCTGGAACACGAAATTATGCAAAAGCCTCTTCCGATAGTCAAATGCAAACACCCAAAGTAACCCAATTAACTATATTCCTATATTAATTAAGAAACTCCGAATTCATTAAGTTTAATTTCCAATTATGGATACCCCACCCGATAGGTATATTCCTATCCTATAAGGAAATCTACCTAAGAGACATTTACTCCAATGTGAGATCGTGAGCTATTAGGTCTAAGGCTAAACCTAAATCTCTTTTTCAAGTTCATTTTAAGTTTACCAAATCAATATTATTAATGGCCAGTTAATAAGAAGCATTAAGACTAAGACTCAATAAATAAACCAATATATTACCCAAGGCATAAAATAACCAACTTATAAACCGGTGATATTGGAATTCATCGCACCCATAGATTATGTATTTAGCTACGACACATACCTAGGATTACTAAAAACTTAATTAAACAAAACATCATAAAAAAATAACTTGAAAATAAATAAAAGTAAAATTACAATAATGAAATAAAATGCTGGGGGTTAAAGGATCCACTTTTAATATTTCAAAATTAGAAATCTCCCTTATTATCAATGTTTACCGATTAATTAATTATATTTAACCAGACCATAAAGACAGAAATTACATTTGTCTCAATTAAGTCCAACCAACCATATAAGCGGCAACAAGGTTATTACCTAAACCAATCATATAGGCGGAAACTACGTCTGAAATATAAAACCGACCATATAGGCAGTAAATAAGGTTGTCACCTAAACCGGCCATATAGGCGGTAACTAATTAATCCAAATTTTAATTAAAATAAGTTAGATTATTCTTATTTATTATATTAAAAGTATTACCTTGTCACCCCAGCAAAATGAGATTAACCCCAAGGGGTTGCCTCAGTGGTAAAGATTTTGGGCTTGAGTGGTTTGCTCCCTCTCAGGTTCAAGGTTCGAATCCCTCTAGATGCATTTCATTGGGGCCATGCCCCCTAGTGTGAAAAGCCAGCGACTTACCCTGATATGTGTTGGGAAACTTCTGAGGGCACGGGACACAAGTCCCGGGGATTAGTCGAGGTGCGCGTAAGCTGGCCCGGATACCCCGGTTATCCAAAAAAAAAGACACAAAATTTTATTAATTAAATAAAACGAAAATACAAGAAAACTTAAATAAATATACAAGCCACTTTCCTTTGGGTTTTCATTGAGAAATTCCTCCAAAGAAAGCATGAAAAATTTACAAAGTTTAGCTTGGTATTTATAGGCAAATCTAAAGGCTTCCACCAATTTCTCCACCAAACATGGCACCAAATCCTCCACCAAACATGCAAGCATATTTGGTGGAAGTTTGACAATTTTCATTTTTTTATTTTATTTTATGTTTTTGTTTTGAAAATGACTTTAATAATTACACATAACACACTTCCGGATATTTTATAAATTTCGGTCATGACAACTTCAGAAATCGAAATTATTATAAATGTCAAAGTTGTAGATCTTTGAGTCTTCTTTAATCTGAAACTTAAATCACCTCAATCCGATTTCGGAGTAGAAAGTTATGGTCAAAATACGAAAATTGCGCAAAGCTAAAATTTCTAAAATTGTACTTTGTTAGAACGTCATTTCAAGTTTCCAACCTCCAAAATCCAAATGTAAAGTCTAGTTTTTACCTTTATTTGTTCCATATTTCGTCTTGATTGATTCCATTGAGTCCCGATTTTATTTTTTCTACAAAATAAACTAAAACACATCAAAACGTTCATAAAACTCGAGAAACTATACAAAATATTAAGTAAAATGGGCGATAAATATTGATATATTTTCCGCTCATCAGGAGACGTTACTGTCACAAAGATTGCATCCGTAGAGAACCTGGATGATCCGTTTACAAAGACCTTGTCGGTTAAAGTGTTTGAAGGTCACATAGATAGCCTAGGATTACGTGGCAGATTGTTGGGATGTATGCCTTAGAGCTACATGTAATGTAAACGGCTTTATTTGTTTTGAAATAAAATGATGCATTATTCATTTATCAAAATGCTTGTTTAATTTTCTAATATTATAAATTATGTAGAATACCCTAGATTACTTATGTACCTTCAGACTTAGTGTATGAGTGTCATACACAAGAAGATTTAAGTCTGAATTTAGTAATCTTAAATTGTCCATAGAGAGCAAACAAAGTGGGTACTTTGTTTGTGGTTTATCTATAGCTCTGGCCCATTCTATATTTGTATGGCGACCTTGATCCGAGATTGTCTATGTAGAGACATGAGAATGAAGGCACCTTGTATGATGTGATCATACAAGACTGGACCCACATGGAAATGATTTTCTTATAATATCTGTTAATCAAAGAAAACCATTTCGATCTACTAGATGGTCATATATGGATTGATCTTAATCCTGAGTGTACTACAAACTCCTGCATGGCAGGCTGTGTCCTTTGATTTACAAAGGTAAGGTTGGTGTAGCAGTCCCGACCAATAGCTATGTACTTTGGGGACATGGTCTGGTGTGTAGCTGGGGACATTTTACATAGACATGGAGTTCACTCATTCTTGCGAGAAGTAGATGAGTACTTTTCTTAAGGGTTGATTCGGTACTTGAACAGTTAGAGCGCTCAAGTCTTTCTATTACGTATAGAAAGATTAAAATTCATAACGGTTGTGAATAAATCGTTCATTAGAGAATCAATGGTACCTAAGGTAAAAATAATTAGAGGGGTATAACGGATATTATGACCCAACTTTAATTACGAGATACTCGTGAAGGGTTAATCTATATGTAGTGACTATATCGATGGACACCGACTTGGTTCTGCTTAATATACCATCTGCGGTAACGAGAGTGCAGCTTCGGGTTTTTAGTGGAATAACCCGGAGTTAATAATTCGTAATATTTAATTAAGAGCTTTATTAATATTTCGAGATTATTGGAGCTCGGAACCGTAGGTCCATTTGGTCATCGTGCTAGCTCAATATACTATAGCGGATTTAGTGTAATTGGATAGTCCAATTATATACTCATGTATGTATAAATATTATTAATATGATTAATAATATTTTGTCACACTAGAAACTATATATTAAAAGTTAATATATGATTTTAATAATTATATGATAATTATTGAATGCATAATATTAAATTATATATGATATAATTAATGAGGCCAATTTTGGAATTTTCAAATCTTGGGTTTTGGAAACCCTTGGTGAGATATGCTAAGTTGCAAAACTCTTACATTAAATTTTGGAAACTCTTGGTGAGTTATTCTAGGTTACAAAACTATTGGATTTAAAATTTGGTAGTTACACTTTTTGAAATGTAATTACACTTTTAATTTTGTAACATATATTTCATTATGGTAATTAAATTTTTTGTTGCAAAATTAATACCAAAATCTTTTATGGCCGAAACTTGCATATGTGAAGGGGAAAGGGTTTTGTTTTTTGAAAATAAAATAACCCTAAACATAAAAAGAAAAATATGTTTTTCTTTTCATATACAATATCTTTTTACCCTAACCACCATCTTCTTCTTATTCTTAAAACTCTCTCAAGTGTTGAGAAAATAATAGGAAGAACAAGAATAAAAATAAATAAAAATCTTGTGTGACATTAATCTCAAAATTATGTAGGGATTAATTTTGTAAGACTAGCCCACACTAGTTTCCGTTGGTTGTGAGATATAGCTCGGAAGACTTTGTGGCGTTGAACCAAAATCATTCTTTTCATCTAATACAACTCACGGCAGTGGGGTGTTTTATTGTCCCCTCACGAGCACTTGTTTGTGTGATTCGAGGCTCGATTTTATCTCATATCAATCCGAAATTCTTGGGAAACACATAGGGGTCTTTTGGGATTGTGTTGGGGGTGTTTTTCTCTGAAACATCAGACCTCAAAACGTCACATCAGTTCACACACACATCAGACTATTTCAGTTGCAGTTTGGGCGCATTTAGTGTCCAAAACAGTCTTGTTTTGTACTGTTATTCAGGGTTGTTCGGGGCTGAAATTTTATTAAAAACATTAGCAAAATTTCAGTGGTACTGCTGGTCACATTCGGCAACTTAAAGGGAAGGGCATAAAATTTTTTCAAGTCCGATCCGGGTACCTAAGATGTTTCCGCTGCGCAAGGAAAGCTTTTCCTACAAGATGACACATACATTTTTTAATAAATACTTCCCACACCATAAGACTAATGCCCTGAAAAGACAGATCTCTACCTTCTCCCAGAAAAACATTGAAACCATTTTATCAAACTTGGGAGAGGTTTAAAGAGATGTTAGCTAGTTGTCCTCATCATGGGTATGAGAGTTAGCGTTTAGTGAGTTACTTTTATGACGGTTTAACCCCTATGGAGCGTCAATTCGTTGAGACAATATGCAATGGTGAATTTATCCGTAAGGACCATGATGAGGCATTAGAGTACTTAAATGTCATAGCTGAGAAATCTCACACTTGGACTGGACCCAATGCCATGGATAACACTGATAGGACATGTCACACTCCTTCTAGTGGAGGCATACACCACTTTAGGGAGAGGATAGTCTTAGAAAACAGGTTGAGCTATTAACGAGAGAGATAAGAGCTTTAAAAGCCAAAGATAGCAAAACTATGCATGCGGTAGCCCAGCTAGAACCCCAAGGGTATGTTTTGTGTGTAAGGGGATTGACCATCCGACCCAAGAGTGTCATTTCTACGGTGAGATGAGGGAAACATATGAGGAACAATGCAATGCCTTTGGAATGTACAAGAAACCCCATACACCGTACTCATATACTTATAATCCTGATTGGCGGAACCACCCAAATTTTAATTGGAAACATGAATCTCATCTGCCCAGTCAGATACCACAACCTAAAGGTTACAGTGCCCCCAAATATCACAAACCTGCAATTCATAGAAATTCTTTAGAGGCCACTGTGCACGCATTTATAGAGGTCTAGAGTAAAACTAATCAAAGGTTTGAGTCACTGATAGCTCATGTGGTTGAAGATAATAAAGAGATAAAGAGTAAAGTCTCTAAGTTGACTAATGTCCTGAGTGTGCAAGAACAAGGAAAGTCTCCATCTCAGGCTCAACCAAATCCTCAAGGGCAACACATGGTACAGGCTGATCATGTAACATCCAATGTAAAAGGTGTTAATTTCATACTCACTATAGGTGATAAAGAAGTAGGGATGCATGACACCTTCAACATTATAGGTGACCCCAAATATAGTAGTACAAATACTCCTCATGAAGAACAAGTGCAACATATCCAAGTTAGAGTATCTTTCCATCAAGATCTTAGGCCTATTGCAAGAGCTACAGACCCTAATGGTGAGATCCTAGAATATTTAAAGCAAGTAAAGATTAACATTCCTCTGTTACATGTGATCAAACAAGTTCTCATATATGCGAAGGTTTTGAAGGATCTATGCATCATTAAAATAAAGCATCATGTGAAGAAGATTACATTCCTGACAGAGCAAGCAAGTGTAGTGATTGACCAGAGGGCCCCACCAAAATACAAATATCCGGGATGCCCCACTATTACTTGCCACATTGGCACATATGAGTTTGGTCAAGCTTTATTAGATTTAGGTGCTAGTGTTAATTTCATGCCATATTCTATCTATTTGCAGCTAAGACTTGGAGAGATAAAACCTACATAAGTGGTTTTACAGTTAGTTGACCGCTCTATCAGAACACCGCAGGGAGTAGTTGAGGATGTTTTACTATAAATTGATAAATTCTACTACCCTATTGATTTTCTAATTTTATACACTCAATTTGTGGTCAACACTGAGTCAAAAATGCCTCTCATCTTAGGTAGACATTTTCTTGCTACAGCTAATGCCCTTATTAATTGAAGGAACGGTCTCGTGAAGTTGTCATTTGGAAATATGACACTAGAGGTGAATATCTTTCATGTTGAAAAAAATATTTGTTTGATTTTAGTCCTTAATAGTAAATCATAAGTCCAATGATGAGTATTGTTTGCTTTAGGATGAAAACTTAGAAACAATAAGTTCTTTAATGTACTTTTATCTGATGCCTTGAGTAGTCGATCTAGGTTAGACTCGTAAGCACTTAACTATAGGTTTTTAACAGTTAAAACCTAGGTAGATGGAAAAATGACTAGTTGAAGAAAATTACATGTCGATGAATGACCGTTTGCTTGGATGTCTATCTTGATTTGATGGTGTTATAATGTGTGGTATGGTTAAAAATAAAAAGAGAAAGTCTCGAAAGAAAGAAATTAGACAACCTATAACCGATAAGTGTGAAGCTATCCATGGGCGAGTGTTAGGACCATCATGAAGAGAAATGCTACATTAAAAGGGGTAGGTGTGATGAAAGAAAAAAAAGGGTTTTGAAAGAAGAAATAGAAAAAAATTGAAAAAAAGAGAAAGAAGAAAAAGAAAAAGAAAAAAATCATCATACCATATTGAGCAAAGAAAGGTAATTACATAGCATATTTGAGATATCTAGGTTGGTTTGACCCATCAGATCCCAATTTTTAAACAAAATCATTGAGTTGGCTTGCCTAAGAGTCGCGCTGTGAATGAACCTTTACACACACACACATTGTGAGTTTGGCTTAGATGATATATTCAAGAATTTGGATTTGAGTTGCATTGAGTACTTTCAAAGTTCTCTGAATTGCTAGGGACTAGCAATAAACTGGTTAGGGCTTGTGATAAGTGCATGAAAATGTACTTTGAACATCGCTAATTCGGCTTGATTATCAAGTATTTGATCCTAATTATAGTTTATTTTATGTTTTATTATTATGAAGCAATGCAACATGAAGATTGGAGCAATTACATATGTTTCAGGACCTTACGGACGCATCAGAAGCACGCGGGAAGATCAAAAACGCAGAAAACATAAATCCAGAAAAACTGCCACGCGTCGCGACGCGCCCTCAGACTGTACACATAAAAAACTCCCGCAAGTTGGACACCGCAATGCCACTTTTTGGCGCCCCAGCAAAGTCCCAGAAGCTTAATTTAGTCTTGTTTTATGTATAAAAAGACTTCAGAACTTCCCTATATAAACCTAGGCTCGTCCAAAACCCTAAAAGATGAGAAGAAATACACAACAAAGAGAAAAAATCATATATTTGAGAGAGAAGAACGAAGAACTACAAGCCAGATAGGATGTCTCTCCGATCTATCCAGACTGTATCTATTTCTTCTATGGAGAACTAATCTCATATGCAAAGCTAAGGATGAACTCTTGTAATTAAGTTCTTATATTCATGTTTTTTATTCCTGAATACTCTTCAACGTTTAATATAATTGACGATTTATTATTCTTCATTATCTTTTGATTATGAATCCAAAGATTGTGTTTTACCAATTTGTATATAGGAATAGTCATGTTTCTTCTATGTGTGATTGAGAAACCCAGTTGTGACTGGTTATGTTATTTTATGAGTTGATCTTCTGCTGCAGTATTGCCTGTGGGTATATTGTCAACGTTAGATAGGTCATAATGATAACATTATGTGCTATTAACATAGAGAAAATAGTTCATCGATTACCTTAGAATTTAATATGTTTTGAATTGAAATATCTTCCGATTGTTGGTTTAGGATGTGAAACCTTCAATTGAGTAATAAAAGGAATCAATTACTGAATATAGGGATTTGATACAAGAGAGATTCCCAATGCTTTGCTGTTTTTCTCTATTGATAAATTCCTACGTGTTTTTCATAATCTTTAATCTAAACTGCCAATTAAAACCTTTCCTTAATTTAGTTACTACTAACGTTTTCATTAAGTGAATTAGTTCCTTGTAACCATCTCTCTGAGGAATCGACACCCCAACTATACTGCAATAACCGCGATTACTTCTTGGGCGTAATCACTTACTATCAAACCTTTACAACGAGTTTTGTTCTTAGGCTTACTCATAACCTTTTACAACAATCACCCTTTTGAGTATGTTCACTCACAAAAGAATTTCCCACCACAAGTGTATAAGATATATGAAGATTAAAGTACAAATTAGGCACTCACAAAAGATAAGAACATTTAATGATGTGAGTTTCTAACCCAAGAAATCAAAGCTCACTGCAAATGATATGGAGGTGTAGTATATGAGCTTGAGTGAGAGTGTATGATGATGAATGTTTTTGTTTACTCTCTGTTTTTGCCTTGGTAGAAATTATAAGAAGGTTATAGAAGATGGAAAAAATGAATTTGGGGCTCAATTTATAATAAAATTTTAAAACTGTCTATACTCTCTTTCTGAGACCGATATGCCGGTCTACAGGGGCCGATATGCATGTCCTGCAAATGTAACGGCTATATTACAGTTGAAGGTTAAAGTGCACATACCGATTTAGTGACCGGTATGAAGACCGATATGTCGGTTAGCACACCAGTATGGGGACCGGTATGAACCATCCTGGTTTCAATTGCTGTGCAAACTCCAGCAATCGATATGGGAGACCGGTATGGAGCAGCCCGGTTCCAGAGAGCATGAAAATCTACCTAAGGCAAAGCAGGGTCACCGATATGCCAGTGTGGGACTAATATGCTGGTTTCAATGCAAAAATATAAGGATAAAAAGGTTTAAATCATTTTTCACATGACCCTAGTGCATCTAAATGAATGTGCATATGTCCTATAAGCTTAAAGGCTCAAATTATCAACTCACTTACAAAGAGAGCACTAAGTTAAGTCCACACAAGATTTTCTTCAATATGCACTTGAGTCTTCACATCCATTTACTATTCTTGACCAATTACTTCGACATCTTTTTGTAAGTTCACTAATGCGCGTCAAAATCTTCTGCATTGCATCATCAAAATTCATCTTGAGTGCTATGACACTTACTATCTCCCTTTTTTTTATGGAAGCCTTTAAAACTTGTAAGCTTTGATATTTTAAAATTCATTGACGATTATGCTCCCCTTCAATATTAGCTCCCCCTCAACATTTGAATGTCTTCAATATAGCTCTATAAAACTTAGAAAAACAAGTTAGTACACAAATAGCTCACATTTGATAAAATGATGAAGGTAACACAAGTTTTAATCACATTCTTATTATTTCTCCCCCTTTAAAATTATCAAAAAGGATGGAGAATAAAAAATTAAGCTTCTATGAGATACAAATCAATATGTGCACAAAACCTATAAAAGTTCATAAAGATGCACACTTAGCATTTTCCTACAATTATCCTTTTTTTGCCATGCAATTTGAAAAACATGCATAAATCATCAAAATCATTCAAATTTTATCAATATCCATGCATTTCATTTTCAACCAATAGAGATAAATGCCAAGTCATATTCCATGTTATTAATTCAATATGATCACTTAATCATGAGAGGCAATAAGTAGAAAGTGATACCAGTTGATACTAAATAAGATTAATGATATAATTAAGCATAGATTGATACCAATTGATCAATTGAAATTCAAATTGCCTAATCACTAGTATACTTCACAATCAAGTCCAATCTCATATCAATTGAAAATGGGGATACTTATATAAGTTGGAGGAAACTGTACCAATATGTAATATCCAATTTTTTTTTGGAACAATGTAGGAAGATTTCCGAATTAAAGTTAAGGATTTGAAACAGGATGGTATTCGAAAATCAGAGTTTATGTGTTGGAAAATAGATTGGAATTTTTTAAAGTGAAGTTTTGTCACATTGGAAAACGCGTGGTTTCGAGAACCGGTTATGCGATTTCTGTTTATAACGTTATATGCGTAAAAATGTCTTGTTTCAGCTTAAAAATAGCAAACGAACTCCAATCGGGCTGATTCTTGAAGCATCTGACTCTTTATTCCGAGACGAACAACATTCATGTTGAAGACTTTTCAAAATTTACATTAGAAGGGCTTCAAAATAATCAATTTCTGAGAAAGCCTAATGAGAGAGACCTGATTGTAATTTCACGGGGATCAGAATGTAATTTTCGAAAATTTTCTATATATACCTTTAAGTTTCAAGAAATTGGAGAATTGGCATAAGCTTTCCACTCTCTCCACCCGACCCTCTCCTTGCATTTTGGGTTCTAGCTTACGCTGGCGGCCAGCCGGCCACCGTTGGCCAGCACAGAAAGAAGCGCCGGCACACCCTAGGGACGCCAAAATCCAGCGAAACCGAGGTGGAATAGGCGCGTGAGTGGGTCCATTGATCCCGTCTTGTCGCTTCATTTCACGGCCTAAGCCATCGGCTAAATCGAAGCTCTCAGAGAGTGCTACAAGGTTACAGTGTCGGTTTTACGGAATGACGCATGGTTTCACGTGAACAGTATCTCTGATCAGAATTCCATCGATTCCAGTGCGTTCATGGGATCATTTGTGGTCTGTATATGCCCTCGAAATCTCGGTATGACCTCCCGATAAAAATCCTCAAATTTCAAGTTTTTCGCTAAATATTTCAATGTATCCAATAGTTTCGTAGAATAGCATATTGATATCAATTAAATTATTTGAGCATAAATATATTGAATTTATGTATTTGGTAGAATCCGAGTGATAACAGAACGAGTTTGGTCGATTTGATAGAATATGTAAGTTTCCGGTAAAAGTGGGTTATTGCATATAATAATGTGTTTTGATTTTAACAATAATTATGAGTTATATATGATATTATGAACATATTTGGATTAATCTGGGTAGGTTCAGAGGGTTTGAGACCCTTCTATAGCGTTTGCGGAAACCTTTTCGAAAGATCTTCTAAAAATACGTAAATCGAGAATTTAAGTTAACTGATGACTTGGGTTAGTTTATAATGTTGTTTTAAGATTATTGAAACTGAAATTATTAAAATCACACTTGATTTAGTTGTTCTGAAAAGATCCAAAATTTAATCTTAGTATAGTCGAGAACTCAATAAGTCATGATCCTGACAGCGTTTCGCCATTTGTTTTGATAGATTTGATAGATGTGAATAGGACCTGGAGTACTCGCGAAGTTAGGTAAGTAACTCATGCGATGAGAGCTTAATTGGTGAATTCATGTTTTGAATATAAATATATATGTATATAGATGATTGGTATGTTATATTAAAAAGAGAATAGTTAAGAAGTAGTTTGAGAAGGTGATCAAGGCTATGTTTAGTTAAGTGAAACGAACATCGCATGTATTGCTTTTGTTATTACCATGATATAAAGTGGAAGGTTCAATGATTTTAATGTCTGTATATATGTATTGATGTGTTTTGAAGTGAAATGTTTGATGAGCTTATTGTTTATGTGTATCTATAGATATACGTAAGGGTATGAACCTGTAATAATATGAATACCTGTATATAAGTGAATAAATAAGTGTATAAGTATATGAACATATATTTGTATATGCGTTTGATGTTAAGATATGTATAGGTTAGGTATATGGAAATGGACAAATGAAGCAAACCATGAATTCTGACTTGGTATTAGCTTATGTATGAATACAATATATGAATAAGTTGCTATTGCTTTATACAAGAGATTTATTTATGTAGAGATTGAAGTGGTTAAGCATAATAAATAATGAGTATAAGTTAAACATTGTTTGAATGAATAAGTTTAATGAATAAGTTTTGTATCAAAGGTTTCCAGATAGAAAATAGGAAACTAAGTATGTTTGATCGGTAAATGAAAGATATAAGGATTGTTAAAGTTATGGAATTTGCATTCATAATAATATGTTTATTCATATGTTTTAACATATGTATGTATGTAAGTGTTTGAATGATATATTGGAGTGTTGTCATGGATGTGCTTGTGTATGATAAGTCATGCGATAAGTTTGTGTTCTGTGATATGTGTGTGTGTTTAATTGGTTGATGTTCTCATAGTATAGTAGTCGAGCTGGTTAAGGAATCCGTTCAGACAAAATTCATCTCATACCTAGTCTAAAATAAGGAATGAGTCTCGTACGAGCATTATGTCTGTAAGCCACCCATATGTATGTGTTGTTGAAAGATGTGATCTTTGATGTATCGATTGTTGTGTGTGCTTCATGGTTAGTTGCTTGATGTTTGTAAATATGTTTGAGTGTATGTATGTGTATGATAGAACTCGTGTTATATACAGATCGTGCATGCTTATGTGAAATGAATGGATGATTTGAAATCGATGAGAATATCAAAGGTTATAAAGCGTGTTTGCTAAGTTGTATTGGTACGTACGTATATGTATAAGAATTATGAAATTGTATTTGCATGTATATAAGTGAAGTATGTTATGTTATGGGTGAATGTAAATGAACCCCAAGTGTAAGGATATTGTAAGATTATCGTGGTTAAAGAAGGTTAAAGAAAAATTATTTTGGTATTGAAGATAGTTTACAACCGAATATAAGAAATATTTTTTGATGTTTCAAGGATGTTTATTCGTGATAAAAGTATAAATATATGACTGTATGTTTCACGTGATTAAAATGGATTTGATGTTAAACGATGCGCTCTGTGATATTTTAATTATTGTCTTGCGTGCTTTGAATGTTTTAGCTTTTATATTGGCTCATATATATGTAAATAAAAATGATGATTGCATATATAATAGATAAAGGGTTAGTTAAAAGTTGATAAAGCTGAATTTGTAACTTGGTAATGTTGAAAAGTTCCCAATATGCTTGACTTTATGTTTTGTTTGTTGCATGCGCATAGTTACTTACTGAGTTTTATAACTCACACCAAACCAGTTTGTAGTTTTATAGGTTAGCTCCTGACAGGTTAACCACATCAGCTTTGGAGGTCATGCTCGAGATGTGGATCACCCAAGCCACAGTTACCCTTGCAAGTGTCCTGGGAGAAGTTTTAAAAGTTTTGGATATTTGATTTATTATTTTGTTTATCGTGCTGAGCACGCCGTTTGTATTAAGTAAATGATTTGATTACTTATGATGTTATGGGCACAGAGCCATTGAGTGTTGATAGATGATATGGGCACAAAGCCTTTAGTTGATGATTTTGATGTGTAGGTGTGGACCTGAGGTCCATTTTGATATAAGATGTATATTTCAAGTCCGTTTTGATGCTGGACTGAGATCCATGTTGTCCGGTTTTAGGATAAATCATGTCGATTTTTTTTTAAAAAATTTAAAGGCTTATGGAGATGGGTCAAACTTGTCTCCTCCCGGTAGCATCCTGCCTCTGGCGGGGTGTTACATAATGTTTCTGTTAACAGTGATTTTTTACCTTTTACCGCTGTCACCAAGTGACAAATCTAATCATTTTGCTTTTCTCTTTGATTGACCTTTCCCAATGTTTCCTCCACAAAATCATTCAAGCATATTTTAGTACCCAAACTTTCTTGGGTCCATAGAGGTTAATCTTGAATCCTTTTGGGACCCAATTAACAATCACACTTTCTTTTTGGTCCAACAATCATAACTTTTGTGACATTTCATATTACATGAATGACATATAACATTTGATTCAAATACTTTAAATGCATGTGTATGAAACGAATGTGTATATGATTTGCTTTCATTCACAAAATAATTATTCAAACATGTTTGCTTTATGTGAGACTTGTATCCTAATCCATATTTTCCAAATACACTTATTTGTGAACTAAGTTGTTGGGATATATGCCTTAAAGCTTCATGTAATGTGTAAACAGTATTTTATTTTTAAAATAAAAGATGCATTGTTTATTTATCAATTGTTTAGATTTAAATTGCATATTGTAAATTATTCGGTTTACCCTTGATTACTTATGTGCCTTCAGACTTAGTGTATGAGTGTCAAACACGAGAGGATATAAGTCTGAAGTCAGTAATCTAAAATAGTCCATAGAAAACAAACAAAACGGGTACTTTGTTTGTGGTCTATCTATAAATGTGATCCATTCGATAAATGTATGGCGACCTTGATCCGGGATCGCCCATATGGTGACATGAGAATGAATACACCTTATATGAAGTGATCATAAATGGCTAGACCGAGATAGTAATGAATTTCTTATAATATCTGTTAAATAAAGAAATTAATTTTAATATACTAGATGATCAGATATTGATTGATCTGAATCCTGAGTGTACTACGTACTTTGGGACATGGTTTGGTGTGTAGTTGGGGAAATTTTACATAGATATGCAATTCACTCACTCTTGCGAGAAGTAGAATAGTATATTCCTTAGGGGTTATTTGGTAATTGAATGATTAGAGGGCTCAAGTCTTTCTATTACGAATAGAAAGATTAATATTCATAATAGTTATGAATAAATCGTTCATTAGAGAATCAATGGTACTTAAGGTAAAAATAATTGGAGGGGTATAACAGATATTTTGACCGCTCTAATTATGAGATACTCGTGAATGGTCAATCCATAATGACTATATAGATGGACACCGATGTAGTTCAATTTATATTATATGTCTACGGCAACGCGAGTGTAGCTATAATGACCGGAAATCTCAACTACTGTTATATTGTGGGATGAGTTTCACATAATATCAATTATGTTTGGACACATATACACTCATGAAATGACTTTGGGGACAATCGGTAAATTTTTCGAGATTCTGATATGAGATGGTACGATGTTCCATTACAAACATCTTATGGTATTTGGGCAATAACATTCTCATACGAACTCTGATTTTTATGAATTTTATATTTTTGGAAAGCTAAAATCTAGACCTACAACTTATGCTTGGAACAATTTTCCAAATTAGAAACAAAAATAGGTCGAAAATATAACTCAAATATTTGAATGAATAGTACCCGAGGACCATTCTAGTAAATCCTCAAAGCTTCTCTAAATTTCTAAATTCTTCTCCAACTTTACCAATTTCAAATAGCCCATACTATAAAAGGGGGATACTATTCAATAAATCCCTAAATTGTAAAAAGAAGAAATAAACGTAAGAAGAAGAAGACAAATGAGAAAGAAGAAGAAGAAGAAAGAAAGAAGAAAGAAAGAAGAAAAAAGAGGAAACAAATAAGAAGAAGCAAATGTCAATGCTCATACATCAAGCAAAGAAGAATAATAGCAACCATGGAATACTTGAAGGATGAAGGAAATCAAAGGATATAAGGTAAGAGCAACTTGACCCAAATTTTGGACTGAGGATTTTTAATGATATGATGCCATGTTGATATTAGTAACATATTAGGTATTGCATTTAGTGGCATATTGAGCATGGAAATCGATTGTATTAAGAATTGTCCAAATATTTGAAAATCCTAAGTGTTGAGCTAATTGGAGTTATGAGATTAAGGAGTTAAATTGGATTAAGAAGTGTTGGTTTAATAAGTGTGAGTATTGAGGTTTAAAGAGTTGTTTGAGTAAAGATTGTAGTATGGAAGTGTGGGAAGTGTTTTTGGTCAAACTAGGAAGGGAGAGTTGATGTTAGGCCCTGAAATTGGCCTAGCATCGCGATGCCACACACCCGGTATCGTGACGCGTACTGGATAATTTTCACAGATTCGGTTCTAGATTATGAGGGCCGCGATGCCCAAAGACTTGCCTCGCGACGCAGAAAGCAGGGGAAGCTAACTGTCTTATGAACGTCACGACACTCAGCTCTTAGCGTCGCTATGCGTGTGAGAGTCGCGATGCCAAACCCTAGCGTCGTGACGCGAAGGTAGAGGATGCCCATTGGTTCATCAGCAAATGTGAGCGTCGGGACGCCCAAGGGACTCATATCAGTTTTAGTTCATTCTTGTTTCACCCTAGATTGTTAGAGGCCACCCTAAGGGCCTCGTATCAGCTCGCATATATACATTACATCATGATATCTGTAGGATACGCCTTGAAGTGATAGCAAACACTTGAATAGATAAATTTAGCCTAATTCCATAATGTATTCCTCAGTCCATTTTTAATCAAGATTGTCAATTATAGATCATCACAGGAACCACAATTTCTTTCGGTAAAGCAAATAATGCGAGCAAGATAAAAAAATCTATGAGTGGACACTCTTTTATTAAGTTGATTTCAATTATATTATTTTGATATCAGACTTACTTTTCCACATTTAGGGCATTAGCCGAGTTTTCTTTCAGATATATTTTGACAAAGATGATTTGAGAAATGATTTATGATTTCGAGGCATGGGAGAAAAATCCACCTTAGTATGTAACATGACTCATATATGGAATTAACGGATTCAGATACCGCATGCACACGCAGTTCAGGACTAGGGATCTTAGATGCCCCTAGATCCTAGATTCAGAGTTTGGAGGGTAGCATAGATCCGCACCTCGACTCCAGATTTGTGGCTTAGGGGATGGTAATATGTAACACCCATATACCATAGTTCAGGGACATGTAGTGGCATGCTTTGGGGGACGGCGATACGTAATACCCCAATGTCATGGATTTGCACTTCTGGCTCTAGTTAGGCGTATGTGGGGACAACGATACATAACACCCCCATGCGTCAGGTTTTCAGCAGACTTTCAGATAAAGATTTTCCAGAATTAGATTTTCAGAGACAGCTTTACAAAAAAGATGATTTCAAGAAAGAGTTTTCATAAAAACTGTTTTATAAGAGTTTTCAGAAATTTCAGACAGAAGTAATTGTCCACTCACTTAGATCGATCTAACCCCCCTTCTCCGAGTTTCTTTGTTTTACTGGTTACCCGGAGGACGAACTTGGGAAGATGGATACTGATGGCAGTCACTAGGGTATTTGGTCCACCAGTGCAAGTCAGAAACAAAGTCCAGTTCAGTCAGAGTGAGGAAATGTCATGTATCATATATGTTATATAGTAATAATTATATATGTAATGCATTATAATTGTTCACTGTCAGAGTTATAATGTGTAGGAAAATTGAGTACTTATTATGAGAAGTGTTATTCATTTATGTTGATGAGTTGGGCATTGGTCCCATGCTTGAGTTTAAATATGAAATGAGATTAGCAGTTGTTAAAGAGTAAGAGGCTTAGGGGGATATGACGACCTATTCCTTACTTACTGGTAACATCTCCGGATCGGGGATGTTACAGTAGCTTTAGATTTTTAGTGGAATAACCTAAAGTTAATAATTCAAAATATTTAATTAAAGAGTTTAATTGAAATTATGGGATTATTGGAGCTCGAAACTATCGGTCCATTGAGTTCTCGTGCTAGCTTGATCTACTGTAGCAAATTAAATATAATTGGATAGTCCAATTATAAACTCACCTACAATAAATTATTAATATGATTAATAATTATAGCACAATTAGAACTTATATTATTTTTAATATAATTTTTTTTTTGTGATTATGAGATAATCATTTTTATATTTTAAAAGGTTTGTAAATATTAGATTATTTTTAATAATTTAATATATATTATTTTGATAATGTGTGTCTTTAAAATTTGATTTTAATACATCATTACTAATATGGTTGTTATAATCTTTTTTTTTGGAAACACCTTTAATGTCTTAATGAAGACTGTAAATATTTTTGATGGTTACCAAATGGCTAGGGCTGGCCGAAAATTGGTGGTGAGAGGAAAATTTATTTTTTTTTTTTTTTTTTGTTTTAGTTTTTGACAATCTAAATCATAAGTACAAAAAGAAAAATTTGATTTTCTTGGAAGCTCTCTCACTTTCTCAAAACCCTAACCTCCCTTATTCTTGGTTTTCTCTCAAATGTTGAGAGAAAAAAGAAAAAGAAAATATAAGATAAAATTTTGTGTGACAACGTGAAAATCTGTAAAGTGTTTAGGGATTTGTTTGTTCTTGTGAGTGAAGCCCACACTGTTGGGGTTTTGGGCAAAATACCCGAGTTACACAACGGAATGTGGGAAAATCAAAATTTACCATTTCTTTAATTTTTCTTGGGTAATTAAAATAAGCTTATTTATTTTAATCACTCAATACTCAAAAAATAAAAAATTTTAACCAATAAATTATAATTTTAGTAAATTACCATATAACCCCAAAACTTTCCATTTTAATCATTTTAGTCCTAAGTTGTTCAAAACAGGCTTAGGTGATTTCCAATCACAGCCAAAATAATTTGTACATCAAATATACATTAAAACAGAAATCTGAAAAATTTCTGGATTTTTCAGTAATTACGGAAATGCCCCTAAATTTTGAATTTTGATAATTTTAGTCCTAATTTTAAAATACATAATTAGGTGATTCCAAATCACTACCAAAATGATTTATACATGAAAATAAAAATTGAAAATCAAGAAACTTTTTTTTTTCCAAATTACCGAGAGGTCACTTAATTTTCCAGGATTTGCAATATGGTTTTGTTTAGTTCAAAACATGTCAAGATCAAATCCAATCAATCCCAAATTTAATATAAATCATATATACATCAAATTACAACATATATATGAAAAGCCCCAAATTTGGAAAGGGTTATGAACCCTAATTTTACAATTTCCATAAATTGACAAAATTACACCAAATTAAACAAATTCAATACTTTAATCCAATCCTTACCACACCAAACACATCTCACCACCATGAAACAACTCAAGAACAATTCTAAATCATTTATGAATTGCTAATCAACTCTAGAATGGCAACCAAATCATCTAATGACCAAAAGTGTGCTTATTAACCATTAATAAGCAAACTTTGTACATATACATGCATACATCTTTCATTCAAGCTTCCAAACTTCATAACACAAATAAAAAGAGAGTAGAGAAACAAGAGAACAACATATGTTGTAGTCAAGAACCAAATAAATATTTTCCCTTTAAAGAAAAGTTTAAATTACTTACTAATTTCCAAGATTTCTCCATTTTCCTCTTGGTTTCTTCACTTTTCCTCTCAAGTCTCTTATGTTTTTGTGTTCTTTGAAAGCTTAGAATGTGAAGCAAATGAAAAGAAACCCTTATATACTTAGGGTTGCTTGGCCGAAATCCATAGGGGTATTTTTTTCATTTTTACTTCAAATTTTATATTAACATAAATGTTATGTTACTTATTCAATTTGTACACTTCAACATTAAATAAGTTTCAACAAGTGAACCAATCATATTAATCCACCTCCAACCATAATCATAATAAAGATAAATGTAATAAATAATTATAATTATTTAACAATTAAAAAATTAGATAATTATCTAAAATAAATATCTAAATATATATGTATTTATTTACTTTAAATAATCTATAATACATATATTTCTGACATGTGTCAAATACTTTATTTGATAAATAATTAATGTGTATTTAATAAAATCATGTATTAAATTCAATACACATTAACTAAGAAATAGCCGGATAAACCTTTAAGCATGTATCTTTTCGTTTAACTAAGAAACAATTTATAAATAATCAATATTATAAATAATAGTTGCCCTAGTGCTATATGAGTATGTTTCATTAGTGAGACTCTCTAGATTCATGCATATCCATCACGAAATCCAATTTCGTGTCCATAATCTACCCACCCGTAAATTATGACGACCATAGATAAACTCGCTGAATCATACAAGTCGAGGTCATCACATACGTATAATCCCTCTGTCACAGGTATTCGGATTATCCCAGAGATATAGATAAAAACATCAAATCTCTATAAGTATAATCCCATCGACGACTCTATTAGAAATCTCTTAATAACACTTAGAACTTACTTCTACAGTGTACCACAGGCCCATGGATTTAACAGATTGCTAATTGCACATTGGATACCTATGCTCTGTGCACAGAACTGACGGATCCTATATTGATACGCACATGATATCATGAGGATCAATCCACACCCAATGAACATGCGGAGGTCTGATCTAAATAGATCAGTGACATGACTGCCATCAAAGTGTAGATGATACCTCATACATCCACAGTGGTATCTCAAGTCAAAGGACCACTATGCTCACTTGACCCGAGAAGATTCCTATTGACTTTGGTGTACCATCTATTAGGAAATCTTCGGTGAGTCATTCAGTATTTATCCAATATAAATACCTACACGTCTATATGAGTCCCCAAAACTCATGGTTCATTGGGATAAATCATTAGACCAAGTCTCGATATACAACGTGTACTGGTCTCAGCGGATTTTACTAACCGACCCGTGTTAGTAAATCTTGACCAGGAACTTTATTTGATAATATACTTCTAGTAGTGACACTTCCCAATATCAATTACAAACTACTTTGTAACTCTGCACTACATTATATATTATCGACTCTTTGTCTAATATATACATATCACTAAATCATATTTAGTTTCAATCTAATAGTAATTAGATTGAATATGTATATAAAACCAAGAAGTACTACCATAAATAAGTAATATTATGGAAAAAAAGAATTGTATGTATTCATGAATCAGACATAAATACGATTCGGTTTGGCACTCTGAGCACCAACCCTAACAATTTCTCCCACTTTCTCTAGTGCCAATACACGGTATAATATACACATATTAATATGTGTTACATACGCATGGTCCTCAAGAGCTGACCTAGCACTCAAGAGGTAGGCAACAACAAGTAGGCCCACTATAATATATTGCGTTTTTCCAACAAACCCAAAACGTTTCCTTTAAACAACATCATTCTTATTTTGTATAACCTAAGTTATACATCAATATGACTCAGATGCGATATCAATATTGTGTTATAACTACAGAATTGTCCAAGTATTTAAGGATCAGGTCCAAAATACTATGCGGACAACCGCAAGCACAACACCAATATCGAAACTTCTAATTTATAAGGTCACTTTGCAACTTCATAAGTTTTAATAATTCCACTTATAGTAGAATCATTTGTGACACTCCTACTTCATATTTTCTGATTTTTTATGACATAGACCGTCTATCATCATAATTAGACTCCAAACTAATCAGGCCCTCGTGGTTGAGGACTATATTCTCCAAGAATAAGAAACTCATTCTTAATATCTCAAAGATAACAAAAAATATGTTTCAGACACATCCTATGGTTTATAACGTATCAAAATAGTTCGTAACAATTACGATTAAATTGATGTCTTTTAGTCGTACATAATATAGTATTCATTATGCCATCATCTTATGATACATAAGATTGTTTAGACATTCTAATTAATTTCTCTTTCGAGAAAGGAATCATTCTAATTAATTTCTCTTACGAAAGATGAATACAATATACAAGAGACACACTAACTGTCAAACAATTATACTAAAAGTCAAACAGTTAGTCTTGATGTGTCTCTTATTAGATCATATCTAATGCACGATTAATGGGAGTATCTCACAAGTCTATTATTTTATATCATATATAAAACTTTATATCAAACATAATAAAGACTAATCCCACTGCTTTCACGGAGAAAAGAAGACTTAGGTAAACATTTTACCTTATAAACATCTCATTATTACATTAATAATGATAATGTCGTTAGGATATACAATACTAGAAAGAAATTTGTACGCTCCCACTAACCCTACTAACATATATGATGAGTGGTAAATGTATCATTATTTACCACTCATTTGACCTAATATTTTGTATAGTTTCTTGAGTTTTGTGAATATTTTAATGTGTTTTGTGTTATTTTGTAGATAAATAAAGTTTGAGGACATTCTGGAGGTGATTTGGAGCCAAAACAGTGAAAAACGAACAAAAGGGAAAAATCGTCATTTGGCGAGTCGCGACGCCTAACGTGCGTCGCTCCATGCTAACATACGCCGGGGACACGTGTCAGAATCGGAGAAGTTTGACTTTGCTAACGTGCGCCGGAACACGTGTCAACATCACAGCCGATCTGCTAACGTTCGTTGTGCCATGTGTCATCATCCTATGGTGCCGACAATCGCCATCGGCACATGTCGCCATGTGTCACCCCATGTGTCAGCCACGCCATCGACATGTAAGCAGAAGACCAGTCAACTTTGCCACATTACCGCCACATCATCGTTAACTAATCAAAGCACGCCATATGTCAAAATCCTACGGTGCCGACAATCGCTATCGCTATGTGTCGCCACATCATTGCCACGTCATCGCCACATCACTGCCACATCAGCTCAATTATTGAATTAATCATCCAAAATGCCACATCATTGGCTAATAATCTCGGTGGACCAATCAGAGCGTGACACATGTCCGCATCGCGACGCAAGAATAACTTGCGCGTCGCGACGCGGAGACCTTATTGACGCCTATAAATTCAGCTCGAAATTTCAATTTCAAATGTACCTTCCTCTCTGTAATTCTCTGAATAAATAAGGAGTTTGTATATAGTTTTCTTTTAATTTTAGTTTTGTAATTAATTTTTATTTACTTTCTATAATAGTAATTTACTTTCTTTACTTTTTCAGTTTTTACTATTCAGCTATTAGGAGGTAACTTCCCCCTGCTAGGGTGAAAGGTAAAACTTTTATTACTTCTATTTAGATTAATCTCCCTTAATTATAATATATTCACTACTTAAAATTTGACTTAACAAGGATACCTCTATATTGGTCGGTTGGTAATCAATTATAAAATGGTTTTAATTTGACTAAGCAAAGATACCGCCTGGTTGGTCGGTTGGTAATTTACCGCCTATATTGTTGGTTTATGGACAAATATTGATACCGCCTTTATGGCATGTCGCACTTAATTTCACTTAATCAGGTTACCGCCTATATGGCTGGTTGGTAATATTATCACAAGTTAATATAATATATTAAGGGAGATATCTAAAATAATAGTGGTAAAAGTAGATCATTTAACCCTAGCATTTTATTTTATTTTAAAGTAGATACTAGTAATCATTTGACCTCATAAAATTAATATATTAGGGATTAAGTCCTCATGGGATCAATACTTTTTATACTACTTGAACAATACGTGCGCTTGCGTTATACGCGTGTGAAAGCACCGGTCAAGTTTTTGGCGCCGTTGCCGGGGACTTATTTATCTTTCACTATTAGTTTTGAGGTTAGATACCTTTACTTGAATCAAATTTTCTATTTGCTTATTATTTCTGTTTTCTTGTGTTTCAGGTTCTCAGACACAACATGAGACGAACCAGAAGCTTTGAACTCCGACCGCTTGACCCATAAATTGAAAAAACCATCAGACAGTTGAGAAGGGAAAGGCGTGAAGGCCAAGAAGCTTTAGTCAACATGGAACTTGAACCTCTGGAAGTTGCACCACCAATACCCATTCGAGACAGAACCATTCCAGTGGTCGACGACTTCATTTCCTGTATTGTATTTCCTCTCGTACCAGCAAATGTGTGTGATATCAAAACATGCATTCAGATGATTCAACAGTCAGTTCAGTTTGGGGGGAATGCAACTAAAGATCCTATTGCCCACATCAGCAACTTCTTGGAAGTTTGCGGCACTTTAAATTACAACCGAGGAGCTGAAGAAGCAATGAGACTGCAGGTTTTTCTATATTCCTTGAAAGATAGAGCAAAAGCTTGGCTACATTCACTACCAGCTGGTTCCATCATAACTTGGAACACTCTAGCCACCAAATTCCTTGCAAAGTATTTTCCACCAGCCATAACAGCAAAAATGAGGAATGGCATCACATCCTTTGTACAACATGACTCGGAAACTCTCTACAAAGCTTGGGAAAGATACAAAGATTTGCTCCGGAAATGTCCTCACCATGAAATTCCGAAATGGCTTCAAGTCCAAACTTTCTATAATGGACTTTCTGGACTGATGAGAACCATAATTGATACTGCTGCTGGAGGAGCTTTGATGGAAAAATGAGAAGATCAAGCATGGGACCTAATCGAAGAAATGGCCAACAACAAATCCTTGTGGCCAACAAAAAGGAGCATGATTGAAAGAATTGCAGGAATTTATGAAGTTGGAGCCAATACAGCAGTCAGTGCCAAGCTGGATCAGATATGTAATTCATAGAGACTCTCAACACTCAAAGCAATATTGGAGCCACAAGTTCACCATATGGAGGAGCACCATAACCAAACCAACTTGAAGAGACGGTGAATTATGTCAACAATTTCAACAAACAGGGGAACAATTCATATTCCAACACCTACAACCCAGGGTGGAGGAATCATCCCAATTTTTTATGGAGCAACAATTCAGGGTAAAAGAACTATCCACAACCTGGATTCCAGCAACAAAATAAAATCGATGAGCATGAAAAAGAACCAGAAATGAAAGAATGGAATGCAGATATGTTCAAAAAGCAACAAGCAACATATGATGCTATGTTTCAAAGCCAATCTGCTTCTATCAAAGCACTGGAGAATTAAATTGGACAACTGGCCAATGCTCAGAGTTACAGATCGCCAGAGAATCTTCCCAACAACACAGAACCAAATCCAAGGAACATGGGGAAGGAGCATTGTCATGCCATCATATTAAAAAGCGGTACTGAAATCAACAAAGATGTTGGAGTCAAGGCAACTACTGAGGAAGTTCCTAAAGAAAGCAGTGAAGTAGTTCCACAGATGGAGGAAAAAGAAGCAAAGGAAAAAGACCAAATCACTCCACCTCCACCTTTTCCACAGCGTCTTCAGAAAAATAAACTGGACAAGCAGTTTGCTCGATTCTTGGAGATTTTCAAAAAGCTGCACATCAACATCCCATTTGCCGAAGCCTTGGAACAAATGGCCAGCTATGTCAAATTCATGAAAGACATTCTTTCACGAAAATGGAGATTGGGAGATTACGAGACAGTAGCATTATCAGAAGAATGTAGCGCTATCATTCAGAGGAAGCTTCCCCCAAAATTGAAAGATCCTGGCAGTTTTACCATTCTATGCATCATATGAGAGCATAACTTTGGTAGGGCTTTGTGTGATCTAGGTGCAAGTGTTAACTTGATGCATTTTTCTATTTTCAGGAAATTACAGATTGGAGAAACAATGCCCACCTCAGTCTCTCTACAACTTGCTGATAGAACGCTCGTATTTCCAAGAGGTGTAGTTGAAGATGTGCTGGTCAAGGTTGACAAATTTATTTTCCCAGCAAATTTTATTCTCCTTGATATGGATGGAGACACAGACATGCCAATCATCCTCGGAAGACCGTTCTTGGCTACTGGTCGAACCATTATTAATGTAGAAAAAAAGAGAATTAACCATGAGGGTACATGACCAAGAAGTAACATTCAATGTTTTCAAGGCCATGAATTTCCCAGATGATGAAAAGAAGGAGGAATGTTTCAAACTTGATATGATCCATAGTACCATCCAGAACTCCAATGCAATGCAAAGTTCTACATGTCAATTGTCTGTGGAGCCTGAAGATAAAGCGTTATGCGTACTGAAGAAGCCTATTCTTGCACTACAAGTAACAGAAGAGGAACAGTTCCACCAACTCAAAGAATTAGAGGAATTTCACATACAGCCTTTTGAGAATGCCAAATTGTACAAAAAAAAGGCCAAGAAGAGACATGATGAAAGTTAGTGCGCATACAACTGAAACAAGGGTAGAAGGTACTGTTAAACAAATCAAGGGTGAAACTCTTCTCATGTAAGCCAAAATCAAGGTTAAAAACAAGTGTGTCAAGCACTACTGGGGAGAATCATTTGAGCGACAAAAAGAAAGTGTCACACTTTCAGATCCAGCCTAACGTTCGGGCAGCCACGTCTAGCTGACGACGTTAAACTTAGTGCTAGTTGGGAGGCAACCCATGCAATTTTTGTATATATTGTGATTTGATGTGATTTCATTTTGTGTGTTTAGTTTTTACAGGTTAAGTTATTTCAGGATGGAAGAAGTTCTCGCAAATCTTCACAAGCAATTTCCGTCTCTCCCTCAAAAATCTCTGATGAAAGTTTACAAAGCTCGCTTGGAACAGATGAGACTACTGATGATCAAAGGTATTCCTATTGATATTCATTAGATTATTGAAGCACATGTCCGATTGGTAGGTGAGTCCTCTGATCCATTTATTTCACATCTGCCTGGTTTAGGAAGAAGCACATATGCTAAAAAGAGAAGAGCCAAAAGAATGTGTGTTTGTTATAAATGTGCTCGTATGTTTTGTGATACTCATTGTCGTTCTTTAGGAATGATGTCTGATAACCGCGAAGATAAGATTAATTTCATTAGAGATGGCTTGAGTAAGAAGTCTTTTGATGCATATCTAAAACTCTTGAGATGCATCCAAGTGGATATGTGTATCACGAAATTCGTGTGTTATATGCACAATTCCAAAAGGAAAGACAACAGTTAAGTCTCGGGAATCTGACTCAAAAAGACCATGTTTGCCAATTTATAAGAAAATTGGATGGGAAGTTTATCCCTGACGCATAGACGTCAATCAAGCTGTTACGTTCTTGTACATATTATATCTCTTCGTCTTTTCCTAATAATTGTGATTTATTTTGTTTTTTCTTTTATTTTTTCCGACAGGATCTATACCTTTTTTACCTTTCCCGATTTATGTTACTGTTAACTAATAATTGTCATTTGGCAGGTACTAGTGCTATTATTTTACTCACCATTTTCAGGTGTTATAAATTTAACTCATCATGGCACTTTTGAAGACATCCAGAGTAAAACATGGAAGCCACTTCAAGAAGACGAGTTGAAAACATCTGTGTGTTTTGCGATACTAGTGTTGGTGTTAAATAAGAATACGTAGCGGCAGCACAAGAATTGGGTCGAGTCTTAGCTGCAATGAATATGCACTTAGTATATGGCGGTGGCAATCTAGGACTTATGGGGATCGTTTCAAAAGCTATAAAGGAAGGAGGCAGCCAAGTCTTGGGAATCATCCCAAAACCCTTGGCGGAGACGAATCTGATTGGACTATCAAACGGAGAAGAACTAATCGTTTCAGGTATGTCTGAATGAGTAATAGAAATGGTTAACCATGCTGATCCTTTTATTGCTTTGCCATGTGGTTTGGGTACGTTGGAGGAGATTTTTATAGTGCTATCTTGGGCGAACTTGAACATACACCAGAAACCAATTGGATTGTTCAACGCAGATGGATTTTACGATTTTCTTTGTGTATTTCTTGATGATGCCCGGAGAAATGGGTTCCTGTCAAAACCTTTAAAAGAACTCCTCTTCACTGCCAGAACTGCCCAAGATTTAATTGACCAAATCTTAGCCTATGAACCACAAATTAACCCTATCATTTCCAAGATAAAATGATCTGATGATGATCATGGTAAGAGGCGTCGGATAAATCTGGATCTTAACTTGTAACTTTTCATTTAGATGTAGAATTTCAGCTAACCAGGTACTATCTTCTAAACTCTTCTTCTACTGTTTAAGACATTGGGGAAAATGTCTCATTTAGGTTTGGGGGATGGGATTAGTTGACTAGTATTTTGCTTTGTTATTTTGTTTTGTTTGATGTTTTTATTTTTAGTCCAAAATTTTTTGAAAAAACTACAAAAACAAATTGAAAAATTTTACAAAAATTAATTTTTTTTTGTTTTTTTGTTTTTTTTGTTTTGAATTTGATTAATCGGGTGAAATTGGTGAGAGATAGTTGTGTAAGGAATTCCACTCCTGATACGTATTTTAACCCTATTTCGGAACAAGTTAATTTTTTATATATTTCCTTTTAAATTATTTAATTTGTGAATTCTCCATAATACTGATTAAAATGGATCTTCATATGCTCAGTTGACAGGTATTATCAACGTGCATGGTAACATACGGACATGAGTTGTAATTGAAAAGCTTGTAATATTCAGTGCTCTAGTTTAATTGGAGGAAGCATCTATGAAAAGCGATGGGATAAATAAAAATCAAGAAAATCAAAAAATCAAAGAAAAAAATCAGAAAAATTATTCCATTGCTACAAAAAGGTGTGAATTCTGATAAAACTTTAAGACAAAAAAATTACTCTCTTATCAACTGCACTTGTGACTGTTTTGGGCAGAAATGAGTTGATTAATATTTTGTTGGTTGTGTAAACGGAGAATGGTAAATATAATCGAAGAATTTACTTATTCGGTAATTTAGAAAGAAAGAAAACAACTAGTGACTTGGAGTAGAAGTTTCACCTGATTAGTCACTAACTTCTTTATTCTTTTTTTCTCTTGTCTTTTTGCTTTGTGTGCATTAGTTTTACTATCTTTTACTTTTGTAAAATGTTCGTGGGTATCATTGATGTAAACCCTCACGAGACTACAAGTCGTCCACTAGGGACACCTAGGGGTTTAACGGCTTGTTGCATATGCTAAATGCAACCGTGATTCCTATGAAAGTGGCTTAGCTTATTTTTATTTTGTTTTTTATATTTTGCTCGAGGACTAGCAAAATGTTAGGTTTGGGGGTGTGATGAGTGGTAAATGTATCACTATTTCCCACTCATTTGACATAATATTTTGTATAGTTTCTTGAGTTTTATCAATATTTTAATGTGTTTTGTGTTATTTTGTAGATAAATAAAGTTTCAGGACATTCTGGAGGTGATTTGGAGCCAAAACAGTGAAAAACAGACAAAAGGGCAAAATCATCATTTTGAGCGTCGCGACGCCTAACGTGCGCCGCTCCATGCTAACATGCGCCGGGGACACGTGTCAGAATCTGAGAAGTTTGACTTTGCTAACGTGCACCGGGACACGTGTCAACATCACAGCCGATCTGCTAATGCGCGTCGTACCACGTGTCATCATCCTATGGTGTCGACAATCGCCATCGCCACGTGTCGCCACGTGTCAGCCACATCATCGACATGTCAGTAGAAGACCAGTCAACTTTGTCACGTCACCGCAACATCATCATCAACCAATCAAAGCGCGCCACGTGTCAAAATCCTATGGTGCCGACAATCGCTATCGCCACGTGTCGCCACGTCACTGCCACATCAGCTCAATTATTGAATTAATCATCCAAAATGCCACATCATCAGATAAGAATCTCGGCGGACCAATCAAATCATGACAAGTGTCCGCGTCGCAACGCAGAGACCTTATTGACGCCTATAAATTCAGCTCGAAATTTCAGTTTCAAATGTACCTTCCTCTCTCTAATTCTCTGAAAAAATAAGGAGTTTGTATATAGTTTTCTTTTAATTTCAGTTTTGTAATTAATTTTTATCTACTTTCTGTAATAGTAATTTACTTTCTTTACTTTTTCAGTTTTTACTATTCAGCTATGATGAGGTAACTTCCACATGCTAGGGTGAAAGGTAAAACTTTTATTACTGTTATTTAGATTAATCTCCCTTAATTATAATATATTCACTACTTAAAATTTGACTTAACAAGGATACCGCTATATTAGTCGGTTGGTAATCAATTATAAACTGGTTTTAATTTGACTCAGCAAGGATACCGCCTGGTTGGTCAGTTGGTAATTTACCGCCTATATGGCTGGTTTATCGACAAATATTGATACCGCCTTTATGGCATGTCGGACTTAATTTGACTTAATCAGGTTACCTCATATATGGCTGGTTGGTAATGTTATCACAAGTTAATATAATATATTAACGGAGATATCTAAAATAGTAGTGGTAAAAGTAGATCCTTTAACCCTAGCATTTTATTTTATTGTAATTTTACTTTTTAGTATTTACTTTACCGCATTTACTTTTCAGCATTTTACTTTATGTCTTTTATTTTTAAGTTTTTACTAGCCCTAGTTATGTGTCGTAACTAAGTTAGTTATCTGGGGTTGTGATGAATTTTAATATCTCCGGTTTATAAAGGGTTATTTTATAGTTTGGGTAATTTAAAGGTTTACTTATTAAGACTTACGCTTAATGCGTCTTGTTAACTGGCCACTAATAAGATTGATATGATAAATCTAAAATAAACTTGAAAAAGGAATTTTAGGTTTAATCCTTAGACTTAATAGCCTACGATCTTCCTTGAGGATAGATAACCTTTTAATAGATTTCCTTACAGGATAGACATATACCTGTCAGTCGGGGGTAACCTCAATTGGAATTTAATCTTAATGAATCCAGGTAATTTGGTTGACATAGACATATGGTTCAATTGGGTTATACTGGGTATTTGTATCTGACCATCGACAAAGACTTTTGCATAATTTCGTGTTACATGTTAGTAAACCGATATATTATACAAACATGAAATAACCACTTCATGTTTTAAAAGATATTGGAAAGATTCACAACCCTCGATAGTTTCTTAATATTGAATTTTATTTAATTTAATTTTGAGCAATTTTATTTACTTGTTTTTAAGTTTAAAATCATCACCATTTCAAATCAATCAATCAATCTTTTAGATACTAGTAATCATTTGACCTCATAAAATTAATAGATTAGGTATTAAGTCCTCGTGGGATCGATACTTTTTATACTACTTGAACGATACGTGCGCTTGCGTTATACGCGTGTGAAAGCATCAGTCAATATATGTATCTTCTATGCTTTGATAAAATCAGACAATCTGACTCTTATCAAAATTAGAAAACACAGATTTCGGAAAAACTTATCTGAGTCTACAATAGGCTCTATAAGCTAGTATATCAAACTGTGATCTCAGCAGAATACAAACTCCAGGGCCATTCTAGAATGAACTCTAAAAACTAAGAAATCACAACAGATCTCTTAACTGAAGAAACCATTCAGAAACGCCACTTGCATTCTTAGCTAAAAAATACAGTTTAATATCAACATTAACCAACAAATCTTTAAATGTTCAATTAGTGTGACTAGAGACAAGTTTCCTCAGGATCTACAATAGATTGTTGAGTGTAACCTTTCTCACTGTCATATAATAAAGGTCAAACTTTTAAAAATCTCTCTTTGCTTTCGCTACGGAAATCTGAAGCACATTTTATGAACGATTCATAACGAAAGCTCAATCAAGTTCAAAAATTGATCATAGTAAGTTATGAACAATCTTAGATCTATGGTCTAATCTAACTTCCGAAATTGATATCAAATATCGCTCCCATTGTAAGTTATAGGATAATTTTCCTCAATAAGAAAACAACTGAACCATTAAATATCAAATACTTCGCAAATAATTCTGACATCGTATTGGACTTATATGGAAGCTGTCTAAGGGTATTTTCATCTTATTAATTATGTAGTTCCATTTATAATTTATCACTCTCACATTTGACTTCAATAAGTCAAGTCTTTTCTATAATGGTCAACATCCGATGTTATACACCAAGTAATAAAATAATTTTATTACTCGGGATCAGAGAAAAGATATTCTATCAAATAGAATACAATACTCTATTAAATAGAATAAATGATAAAATTTTACTTGTACCTCCAAGGCGCAAATACTTTCAATTATATAACTATTATACAAAAGAAAGATTCAAATCTCAAACTTTTCAAGATTTGAATTTTCTACCTATATATATCATATACGTAACTGTAGAAACTAATGGAACCTTAATTAAAAGGATGAATTAGAGTTACTGGAGCATATCCTTAAGAGTATTGAAACTAATTCGGTAACACTCAATATCAAACGAATCAAATAATATAAGATTCGATTTCTCCCACTGACCAATTCCATCACGATAGAATCGTAGAAGAATAATATTGAGTAAGAATAATATTCATTGAATAACCTTAGAACTAATTGCCATAAATTCATATGTTTGATCATATCAAACATCTTTGAACATTTCAAAGACTCACGATGAATTTTAATGATATAGTTTTTCAAAACTTCAAATCGAATATCTTTGAACTAGTCAAAATATTCTATTCACGTTTCATTAGAAACATATTAAAAGTTCTCGAACCATTCAAGACGTCAAATATATGTTCTTTTAGAAACACGTAACTAAGTCATGAAAACTCATTAACTAAGTTACGAAGTAAAGAAAACTATCCAAGGAAATTTCTAATTCATGAAACTACATACATCTAATGTATTAGTTTAATAAATCTGTGGTCCAATGACGATCATAGGTTAAATGAGATTTAATCACTTCCTGAATACAATATTCATTAAATGGATAAGGATATGTGGTGTGATCTCGTATCAGACCATCTTTTATCATAAAACATAAACATCTAATGTTTATGTGATAAAATCTCATAAAGTACGTCTCTAAGTTATTTAGTTAACCGAATATTTTTCTTAATGTTTATCTCTGTCATCAATGACACTACTAGTCGTATTAAAATATGAAATAACTGTTTATAAAGAATAAGTAACTATCCAATAGTAGCAAGTTCTGATATCAAATACCAAAACAATTATTAAACAATATTTTTTAAATAACTAGACGGGAGATCTGGTATCCAATACCTACAATTGTCGTATTGTGAGAATCGATATTTTCTACAGATAACTATACACATCTCCGTACTTTAGCTTTATTATTTGCTTTCAACCATTCACAACAATTGTAAATAATTTATCAGCAAATTATGTCAGACATATGACCTCTAAAGGTCACTAAAGCCAAGAAATGTCATTATCAGATAAATAAATACCTAATGGGGTTTTCTTAATGTCAGTAAAGAATCTAGAAACATAAACCAATTCATGTCAATTTTTACTGCATAAGAAAATTATTATCTCTAGTCCGTTATATCCTAAAACGGATCTATTTAGATTATCTATCGTGACTTAGAAGCTGAGTCACTAACCATATTGATTTTTCAAGAAAATCGGAACAACAATTACTGATGGTTTTGACTAATCTAACAGTTTCCAAGCCAATTTTAAATCTAGAACCTATTCTAGAAATCTGCAACCATAAGGAAAGTCAGAAAACATATACAAATAATATGCATGCAGTGTATTAGAAGTTTAATTCTATCAACATAATAGAATAAAATGAAACATAAGCAGCAATTTTCATAATATTACACACTGCCTTAGTTATGGAATTTTTAAACCAAGCAGTGCCTCCCACTATTTTGCATAATACCATAATCCCCAACAGAAGATGGGAATTCAATGATTAAATTGAATTCCATAGTGAGAGGTGGACCCCATGAATATATTTCGACTCACAGCTTTGGCACGTTCTCGCCTACATATATTCATTAGGTAGACAACTCATTGTCAATCACTCACTAGTGACTCCTAGGTTCCGGTCCTGATCGTTTCTCGTTGTGACAGCTTTGGCACGTTCACAAGGAGACGTACCAAGGTCAAACTTGTCAATGATAAATTCAAGATACTTGCGTAGTCCTGACAGCTTTGGCACGTTTAGGATTTCCGCTTTCGCTTGAATTTATCTAGTATCACATATACATCCGGTATGGATAAATTTCTATCAACTACACCCTCACTACTTTGGCACTTTCTCGGATGTAGCCATAGAACAGATATATACATAAACGTATTGACAAGACGGACCAAGAAATATGCATCAAATACATATTACTTTAAAACCTTATTAATTAGGGATTTTCCGCAAAGATGTTACACATTTAATTTAATCAAATTACATAAATACAAGCATGCATAAAGTAAAGAAAATATTAAACATTGAATTTAAAGGCATATTCATATCATGTGTTAAGGTTCAGACCTGGTCTGATACTATTTTTGTTTGGGTTTTGGGCAAATTACCCGGGTTACGCAGCGAAATACGGGAAAATCAAATTTCCCCATTTCTTTAATTCTTCTTGGATAATTAAAATAAACTTATTTATTTTAATCACACAATACTCAAAAATAGAATTTTTTAACCCAAAAATCATAATTTCAGTAAATTAGCATAAAACTCCAAAACTTTCCATTTTAATCATTTTATTCATAAGTTGTTCAAAACAAGCTTAGGTGATTTCCAATCACAACCAAAATGATTTGTACATCAAATATACATTAAAGCAGATTTCTGAAAAATTTCCAGATTTTTCAGTAATTATGGAAATGCCCCTAAACGTTGAATTTTGATCATTTTAGTCATAGTTTGTGAAATACATAATTAGGTGATTCCAATCACTACCAAAATGATTTATACAAGGCTTATATATGAAAATAAAAATTGTAATTCAAGAAAATAATTTTCCCAAATTGCCGAGAGGTCCCTTAATTTTCCAAGATTTGTAATTTGGTTCTTTTTAGTTCAAAACATGTCAAGATCAAATCCAATCAATCCAAAATCTAATATACATCATTTATACATAAAATTACAATTCATATAGGAAAAGCTTCAAATTTGGAAATGGTTATGAACCCTAATTTTACAATTTCCTCAAATTGATAAAATTACACTAAATTAAACAAATTCAACACTTTAATCCAATCCTTACCACACCAAACAAGTCTCACCACCATGAAACAACTCAAGAAAAATTCTAGGTCATTTATGAGTGGCAACCAAATCATCTAATGACCAAAAGTGTAATTATTAACCATTAATAAGCAAACTTTGTTAATATACATGCATAAATCTTTCATTCAAGCTTCCAAACTTCATCACACAAACAAAAAGAGAGTAGAGAAACAAGAGAACAACTTATGTTGTATCCAAGAACCAAAGAAATAATTTTCCTTTAAAGATAAGTTGAAATTACTTACCAATTTCCAAGATTTCTCCATTTTCTTCTTGGTTTCTTCACTTTTCCGCTCAAGTCTCTTATGTTTTTGTGTTCTTTGAAATCTTAGAATGTGAAGAAAATGAAAAAGAAACCCTTATATACTTAAGGTTGCTTGGCCGAAATCCCTAGGGGTATTTTTATCATTTTTGCTTTAAATTTTATATTAACATAAATCTTAATGTTACTTATGCAATTTGCACACTTCAACATTAAATAAGTTTCAACAAGTTAACCAATCATATTAATCCATCTCCATCCATAATCATAATAAAGATAAATGTAATAGATAATTATAATTATTTAACAATTAAATAAATAGATAATTATCTAAAATAAATATCTAAATATATATGTATTATATTTACTTTAAATATTCATAATACATATATTTCTGACATGTGTCAAATAATTTATTTGAGAAATAATTAATGTGTATTTAATAAAATCATGTATTAAATTCAATACACATTAACAAAGAAATGGCCGGATAAACCTTTAAGCATGTATCTTTTCGTTTAACTGTTAAACGATTTATAAATAATCAATATTTTTTATAATAGTTGCCCTAATGCTCTACGAGTATGTTTCATTTGTGAGACTAAGATCGGTGACATGACTGCAATCAAAGTGTGGAGGATACCTTATACATCTATAATGGTATCTCAAGTCAAAGTGCCACTATGCTCACTTGACCCGAGAAGATTCATATTGACGTTGGTGTACCATCTATTGGGAAATCTTCAGTGAGTCATTCATTATTTATCCAATATAAACACCTACACGTCTATACGAGTCTCCCCAGACTCATGGTTCTTTAGGATAAACAATCGGACCAAGTCTCGATATACGACGTGTATTGGTCTCATCGGATTTTACTAACCGACCCGTGTTAGTAAATCTTGACCAGAAACTTTATTTGATAATATACTTCTAGTAGTGACACTTCGCAATGTCAATTACAAACTACTTTGTAACTGTACACTAAATTATATATTATCGGGTCTTTATCTAATATAAACATATCACTAAATCATTTTTAGTTTCAATATGATCGTAATTAGGTTGAATATGTATATAAAAGCAAAAAGTCCTACCACAAATAAGTAATATTATGGAAAAAATAATTATTCGTATTCATGAATCGGACATAAATAAGATTCAGATTGGCACTCTGAGCACCAACCCTAACCATTTCTCCCACTTGCTCTAGTGCCAATCCACGGTATCATATACACATCTTAATTTGTATTACATACGCATGGTCTTTAAGAGCTGACCTAGCAATCAAGAGGTAGGCAACAACAAGTAGGCCCGCTATAACATATGGAGTTTGTCCAACAAACCCAAAACGTTTCCTTTAAACATCATTATTCTTATTTTGTATAACATAAGTTATACATCAATATGACTGAGATGCGATATCAATATTGTGCTATAACTACAGAATTGTCCAAGTATTTAAGGATCATGTCCAAAATACTATGCAGACAACCGGAAACACAAAACCAATATCAAAACTTCTAATTTATAAGGTCACTTTGCATCTTCATAAGTCAAAACTTCTAAACTATATATTTTATTTATAATAAAATGTTTACATAAGTATTTACAGGGAAATAAATATAGAAATTGGTGCTTCGAGCACCAACCCTAACAAAATCTCTCACTTGCTCTAGTGCTAATATCGATTGTATCTCATACCCATCGACTCCACATGTTTATCAAACAACTTCAGAGGAATGGCCTTGGTAAGCAGGTCTGCTACATTATCTTCACTCAGGACCTTATACATGACAATGTCCCCTCATGACACAATCTCCCGAATGATGTGATATTTCCATTCCACGTGCTTCAATTACTGATGTGCCCTCGATTCCTTTGCTTGCGCAATGACTCCATTATTATCACAGTACAACGGAATTGGATTCTTGATACTTAAGACAACTCCTAACTCTATGATAAAGTTCTTAACCCAACCAGCTTCTTTTGTAGCTTCTGAAGCTGCAATATATTCCGCATTTGTGGTGGAATCAGCTGTGGACCTCTGTTTGGAACCTTTCCAACAAATTACACCTCCGTTAAGGGTAAATACAAATTCCGATGTAGACTTTCAATCATAAGGATCCGATTGGAAATCCGTATACCCATTAACATGTAGTTCATTTCCTCTATATATCAGAAACTTATCCTTAATACCTTTAAGATACTTTAGGCTATGTTTAATGGCCATCATATGGTCATTACCTAGATTGGACTGATATCTGCTGGTCACACTAACTGCAAAACTGATATCAGGCCTAGTACTCTTAGGGTTGGTGCTCGGAGTGCCAATCCGGATCGTAATGCCATGATAAAGTTTAAAGGAGGATTAATTTGATTGCTTCACTTGTTAGAACCTATTTAATGTTGAAGTGTTACATTGAATAAGTAACTTTAGCTTTAATTTATTAATATAAATTTGAAGCAAAATGAAAATTATACCCCTTAGGGTTTCAGCCATGCCATACATATTTAAGGTTATTTTTTCATTTGATACACTTGATACTAAGCCTCCAAAGTTTACAAAGAAAGAGAGTTGTAAGAAAAAGAAAAGAGTTAAGAAGAAATCAAAGAAAACTCGGAGATTAATAGGTAATTTTTTTGTACAGAAAAATGTTTCTATGGTTCTTAGCTATAACATATGATATGTACATGTTTCTCAACTCTCTTGTTTTCTAATAAGATGTTTGGAAGTTTGGATGAAAGATATAAGCATGTATGTTGAACAAAGTTTGCTTATTAATAGTTAATAAGCACACTTTTGGTCATTAGATGACTTGGTTGCCATTCTAGAGTTGTTAGGTCACTCAATGATGACCTAAAATTGTTCTTGAGTTATTTCAAAGTGGTGAGACTTGTTTGGTGTTATAGAGATTTGATTAAAGTGTAGGATTGGGTTAATTTTGGTTAATTTGATTAATTGAGAAATTAGGGTTTCTAACATAAACCAAAATTGGGGCTTTTCATATATATGTTGTATTTTATGTATATAGGATAAAAAATCAGTTTCGAATTGATTGGAAATCATCTAAGCTTGTTTTGACAAGATTGGACCAAAATGATCAAAATGCAATGTTTGTAGGTTTCCTGGCAATTTCAATAAAATATGATTTTTCGATTTCTTAATGTATTTTGACATGTATGACATGTATAAATCATTTTCGTAGTGATTTGGAATTACCTAATTATTTATTTGACAAATTAGGACTTAAATGATCAAAATGCAAAGTTTTGAGGCCTTTTGGTAATTACTGAAAAATCTGAATTTTTTTTTCTGAATTTTTGTTTTTCATGCATACTTGATGTAAAAATCAGTTTGGTTGTGATTGGAAATCACCTAAGCTTGTTTTCAACAACTTAGGAATAAATGATGAAAATGGAAAGTTTTGGGGCTTTACGGTAATTTACTGAAATTATTATTTCTGGGTTAAATATTCTGTTTTGAGTATTGAGTGATTAAAATAAATTAGTTTTTTTTAATTACCCAAGAAAAATAAAGAAATCTGAAAATTTGATTTTCCCGCATTCCGCTGCGTTACCCGGGTAATCCGCCCAAAAGCCCCAACAAGTACATAACATGGCATACATGATTCTATAACATCCCTCTCCAGGAGATTCTGCCGACAGGGAATAGAATGATATATCCCCCTGAGCCTCCGACTTCCTGAGTGTGATCCATACTACAACTCTATCTCAAATGTAAAATCATACATGGGATCTTTGTTAGACATTATGTCCCATAGCGTCACTGTTTGTAAATGATATTGTATTATTGTACAAAATTAACTATGTGATAATGAAATTGCCTTTTGCCGTTTTGTAATAATATTTACTTTGATTAATAAATGGCGAAAGTCCATATGATTAATACTGGATTGAGATGATATGAGACAGTATCAATCTATAAAAGTTTAATCATTAAATATCCCTAGTCGGAGTATTATCGAGATCGGACATCGATAATGCGGAATAGACTAGTATTGCGCTTGTGCACGTTGTGAGGGCACAACGGCATAGTTCTCATATATTTAAGTATTGGATACTTATGCAAGTGCGATAGGAGGTTGTGTTTTACCGATGGTACGGAAAACAGCTTCGCTCTGGATAGACCCCGCGGAATCCCATTGGTAGTATGTCTGCGTGTCTATGGGAGGCCGCATCAGGGTAGGTGTATATGGTCTTAACCTGAGACTTACATCGCTAGTACTTGCGACAATCGGTAAACTTTGGTTTTGGTGGTTGGGGACCCTAACCGGTTCTGTGTACACCTCTTCTGGGTTTATCGAGAATCGTAGTGTACTGGATGTGATGTCAAGATGGAAGTATCGCTTCAGACATATGGAGGTGATGATCACGCAGGACACAGAACTAGTACTCTATAAAAGGTTGCAACCGTCGGGACAATATGACTAGGTCAGGATTGTCTGATTTAAAGAGACTAGCTGCTTGATGTCCGATATATGTTTCGTACGGGGCAGACACATCTCCAGCCCCAGGCCTAGCATGTGATCATCCGATACTGGATCGATGTACGCAATACTACGGTATACTACGCTTGATATAGATCTTATATTCCTATAAGAATATTTCTGGAGAATTGGGTAGGCATGGCGCTTGCTAGAAGCCAACCTTGTCTTGTGAATCGGTAAGAACGTAGTACGAGGTACGTGCGTGTTCGGATTATCCGACGACCGTATTTACTGCCAACATATCCGGAGATCTCTTGGGTCGCTTCCTGAAGATTCACCTATGATATTTGATTCGAACTTAATTAATCTTGGATAATTGCGGAGAAACTTTATCTCGGATAAAGTGCCTTATTTAGAGAGAGAACGATTAATTTGGAATTAATCGATAAAATTATTATATTCGATATAATAATCGAAATTCGATTTCGACGCGAAATTAAAATTAGATTTTAATTCGTGCATACGAGTTAATTTAGAATTAATTCGTTAGCGACGTAAATAATAATTTCGCTAGGCGCGATTATTTATTTAAATTCGATTTAAATAACGTCGCGACGTAAGTTCGGTATTTCGGAAATATCGAACCCGAACGCGTGAGTGCACGTGGGCCCACTTTCATTTGGAAACGTGTGGGGCCCACATGACACATGTCATTATATGCATTATTTTATTGATAATGCATTGCATGGTGATAGTGTATAATTCACTCAATTGTTATGCATGGAATTTGAGTGTTTGACACTCTAAGCCTTTGCATGGCTTGTGTCATAGATTTATTATTATTTAATAAATATTATGGCATAAATATAAATTGATTTTTGGTATCAAAATCAATTAAGAAAAATTCTCTCTTCTCTCTCTTTTCATGACCGAAAACTGCATGCAGTTTTGGTCTTCATCTTCTTCATTTTGGTTGCCAAAAGCTTGAAGAAAGGCTTGTTGTTTGGAACATCTTCTCACATGCAAGGCTAGCACTTTCAAGGGATCAAAAGAGGTGATAGGGAAACCATCATAGAGCAAGGAATACACAAAGTTTGGAGCTTTCCTCTTCTTGTCTTCCTTGGCCGAACCTAATCAACCTTGGAGCTTCCATCTTGGCTTGATTTTCTTCATCACAAGAGCTTGGTAAGTATGATTCCGCCATACTTCATCTTTTATATATATTCTTTGTTGTATTTCATGTATGCTTAATCTTTCCTTGGGACATATTATAGAAACCAACAATCTTTGCCCAACTCAATATCATGAAATGCAACATAATACTCGTAGTTGTATACTCAAATACACTTATCTTTACAATTCTGTAATGGACACTTTTAACTTATTACAACGTCTTATACAATACTAGTTTATGCATACAACTTTACTTCGACTCTGACTGGACTATAACTCTGTACTTGATCTGTTGGACCCAAACACTATAATGACTGCCATCACTATCCATCCTCTCGAGCTCGTCCTCTGGGTATACCTGCAAAAAACTAGTAGTGGGGGTGTTAGATCGTTTGAACGATCTAGTAAGTGGATAATTTAAAAATGAAAACAGAAGCACTAAGTAAAATTCATTTTTCTAAAACTGAAATCCTTTCAAGGAAACTGACTTTTCCGAAAACTCTTTTCTTATCTGAAAACAAATCGCTTTCTATAAAACTTTTCTAAAAATTCTTTCTATATGTAAAACTTTGAACTTTTCCGGAAAACTGAGTTCTTTCTAAATCTATTTCATAAAATTTATAATTTCTGAAAATCATATCTTTAAAAATCTTATCTCTGAAAACTTTGTCTCTAAAAACCTGACGTATGAGGGCGTTAAGTCTCGCCATCCCCCTATACGCCTAAACTGAAAACCATATCTCTGAAAAACCTGACGTATGAGGGCGTTACGTCTCGTCGTCCCCACATACGCCTAAACTAGTGGTCTTGGGGCGTTACGTCTCGCCTTCCCCTAAGCCACTGAATTAGAGCCAGATGTGTGGATCAATGCTATCATCTCGACTCTGAATCTAGGGTCTAGGGGAGTTACATCTCGCTGTCCCTCTAGTCTTCAAATCTAGGATCTAGGGGCGTTACGTATCACCGCCCCTAGTTTTGTTCTATATGTGCACATGTTCTGAATCCATCAATTCCTGTAACCATCGATTATAATATATGTACCAAGTTACATATGAGGTGAGTTTTTCCCCATGCCTCCAAAAATCAAAGAAATCATGCTTTCAAAATAAAAAATTTCTAAAACATTTCTCAAAACATTCTTATTAATAAAACAACTGAAATAAACTTGGCTAAAGCTCTATGTGCTGAAAAGTAAGTCTTTAAATCAAAAGCAAATAAGTAGAAATCAATTTTAGAAAAGGGTATACACTCTGATTTGGAATCTAGCTAACATTACTTTGTTTCGCTGAAAGAAGTAGTGGTTCCTACGATGATCTATAATTGATAAACTTAATTAATATACAAGTCATGAATTATGCTTGGTGACCTCTAACATCATAAGTTGCAATTGAAATATAATGAATCTGTTTCTGTTACACATCGTGACGTCAGGTCTGGAGAGTCACGACGTCCTGAGATGTGTTAGCATTATTATCCTTAGGGTCCTTTATAGTGTTGGAAGTGTTCTGCATGCCTACCTTCTTACCACTCCCAGTGAATATAGCATTGACACCTTTTACATTGGATGCCTCATAATCAGCATGTGCCATGTATTGCCCTTGAGAATTTGATTGAGCCTGAGATGGAAATTTTCCTTGTTCATGCACACTCATGACATTAGTTAACTTAGAGATCTGACTCTTAATCTCCCTATTATCTTCAGCTACCTAAGCTATCAGTGACTCAAACCTTTGGTTGGTTTTATTCTAGGCTTCCACAATTGCCTTCTGGGCCTCCATAAATGCTTGCACAGTATCCTCTACAGAATTCTTATGAACAGTAGGTGTGTGATACTGAGCAGCATTGTAATCTCTAGGTGGTGGTGCTTGAATAGGCTGATGAGACTCATGTCTCCAACTAGGGTTATAGGTATCTGGATATAGTGTACAAGGCTTCTGGTACGTCCCTAATGCATTGCATTGTTCTTCATATGTCCTTCTCATCTCACCATATACCAGACACTCTTGGGGTTCTAAGTGGGCGACTGAATGTATGGTCTTGCTATCTTTGGCTTGTAAGGCTCTTATCTGTCTAGTTAATAGCTCAACATGTGCCCTATGACTATATTCTTCCCTATAATGGTGTATGCCTCTACTAGAAGGAGTATGATATGTTCTATCTGTGTTATCTATGGCATTAGGTCCAGCCCAAGTTTGAGATTTCTCACTAAGTCATTTAAGTACTATAACGCCTCATCAGGGTCATTTAGATGAACTCACCATTGCATATTGTCTCCACAAATTGGTGCTCTCTATGGGTTAAACCATCATAAAAATAGCTCACTAAGCGCCAACTCTCATATCCATGGTGAGGACAACTCGCTAACATCTCCTTATACCTCTCCTACGTTTGATAATGGTCCCACTGTCTTTTGGGAGAAGGTAGATATTTGTCTTTTCAAGGCATTCGCCTTATGGTGTGAGAAGTATTTATTAAAGAATGCATGTGTCATCTCACCCCATGATTCTATTGACCGAGGTCTGAGAGAATACAACCAGCTCTTAGCTATATCCTTAAAGGCAAAAAGGAAGAACTTAAGTCTAATTCTGTCAGTGGTTCCAAACCGGTAATGGAAGGTTGCTACGACCTCTTCAAACTCTCTAATGTGCACATAGGGATTCTCGTTCTCCAAACCATGGAAGGTTGGGAGATACTGTATCATCCCAGGTTTAAAATCTATATGTGGTGCATTAGGAGGAAATATGATGCATGATGGTGTAGCTGTGTGAATGGGATGGAGGTACTCTTCAAGAGTCCTCACATGTGGTCTCTCGTATTCACTCATAGTGTGTTATCTAGATGTGGATGGTGTGGCAAAGAGATTGTCAAACAAACACTCTGAATCTGAGTTTTCTTCTTCAGTCCTAACAAGTCTACCAAACCTATCTCTACGTTTAGGCATGCAATTTAAACACTAGTAATACTAGAAACAAAAATAAAAGAGTAAACTAAAAATAAATAAATAAAAATAAAAATCAAAATAAAAATTAAAATTAAAACTGAAATAAAATAAATAGATAAAATAAATAAATAATTGAAATAAATAAAATGAATAAATAAATAAGAAAAAAATAAATATAGGACGAAGTTACCGTTTTTGTTATTGACCAAGCAAACCTGCTCCTTTTGCTTGTAAACCATCTCCCCGGCAATGGCGCCAAATTTTGATTACGCCTAAGAAGTACTTGCGGCTATCGCAGTATAATTGGGGTGTCGATTCCTGAGAGAGATGGTTACAAAGAACTGATTTACTTAAACAAAACGTTACCAGTAACTTAATGAAAAATATAGATTGAATTGGTAATTAAAGTAAAGATTAATAAAGACAATTAAAATATGTCAATAGAGAGAGGCAGCAAAACATCAGGAATCCCTCTTGTATCAAATTCCTATATGCAATTATTGATTAATGTTATTACTCAATTGAAGGTTTCACATCCCAAACCAACAATCGGAAGATATTAAATTCTACGCATATTAAATTCTAAGGTAATTAATGATTTATTTTCACTATGTTAACGGCACAAAAAGTCATCGTTACGACTTATCTAACGTCGATATTATACCCTCAGGTAATACTGCAGCAGAAGACCAAATCATAAAAAACTTTACCAGTCACAACTGGGTTCACAAATCACACATAGAAGAAGCATGACTGGATCTATATGCAAGTTTGATAAAAACAGTTTCTGGATTCATATAATCAAAAGATAATAAGAATAATACACATCAATTGTATTACACATTAAAAAGTGCTTAGGAATCAACAACATGAATATAAGAAATCAATTACAAGAATTCATCCTTAGTTTTGCCTAGGAGATTAGTTCTCCATGGAAGAAAGAGATGTAGCCTTGATAGAGCAGAGAGACGTCATGGATTCCTTGAAGTTCTTCATTCTCCTCTCTTGATTTTGTGTTTGTGGCTCTTTGTTGTGTGTTTCTTCCTTGTTTCTCTATTCTTTTCTCTCTTTTCTCCCTCATTCTAGGGTTTGGATGAAGTTGGGTTTATATAGAGCGGCCTTGAAGGCCTGATTTGCGTAAAAATACACTGAACACTAAACCCTGTAATACGTATATGCACCACGAAGCGTGGCCTTTCCACGTCGCGCGCGACGCGTGGCCGGCTTTGCAAGATAATGATTCATGCATTTCTGCTCGTTCCGCGCACTTCCGATGCGTCCACAAGGTCCCGAAATATATGTAATTGATCCAATCTTCATGTTCCATTGCTTCCTAATAATAAAAAAAAATAAAATATAATTAAGATTAAATACATGATAATTAAGCCGAGTTAGCGATGTTCAAAGTACACTTTCATGCACTTATCAAAGGATATCCAACAAACCTAAACTTTTACCCTCGAGGCAAAAGCTTATTCTGCTGAGCCACCCTGATGTATGCAGCTGTAGGCACTGCATTTTTGCATGTAAGTCCCGATGATGAGCCTCGAACGGAGGCACTACCTTTTAAGTTGCGGAAGTCGCGGGAAACAGACGTCGGAATGGAAGGGTCAGAAATTGATACCTCGTTGGATTTGGTTCGCTCGTTTAGCTTCGAGTTTACTCGTTCGATCTCTGTTTTAAATTGATTCCCGGCCTAAATCTTAAACAAATTCTCGGCCTCGCCTTTCTGTCACTAAACCACCCCTCACCCCATACACCCCATTCACAAAATAAAACAACAAAGCCAATCCCCTACCCCCACATGAATAACAAGAATAATAGACTCTCTCTCTCACCAAACAATCACAAGCACTAATCAACAAAACACAAAATCCCTAACAACTACCCATCACCCCACGTGAACAACCCATTCACTCACCAAACAAAGACCAAAACTAGCAAAGAAACACAAACTAACAAAGCCATGCACCCTCCATACAAGCACCCATGCAAACCCAAATGAACCCATCCCCACGTGAGTGATCTCCAATCAAACACAACCCATACCACCCATACCCTATTCATGCTAACCACCCTCTATGCCTCTCACCCATACCTCTCTCTTGATCCCCTCACTCTCTCAACAACAACTATATAAACCCTAGACTTCACGCACAAATGACCCTGGACGACTCCCCCCTCATTTCATCAACATCATACACTCAGCTCCCCCTTATACACTCTCGGCAATCAACAAACAAGACACCAAAAACTCCCACCAACACACACTCACGCTACAACCCCCTCTTTCACCAAATACTCACGCCAATTGCCCCCCTTACAGTAGCCAATTCACGTCCACGACCTTCACGCAGCTCACGAAAACACAAACCCACTCGGCAGACATTCTCCATACACCATAAATCTCGACATCTTCAGACACATATACACGCCAATCCCCTAACTCGGCCAAAGAAACAACAAAACCGAGACTTCATCAGCCATCCCTCACATAACCAGCCACTACCCTCTCCATAGCAGACCACAACAAACAAACCCTTAATAAACCACCCTTAAAAAACGTTCACAAAGCCTTCTCGGCAGCAGCCCTACACCTCTCGCACATGCCTCTGAAACACAACAACAAACCCTAGAAAACTGTTCACCCATCACATGCCCTTCGCTCCTTCACGTAATAATTGAACCAACCTTACGCACATATTCACACAGCTCACTCCCATTTGTTCACGCACAGTAGCTTCCACATACTGCCTCGACAGCCCCTTCACAGCCAAACAACGAACAGAACCCTTAACAGCCCCTCATCACTCACGCCGAAACTTCCCTTCACATATTCAAAAGCAGGCACTGCCAAGAACCTATTCAGCTCACGAACAACCTCATCGCCTACTCACAAAGCAACAACTATAAACCCATGCATGCACCAGCCAGCCCTTTACGTAAACCCTTACATGCACCGGACCTTCAGCCGTGAACCCTTCAACTCGACAGCCCCTTCACGTAGACCACGAGATTCCCTCACAACCCTCACAAACAGCCACCTTTAACGCCTAAAAAACTGTCGCATACAGCCCCATAATTGAACAATAATCGGCACCAAAAACAATTAACAAAATCACCCGAAACAGTCCCCGAAAACCGTCCCAAAATCGGCCTAAAATTCGACTGAAAACTGCAGTAAAAATAGTAGAAACAGCGAACCAGTGAAAACAGTGGAAATCGTGAACCAGCGAAAATAGTGAAAGCAGTGGACCAGTTAAACAAACAGAAACGATTACCCTTCCGGCACCGTGAAACGCACTCCTGGAAAGCGACTTAAAAGGTTAGACCTGAGGGCACCCTTTTATTTATCATCCTTTATTTTTAGTTATTTTATTACTTTATTTCGCATGAGTATTGTGAATTGGTGCATGATGTGATTTCCGGGTGAACGAAATATGTGTTTCTCTCTTGCGGTATATCGGATGGAAACCCGGACGTAATTCCGTAGCCGAATCCGAATGGACAGTATTGCGGTTTGCACTCGGGCTACAATGCCACGTACCACTTGAGAGACACCACATGTTTCGTTTGGTCCAATCTTGTGTTTGAGCATGATTAGTAGTCGTTAGCATGTATTTATTTAAGTCATTAGTATGTTATCTATTTCTTAAGCATGATTTAGTTTAGTGTGTTATTTATTTTTATGCATGATTTAGTTATTTTCTTTCACAATAGGAATTAAATTGCGTTTATGTTTAGAATGTTATTTATTCTTTATATTTGATGATCCAACATGCTCATTGTGTGATATCGTATATTTGCCGTTGTGATACTTACTTTTAAAGCATGATGACTTAGACATAGGATTTATTTTTATGAATTCGAACTAGATTTAGGTTATTCTTGGACATGTATGTTGTGTAGACTTAGTTAAATTATTGCACAAATCCATTCATTACAAGTGGCATAAGTAAGGGACCATTCTGAACCCAACGGTTTGAGGTCTTCCCTTACGAGGGGTGAGTGCGGCCTTAAATCATTTTCCCGGTTCACACCGGGTGGCGACTTCATTTTATTCTCCGATTTAGTCCCCCGCGGGCTACTCTGTACTCCCAACCGGGCCGCGAGCCTGGAACACCGTCGTCTATTTCTGTGTCCTACAGTCTGGCGACTCCACTAGGGATAGAGAATCGGCCCCGAAATAATGTCTTGTAATGTTTGTGATTTGTGCTTTAATTAACCATGTCTACTGTGGGTTTAGAGAGTTAATCAAAGGCGTTATTAAAGCTAGGTGATGGTTGGTGGTTTCCTCCTTCATTCACTACCTTTCTATAAGGAAAAGCTGTAAAGGCACATAGATAATCATTACCCGTAACTTACTGTGACAGACTAATTTGGAGACTTGTTGTTTATTCCTGTCACCAAGACGATAAGAGCCTAAGAGGCTTGGGTATTTAAGAGAGTTTGCTCCACCCTCCCTCTGGGGAATCTACAATAAGAATTCCATTTGATAGTTAGTCACATACCGTAACTCGTTGGCACGTACCGTAAGGTATAAGAAGGTGCGCTCATTTGGTCACTTGAACTCTTGAGTGGGGAGTCCTAGTTGTGGGGAATCCTTCGCCAGTGAGAGTATTTGTCTACACTCCCGCAAACCCACACGTAGACCGGAGTTGTATGGCCTATAGCAACTATTTCCTTGTGCTTATGGACCATCCTCATTTGGATGCATTTGGACGTCTTGTCAGAAATGCGAACTTGTTGGGCCATTTAAACTGGGACGAGTTCGTATCCTATGACAATTGGGCCAAAAGCTTCTGAAATGTTGATGGGCCACTCTGTAGAAATTATTTATGTATGCTTGTGTTTGGGGACATTATCGTTTGGATCCATTCGGACCTTTTGTCATGAGGTATGGGCTTGTTGGGCCATTTAAACTGGGACAAGAATATCTTATGATGATTGGGCCAAAAAGCCTCTAAAATGCCAATGGGCCATTATATGCTTGTATTTGGGAACAATGTCGTTTGGATCCATCTGGACCTTTGTGTGATGAGGTATGGCTTGTTGGGCCATTTAAAATGGGACAAGAACGTATCTTATGATGATTGGGCCAAAAGCTTCTAAAACGCCAATGGGCCATTATATGTTTGTGTTTAGGAACATTATCATTTGGATACGGTTGGACTTCTTGCCATGAGATGTGAACTTGTTGGGCCATTTAAACTGGGACGAGTTCACTCCTATGACAGTTAGCCCAAAAGCTTCTAAAATGATGATGGGCCGATTTGTGTGAAAATTTTAATGAGTTGATATATTCCTTGTATCACATGCATCTCATTCATCTCATGCATACATATATCGTGTTAACACCCTCTATGTCTATAAGAGAGACATCATAGATTCCTGTTGGGTTATGGAAGATGGAAGACTCACTAAAAGACCGGTAACAGATATGAGTACATCCGATAATGAGGTATCCCGGATAGATCAGTTGGAAAACGGTCTCGCCAAAATTACTGAACAGTTGCAAGCCTTGACTACTGCTGTGGCTGGTATGGCTGTACCCCGTGCTGGGGGAAGTTCTGAGAATGTGAGGAGCAAGGAGCCTCCGAATGGGTTGGGGGATGATATCCCCGCTTTTGATGATGACATGGCAGAGTATGCAACAGACAGAATTTCAGAAGCTTCGGGATCAGGTTGAAACAGTTACCCGCAAAATGAGGGGTAAACATGAAGAGTTGTTAGATTATTAGGCAATGACCTTCGAAGAACAGTTGCCAGCTCAGTTCAAGATGCCGGATATGGCTAAGTTCAATGGGAATGGGGATCCGAGGGTCCATCTCCGTCAGTATGTTTCAGTCATGAGTTCAGTGGGTTTATCCAAGCGTCAAGTGCAGAAAATGTTTATGATGTCACTTGAGGGAGCGCCGGTAGTTTGGTATCACAGCCTTGAGAAGAAGATTATGGAAGATTGGAGGGAACTGGCTGACGCTTTTCTGAAGCAATATGTTACAGATTTGGAAATTGATTTGTCACTCCATGATTTGGAGAACACTAAGCAGAAGCCGGAGGAAAGCTTCAAGGAGTATGTAGACCGCTGGAGAAGCCAGATTCTGAAAATACAGACTCGACCCTCTGAGAAGGACCAGATTAAAATGATCTCCAAGGGCACCAAGCCCTCGATTTATGGCAAGCTGAGGAGGATGACCTCCATGATTGATGACTTTCGATAGTTAAGAGAAACTGTCATGGATATTGAAGAAGAAGAGGCAGAGAACATGAAGTTTTATGGCCTAAGTAGGAGGCCTATTGGGGGAACATCAAGTATCAAACCTATTTCCGTGGAGATTGCTTCCATCCGGAATCAGAGATTCTCCAACTTAGGGAGGCCCTTGTCTAAAGTGCTGGAGAAATTAAAAGACAAGTACTTCTGAAACCCCTGGAACCAAACCAAACCACTTCCCAACCCTCCACCACCACATCTCAATCTGATCCAATACAGTCACTTCCACCAACAGAAAGGCCACAACACTGATAATTGTGCCCCCCTCCATCATGAAATCCAAGACCTTATAGACTCCAAAAAGATACCTGACCCTGAAACAGAACGCCCCAACACACACCAAAATCCCCTACCAAATTACCACTCTGTCCCCCCACCGACCTATATGATAAACTCTGGCCTACCCGAAAGCCTTGTCCTCAAGTCCTTTGACCATCAAGCCTTTTGCCTGGGTATCTGGGACAGTAACAATGAAGATGAGACAGAATAGTGGCAGAATTTCTGGGAAGACTTCTCCAGTAGTGATGAAGAAGAAGTGAGGGGAATGACACGCATCGGTCGTTTCTATAATGATATGGCAGAAAAAGGTAAGGAAGTATTAACAGATGGCAGAGAAGTGATTGAGAATGCAGAGATTACTGAGGGAGATACAGTGCTGAGGCAGTTGAAAAAGACCCGGGCTCAGGTTAGCATCTGGGAATTGTTGTGTTCATCACAGGAACACAAACGGGCCATGGTTGAGGCCTTAAGCAAGATAGTAGTGCCAGAAGATGCCAACGCCGCAATGTTTGTTGGGTCAGTCCAAAAGGAAACTCTGCCAATATCCTTTTCTGAGGAAGAACTCCCGGCTGATGGGAGAAATCATAATAGACCCTTGTTTATCAGGGCCGAAGTGAGGGGTAAAAGGACCTCTTGTGTGATGGTGGATGACGACTCATCCATTAATGTGTGCCCGTTGAAGATTTTGGCCAAGCTGGGTATGAAGGCAACAGATCTGGATCCCTCTAGTATGTTTATCAAGGCTTATGATGATAGTAAGCGAGGAGTTGAGGGTACATTTGTGGCAGCGGTCAAGGTTGGTCCTATTGAGGACGAAGTTGAGTTCACAATGCTGGATATCCCAGCTACTTTTGCCTTGTTGTTGGGAAGGCCTTGCTTTCATAAGCTTGGAGGCGTGCCCTCTACTCTGCACCAAATGATTAAGTTCCCATATGGGGGAGAGATTGTCACCATTCGAGCTGAGGTGGACAATGCTGTAGCTACTTTGGAGATACAGCCTTTCACGAGGTTCCAAGTGTCGGTGACTTTTGAGGAGTGGGTGGATCCTAGGGTGGCTAGGATCATGGAAAAGATGAATTTCTAGCCGGGCAAAGGTTCAATATTGCCTAACTTTAGAGGTCAGACCACTCGAAGGGGTTTGAGGTACAAGTCTGATGAAGAAAAGCCGAGGGCTAAAAAGAAAAGGGTTGAAATTGATGGAATGCTTTGTGAAGGCTTCAGGGTATCAAGGTGAGCCCGAACCAATAGAAGTTAATGGGATTGTGGTGCCTGGAATTGAGATCTTCCAGGATATGTTGGGTGAAAAGCCGCTGATAGAAGAAATTGTGAAAGAAGAAGATAAGTGGGAAGAAGAGTTGATGAAATTGGAGTGCCTGACTCTCGAACAAGATGAAGAAACTAAGAAAAACCCGGTTGCGGAGGAAGAAGTGTCTGTGGATGATGAAGACATTTATCTTCCTGATTTATTTGAGTGTACTTCTGTATTTGCTAGTAATAAAGACAATCATTTTGCTTACTTGTCTGAGTCCCTTCCTTTCAATTTGCATGACTTGAGTATATTTGATATCAGCTCAACCAGAACAAATGCATTTAACTTGGGCACGCCTGAGAAACCCAAGGAAATTCTGATTGCAAGTGAGGTTACCTCGAGGAGAGGGAGAAATTAGAAGAAATATTGGTAAAATATGCCAAAGTGTTTGCTTGGTCCTACGAGGACATGCCTGGGGTAGACAGAAGTATTGCCCAGCATACAATACCAACTTATCCGAATACGAGGCCAGTAAAATAGAAACTCCGACGGATGAGACCGGAATGGGCTGAGAAAGTTAGAGAAGAAGTCAAGAAACAGATAGATGTGGGGTTCCTGGAAGTGGTAAAGTATCCTGAATGGTTAGCAAATGTTGTGCCAGTGCCGAAGAAAGACGGGAAAGTCAGAATGTGTGTGGATTACAGTGATCTCAACAAGTCTTGTTCGAAAGATGATTTTCCTCTACCTCATATTGATGTGCTAGTTGATAGTGCAGCTTTATCAGCCATGTATTCATTTGCAGATGGGTTTTCAGGGTATAATCAGGTTCTTATGGCTGAGGAAGACAATCACAAAACTGCCTTTATCACCGAGTGGGGTACTTATTGTTACAAAGTAATGCCGTTTGGGCTCAAGAATGCAGGAGCTACTTATCAGCGGATGGCCACTACATTGTTCCACGATCTGATGCACAAAGAGATTGAAGTGTATGTGGATGACATGATGGTGAAATCAGAGACAAGAATTGGGCATATAGAAGCACTGGAGAAGTTCCTTCAGAGGGTCGATAAGTACAACCTGCGATTGAATCCTAAGAAATGTGTGTTTGGGGTAACATCAGGAAAATTACTGGGGCATACAGTGGGAATGGGAGGAATAGAAGTAGATTCTGAGAAAATCAAGGCAATTACTGAGATGCCGACACCGAAGATAGAGAAAGAGGTAGAGCATTCCTGGGAAAAATTCAGTACATCAGTCGGTTCATCGCCAAGTTGACATTAGTGTGTGAGCCTATTTTCAAACTATTGAGAAGGGACAAGCCAATGAAATGGAATGAGCAGTATCATTCATCATTCGACAAGATCAGAGAATACTTGGTAAAACTCATGTATTGAAACCTCCGAGACCGGGCAAGCCTTTGGTACTATATTTGGCTATAGAATCGGAAGCACTGGGTGCAATGATGGTACAGGTAGATGAGACCGAGGTAGAGCATGCAGTCTACTATCTCAGTAAGAAAATGCTTCCGTATGAAGCCCGATATCAAGAAGTAGAGAAGATCTGTTTGGCAAAGTAGTATGGGCATCCAGAAAATTGCGGCATTACTTCCAATCTTACAAGATCCAGGTAGTGGCAAAGGAGAATCCTTTGAAATATCTGCATTCAGTGCCTTCGCTAGTGGGAAAATGGGGCAGAGGTTAGTGTTGCTAACAGAGTTTGACATTGAGTACCTCACTTCCAAAGTAATCAAGGGCGAGCTGTGGCAGAGTTCCTGGCATTATAACCTATTGAATGGGATTAGTACAAGTTTGAATTTCCAGATGAAGAAATCCAGGCAATAGCAGTTCAGGGGTGGAAAATATACTTTGACGGAGCAGTGAATTACAAAGGAGCCAGAATTAGGATCGTGATAGTGACCCCCGGAGGAGAGACTTTGCCTTTGGCCAAGAGGTTGACGTTCAGAGTAACCAACAATATGGCCGAGTACGAAGCATGTGCTTTTGGGTTGACGACACTGATAGCCTTGAAGGCTGAGAGCGTAGAGGTCTACGGGGATTCAATGTTAGTAATTCGACAGATTCAGGGAGAATGGGAACTGAAGGAAGAACGGTTGAAACCTTATATTTTTCACCTCAGAAAGTTGGCACAGGCTATCCCTGATTGTAAATTTCAGCACTTGCCGCGAGAAGAGAATCAGATGGCAGACGCATTGGCTACACTTGCAGCGACTTGGGAAAATCCAGAGAAGTTAGTGATGAGACCATTGATACTGACAACAGCAAGAAAACCGATCTATGAGACAGAAAGAGTTTCAGAAGTAGAGATCGACGATGGTAAACCTTGGTATCATGACATTCAGAGGTATCTGGAACACAGAGAACTCCCGGAGGGAGCAGGCAGAAAAGACAGGTTAGCCATTCAGAAATTGGCTTCTCAGTATGTGATTTTGAAAGGGGAACTGTACAAGAGGCAAGCAAATGGCATTCAGCTAAAGTGTTTGAGAAGAGAAGAGGCTCAGAAGATAATGGAAGAAATACATGCCGGGGTATGTGGACCACACATGAATGGGTTGAATTTGTCTCGCAAGATTGCAAGACAAGGTTTCTATTAGTTAACCATGAAGACAGACTGTGCGAAATGGGTAAAACATTGTCACGATTGTCAAGCACATGGTAATATGAATCATCTGCCTCACACAGAGTTACACGAGTTGTTAGAGCCTTGGCCTTTCTCAGCATGGGGAATTGATATGATTGGAGAGATTCGACCAAATGCATCGAATGGACATCGCTTCATAGTAGTGGCAGTAGATTACTTCTCAAAGTGGGTGGAACCTGAATCATTCCGCAACGTTACAGCAAAGCAGATGGCAAAGTTCATAACTCGGAATCTCATATGTCGGTACAGTATGCCGCATCATGTGGTCACAGACAACGAAGTTCAGTTCCAAGGGGAAATAAAGGCAATGCTGCAGAAGTACGGGATAGGCCATCACAAGTCATCGCCTTATAGACCGCAGGCAAATGGGGCAGTCGAGGCAGCCAACAAGACAATAAAGAAAATGTTAGCCAATATGACAGATAACTACAGAGACTGGGCCGATAAATTACCGTACGCCTTGTGGGGGTACATAACGTCTGTGAGAACAGCAACATGAGCCACGCCTTACTCTTTGGTTTATGGAATGGAAGCAGTACTTCCAGTGGAAGTTGAGATACATTCAATGAGGGTATTAGCAAAAACAGAGTTACCTGAACAAGAATGGGCCGCGCAGAGGTTTGATAAGTTAGCACTGCTGGATGAGAAGAGAATGAGGTCTTTACATCACATGCAGTTATATCAGAAGAGAATAGCTCGAGCATTCAACAAGAAGGTACGTCCCACCAAGATCAGAAAGGGTGATTTGGTACTTAAGCAGTCAAGGCCGTCGACGACAGATCTGAGAGGAAAGTTCAGGCATAACTGGGAAGGACCTTACATAGTGCAGAAGATAATGGGAAATGGGGCAGTGAGACTGTCAGACTTGGAAGGTAACGAGTTCACTGAGCTGATCAACGTGGACAGATTGAAGCAATATTTTGCCTGAGAAAGAGAAGACTTAGCAGAAGACCTAACCCGACGGGATAAGGAAACTCATGCATGCATGCATACACGTAACACATTTGGCATTCGTTTTGTATTTATTTTGTATTCACAGGTTTTGAAGAAGAAAGAGAAGGCGGCAAAGACAAGCCAATCAGAAGCATCAACATACCAGCAGCAGTTTTGGGGATGCGTCCCAGAGGGCGAGGCCCACATCAATACTAGCAGTAGTTTTGGGGATGCGTCCCGGGGTTGAGGCCCACGTCAACACTCATACCAGTTGCGGTTATTGGGATGCGTCCCAGGATCGAGGGTCCACTGCATCATCAGTTTCAGGATGCGTCCTAGGGTCGAGGCCCACATTTTGTCAGCGGTATTGGGACACGTCCCAGGGTCGAGGCCCCCCATTGTCGGTTGCAGCTATTGGGATGCGTCCCAGGATCGAGGTCCACTGGATCATCAGTTTCGGGATGCGTCCCAGGGTCGAGGCCCCTGTTGTCGGTTGCAGCTATTGGGATGCGTCCCAGGATTGAGGTCTACTACATCATCATTTTCGGGATGCGTCCCAGGGTCGGGGCCCACATTTTGTCAGCGGTATTGGGATACGTCCCAGGGTCGAGGCCCCCATTGTCGGTTGTAGCTATTGGGATGCGTCCCAGGATCGAGGTCCACTGCATCACCAACTCAGTTCAAAGCAACAGGCAAGTCAGGTGGCAGCTGGCGAGCCAGGTAAGTAAAAATGCATTGCATAAACTTTGATAGGATTGTCATTGTCACACACTGCACAAGTCCCATCAAAGTGGGGGCGACTGTAGGCACTGATTTTTTCATGTAAGTCCCGATGATGAGCCTCAAAGTGGGGGAGGGAAACGGACGTCGGAAGGGAAGGGTCAGAAATTGATACCTCGTTGGATTTGGTTCAGAAATTTACCAGTCACAACTGGGTTCACAAATCACACATAGAAGAAGCATGACTGGATCTATATGCAAGTTTGATAAAAACAGTTTCTGGATTCATATAATCAGAAGATAATAAAGAATAATACACATCAATTGTATTACACATTAAAAAGTGCTTAGGAATCAACAACATGAATATAAGAAATCAATTACAAGATTTCATCCTTAGTTTTTCCTAGGAGATTAGTTCTCCATGGAAGAAAGAGATGTAGCCTTGATAGAGCGGAGAGACGTCATGGATTCCTTGAAGTTCTTCGTTCTCCTCTCTTGATTTTGTGTTTGTGGCTTTTTGTTGTGTGTTTCTTCCTTGTTTCTCTATTCTTTTCTCTCTTTTCTCCCTCATTCTAGGGTTTGGATGAAGTTGGGTTTATATAGAGCGGCCTTGGAGGCCTGATTTGCGTAAAAATACACTGAACACTAAACCATGTAATACGTATGTGCACCACGAAGCGTGGCCTTTGCACGTCGTGACGCGTGGCCGGCTTTGCAGGATAATGATTCCTACATTTCTACTCATTCTGCGCACTTCCGATGCGTCCACAAGGTCCCGAAATATATGTAATTGATCCAATCTTCATGTTCCATTGCTTCCTAATAATAAAAAATAAAATAAACTATAATTAAGTTTAAATACATGATAATTAAGCCGAGTTAGCGATGTTTAAAGTACACTTTCATGCACTTATCAAAGGATATCCAACAAACCTAAACTTTTACCCTCGAGGCAAAAGCTTATTCTGCTGAGCCACCCTGACGTATGCAGCTGTAGGCACTGCATTTTTACATGTAAGTCCTGATGATGAGCCTCGAATGGAGGCACTACCTTTTAAGTTGCGGAAGTCGCGGGAAACGGTCGTCGGAAGGGAATGGTCAGAAATTGATACCTCGTTGGATTTGGTTCGCTCGTTTAGATTCGGGTTTACTCGTTCGATCTCTGTTTTAAATTTATTCCCGGCCTAAATCTTAAACAAATTCTCGGCCTCGCCTCTCTCTCACTAAACCACCCCTCACGCCCATACACCATATTCACAAAATAAAACAACAAAGCCAATCCCCTACCCCCACATGAATAACAAGAATAATAGACTCTCTCTCTCTCACCAAACAATCACAATCACTATTCAACCAACAACAAAAAGCCCTAACAACTACCCATCACCACCCGTGAACAACCCATTCACTCACCAAACAAAGACAAACACTAGCAAACAAACACAAAACTAACAAAACCATGCACCCTCCATACAAGCACCCATGCAAACCCAAATGAACCCATCCCCACGTGAGTGATCTCCAATCAAACACAACCCATAACCACCCATACCCTATTCATGCTAACCACCCTTCATGCCTCTCACCCATACCTCTCTCTTGATCACCTCACTCTCTCAAACAGCAACCATAAAAACCCTAGACTTCACGCACAAATGACTCTGGATGACTCCCCCCTCATTTCATCAACATCATACACTTAGCTCCCCCCTATACACTCTCGGAAATCAACAAATAAGACACCAAAAACTCCCACCAACACACACTTACGCTACATCCCCCTCTTTCACCAAACACTCACGCCAATTGCCCCCTAACAGTAGCCAATTCACGTCCACGACCTTCACGCAGCTCACGAAACCACAAAACCCACTCGGCGACACTGTCCATAGACCATAAACCTAGACATTTCAGATACATATACACGCCAATCCCCAAACTCGGCCAAAGAAATAACAAAACCGAGAATTCATTAGCCATCCCTTACGTAACCAGCCACTACCCTCTCCACAGCAGACCACAACAAACAAACCCTAAATAAACCACCCTTAAACAGCCTTTACAAAGCCTTCTCGGCAGCAGCCCTACACCTCTCGCACATGCCTCCGAAACACAACAACAAACCCTAGAAAACTGCTCACCCATCACATGCCATCCGCTCATTCACGCAATAAACTGAACCAAATTTACGCACATATTTACATAGCTCACTCCCCTTTGTTCACACACAATAGCTTCCAACATACTGCCTCGACAGCCCCTTCATGGCCAAACAACGAACAGAACCCTTAACAGCCCCTCATCACTCACGCCGAAACTTCGATTCACCTATTTAAAAGCAGGCACTGCCAAGAACCTATTCCGCTCATGAACAACCTCATCGCCTACTCAAAAAGCAACAACCATAAACCCATGCATGCATCAGCCAGCCCTTTACGTAAACCCTTACATGCACCAGACCTTCAGCCGTGAACCCTTCAACTCGACAGCCCCTTCACGCAGACCACAAGATACCCTCACAGCCCTCATAAACAGCCACCTTTAATGCCTAAAACACTATCGCATACAGCCCCATAATTGAACAATAATCGACACAAAAAACAGTGAACAAAATCACCTGAAACAGTCCCCGAAAATCGTCCCAAAATCGGCCTAAAAATCGACTGAAAACTGCAGTATAAATAGTAGAAAACAGCAGACAGTGTGAAAACAGAGGAAACAGCGAACCGGCGAAAATAGTGAAAATAGTGAAAGTAGTTGACCAGTGAAAACAGCGGAAATGATTACCCTTCCGGCACCGTGAAACGCACTCCGGGAAAGCGACTTAAAAGGTTAGACCTGATGGCACCCTTTTATTTATCATCCTTTATTTTTAGTTATTTTATTACTTTATTTCGCATGAGTATTGTGAATTGGTGCATGATGTGATTTCTGGGTGAACGAAATATGTGTTCTCTATTGCGGTATATCGGATGGAAACCCGGACGTAAATTTCGTAGCCGAATCTGAATGGCCGGTATTGCGGTTTGCACTCGGGCTACAATGCCACGTACCACTTGAGAGACACACATGTTTCGTTCATCCATCTTGTGTTTGAGGCATAATTAGTCGTTAGCATGTTATTTATTTAAGTCATTAGTATGTTCTTCTCTTCTTAAGCATGATTAGTTTAGTGTGTTATTTATTTTTATGCATGATTTAGTTATTTCTTTCACAATAGGAATTTAAATTGCGTTTATGTTTAGGATGTTATTTATTCTTTGTATTTGATGATCCAACATGCTCATTGTGTGATATTGTATGTTTGTCGTTGTGATACTTACTTTTAAAGCATGATGACTTAGGACATAAAGATTTATTTTTATGAATGCAAACTAGATTTAGGTTATTCTTGGACATGTTGTTGTGTAGGACTTAGTTAAATTATTGCACAAATTCGTTCATTACAAGTGGCATAAGTAATGGACCATTCCGAACCCAACGGTTTGAGGTCTTCCCTTTCGAGGGGTGAGTGCGGCCTTAAGTCATTTTCCCGGTTCACACCGGGTGGCGACTCCATTTTATTCTCTGGTTTAGTCCCCCTCGGGCTAC